>OZ026601.1:31090817-31100817 GCA_964020085.1 Micromussa lordhowensis | reverse complement strand
GTTCCCAGAATTTAAGACTGTAAAAACTGCAGAGAAGGGGTAGTTTGTTGGAGCACCTAGGGCGCATGCAGGAGTTTAGAGAAGGGGATTCGAGTTACAGACTGCCAAAGGCAGTCCCCTTTGTAGGGGGGTGCATGGGCATCATCCCCCATAAAATTTTTAAAACTGAGGTCCTTGGAAATGGAATTTCTGGCATTCTGAGGTACTGAGGGGCCAGGGTTTGACCTAAACCGCCAAAAACCTTCCCAGATCTGCCCTAGAACTTGATCCCAAAAGAAATGAGCACTGGAGACACAAAAGGAGAAAATAGAGACTGGAGTGAAATTCATTCTCATCCTCCTTGGACTTCCTACTTTTTCTTTTGTGTTTGCCACTTATTGTTAGGACTTCATGGTTATTTACTTTCCCATCATGCAAGAAAACTATTGGCTATGCAGGATACCACTAAACAACAGTGATGCAGCCTTACCAGGTAAAGCACTACACTGTACAGCTGAGAATAAAATGGAATTTTGTACCTTCATAGTTTATTTGTCCTTGATTATCCTCCAACCCACCAAGGAGCAAGTCAACTTCCTCTTCAGTCATTTTTTCTCCTTAAAAATACAGCAACGCTATTAATGCCTCCCTCAGAGAATTTTCTTGTGCTAATCTTCAATTAAACACTCCTAGTTGCTTAATACTAGAGACCCAGGATAACCTTCGCCTGGTATGGGCTGTTCGGCCTGACCCAGACGTTAGGCAGCCTACCATACTGTGAGTAAATAGATAGATTACAGATAGGCAGTGAGCAGTCATTGCAATGAATTCTTCTTTTTAGACTTTTCAAGTGAACACAGCAGTACAAAGTGGTATTACACCAGCACTGTATAGTAGATTTGAGGAAATTAAAAATTAAGTTATTTCCACATTAATGAGATTCATAATGAAATGCACACTAAGTCACACATTCTTGTAGTATCCTTGAAAATCTTAATTTTTCCATAGTCTACAATTTAAGTAAGAAAAAATCAAAGTGAATGTTAAGATTATTGACTACATTGAGTTATTCTTTGAGCAGTAAGCTGTTGGTTTCTCCCAAGCCACCAGACCCCAGTTGCTGGCTTGATAACGCTATCCAGAAAAAAAAAATAACGCTATCCAGTGGATAATTGTTAATAAAACAAATCTCGCGATCTGTAGCCTGTGTAGCAAGCATTCCCGTATTTTTTATCTTTTCCGCATTCTTGGCGCACGTAAATCGGAGTGAGAGCAAAAAATTGATGAAGCAGGGGTTATTGGGGGAGGGAGGGAACGCTTGCCCACAAACCCCCGAACTTTGAAAGACACCTACTGGTTTCATGGTTCAGTTCATTTATTGATTGACAACTTGTCACCAAGTGCTAAAATTGTATTTTTAATTCAGGGATGCCAGAACGGCACTAGCACTAAAATACAGTCTCCCAAGTGTTTGGAAAAAAAGAACAGAAATGGTATCTGTTTGTTCACAGTGTTGAAAAGTTTGACTGCAAGCTTATTTATAAAAACTAGGGTATCTAAAAGATAGTAATGCTGCGGCACATTCTGTTGATAGTGACATATTTACGCAATGATTTATCTATCCGCGTGTTCCAAGACCTTTATTTCTCAAAGTAGTGTCAAATTGTGCTGCGTAACTTAAAATCTGTCATTGTATGCATCAACTTCATGCGTGATGACACATCGATGGCGAGGTGTAAAAAGGGATCGTGACAAACAAAAAAGCACATAGTGATCTGAACTATGTTTGGACATAAAACGATACACATCAACCTTGCCTTTATCAGATCGCAAAAATCGATAGATGTGGAAATTGTAGGAGCAGAACTCTAACTTATAAATTCTGTATTGGTATGCATTAAAGGTCTCTAAGAATGTTGACAGACTGTGACAAGGACGTGTCCATCGCGATGTGTGAAAATGCTAACGCTTCAGCTTAAAGCCATGTTTGGATGAATAGATCGCAGCGTACTGTACAGGTGTATATGAAATTAGGGTGTTGTGCGGTTTTGGTTTTTTTAATTATTCTACAAGCTTTAGTAACGACGATTTCTCTTCATTTACGAATTCGACCGAGGAGGCGAGACTGCTAAGACGATAACCATCCAGATTTACAAACTTTCATTTACTGCATTAAGGACAAAAGCAAGAGTTGTGAAAGTCAAGCATGATCTCCTTCACATCGTTTCGCAGGTAAATCAGAGCAAAACAAACCACTAATCTTTCTCACTGAAATCTACGCGAATTAAGACGACAGCTCGACGGTGTGACATCCTCGTGTTGTTCGTGGCCCAATGCACTCTGGTAAAAAGTGATGCAGTGCATTCTGATTAAATGCAATGCATTCTGGTAAAAAAGCGATGAATTCGAGAATTCGTATCCCCTTCTATATATTCTTCTTAAACCCTGTTTATGTTGCTGCTCGCTCGCTACGCTCGCTGCGCAGCAATCAAATAACGGAACAATTTACTGCCCACTATAATAAATTATAATACCAGCAAGCTTGCTAACATCACAATAGTGCTATCTATACATACTCATTTGGAGGGTAACAAATAAAATAAAAGGACAGCTTTTCCTGACTGTGGTTTAACTTTAACTGCTCATTAGCTTGATGGTCATTTCATTCTCTTTCGGCTAGAAAAATATTTAATTGTTGAATATTATGCTGAGAACTGACTGTAAATGATATGCCTAATTTGTTTGTCAGCTTGCAAGTAAATTCACTTTTGTAGGGAAAACAACAACCAGTCGCCAAGTTCTAAAATTCAGTCTCACATTATAATTATCTGGACTTGGAAAACGACTCAGAAAAGCTACGCGAGGTTCCCAAATAAGACTAACAAAGATTATTTCTCCTTCCCTGCCGGTTCCTAGTTGTTACTTGTACAGGATCAATACTTAAAACAGCAGCTAAAAGATTTTAAAAGTTTCGCCGAATCCAGCAGGCAATACAGCCACCAAGTCTTTACCCTCTAAAAGATGGTGGTGTCTTCTGAGTAAAATCATCGAACAAACAACCCTTCCCCCATGGCATTGCACAGGTCACACTTGAGTTATTCATGGAATCAGTCAAGCAAATTTGATACACTTCAGAGGTGGTCACATGGCGCTAATCAGGAGACCCACTCGTGGGAGAACGGGTTGTTCAAAATCAAGGGGTTTGCAAGCAAGCATTCCCACTCTTGCCCCACAACCCCCTGCTGTAATTAATTTTTTACCCTCGCTCCCATTTACGTACAGTCAGAATGTGGAGAAGCCCTTTGTACAGGAACGCTTGCTACGAAGACTACACAATCTGCTGAATAGTGATTTATCCAGTGGATAGCATTTTCCACCTTTCCAACAACCCATGCTAGCTTGTTTGGGGCACTGAAGGAGAAGCCAACAGCTCACAGTTTAGCACCAAGTCTACCTAAATTAAGAAAGGAAACAAAGCATCCAACCTAATCCTGTCAGCACGTGACGCAGCTCAGCAGCAGATATCTGGCCACTGCCATCTCTGTCAAAGACTCGTAGGCCATCCATAAAACCCTCATTGGAACTTAGGGTGGGTTTTCTTTGACCGAAGGAGAGGAATATAGGCAAAAACTCTTCAAAAGAGATGCGTTTAGAGCCTAAAAGAGAGAGAATTGAAATAAGTATATTTGCAAAAACAAATAAGAGATACCAAGATGCTAGTGAACTGTGAACACTTTGATTTGATTCTGAGTGGTCAATTGTATTTACCAATCACAAGAAAATTCTGCAAACTTCAAAACCACAAACTAATTGTTACTGTTGTTGTTTGCGGTTTTGTTTTCTCACATCTAATTAGCTTTTTTCTTGTGACACAATAATGTTCCATAAATATTTCTGGTTTCGGAGTTTCACAGAAACTTCTAAGTGGATTCAGGAATCAAGCCAGTAAACTCTCAGTTTGTGAGAAAAATAAAACAAAGAACCATTAAGTTCTTTTTACTGGGTATCAGAGATTGAAATATTGTGCAGTTCCAGAAAATATCCCTACTCCCCCCACAGAAGGGATTGGAAATTTTTGGAGGGGGTTAGAGGGTTCAGTAAGACCAAAATATTAAAAAAAAAAGACCAAAATATTTAAACAAATGTATGAACCATACTTGGAATTTCCAGAGGGGTGGGGTGGGAGTCAGTGATGGACGTATGGATATTTTTTTGGAATTACACATTAGGAAAATTTCACAGTTATGAAGAAATGATGAATGATGTTCATCACTAAATGTATGTTCAAACATGTGTTAAGGTGGCTCCCTAGAGTTTTCTTAGACTCATTAGCGCGCGCTACCACTGCCGCCCAAACTTCAGTAATAATCACGCGTTCGGTATAAGTAGCAATAGTTTCAAACTTCGTTCAAACATGTGTTTATGACAAAATATGACAAAGAAGCTCTATAAATAACCGGTAAAAGAGCTCTAATTTACTCTTGCTTTCTCGCATGCGATACATGGCGTCACCTGAGCGCGTGCCTAAATGAATACCCACGCACGATACCACGCGTGTTTTTCTGATTTTTGTGACGTCATGTGCGAAAATAAATGCTAATTTTCTCACGTTTCCTTCGGTGAATTTGGCTCAGTTGTAACCACATACAATTCCTATAAAATACCCTACTTTTGTTAAAATCTGTCAGAGCTAATCCCATATATTTAGAATAACAAATCACAGAATATTGGAAAAACCGTCTAAACAACCTTGACTTTTTACCAGTTCAAAATGTCAGGTAATATCTTTTCCATGATATGGCGAAGTATGAAAAAAATTCACCGAAGGAAAGTATAAATATTAAGGAGTTTAGGTCAAAATAAGGAATATATCTGCCTGTCATTAGACGAGATGTTACCATGGTAACGGCTTTAATCTGAAAATTGACAACCAAACCATAAGCCTGATTGTAACAGCACCCATACTGCTAAATCTCCAAGGGGAAAACTTTAAGAGAAATTAACTACGTTTCCTTTTCTAACTCGCGCTTTTTAGGGAGAGTGTTTCGTAATAACTCTAGGGAGCCACCTTAAACAGAGAAATTATTGTCAGCAGTAACACCCCCATTTTGTACTGCATAAATTTTCCCACAGCACATCAGTCTTGGGTTTGCAAAAATTTGTTTTAAAAAATAAAATTCCTGAGATAATCCATTCCCTTAGTGAACTCAACCATATTGTCAAGTCCTTCAGTAGTGATGGACTTAAAGATGATTTCCAGTTCGTACTGCACACTCTTGAGAGTTTGTTTGCGCTTTTTGTTTTCTTTCAAGTAAGACATCAGAAAATGAAAACCTTTTGCAACTACTTACATGAAAAAAATTCAAAGTTTCAAAACAACCCCCATTATGGATTTGAAGCAGTGGACGCTTTATACTTTGTTCTTTCTCATATCACTTGATGAAACAACTTCGCAGCTGTAAAAATCAATTATGCTGTTGGAAATAGAATTTGAAAGGCCTCAAAGATAAAGTATGTAGTTCGTAATGAGTAACATAACATAACATAACGTGTATAAAAATATTAGGGGGCTGAGACTGCGCAGTATGGACTGGAAATCATCTTTTACAGGTGGTAAAGGTCATCTGTGATAAAGGCAGTCATCTTGTAACATGTAATTTACATGCCGTTTAGTATAAAAACGTAGACAGAAGGTCACAATTTATAATACATTTAGATTCAAGCAAATCATCCCAATAATTATTGTTAAATAATATGCAAGTCAATCATGTCTAGAATAGTGAAATTTTCCCCATGATCATGTATTACCTAATAATTTTTTGTGGCCATGCACAAATTAAAATTAACAAAAAAATTATGGTAGTTTGTAAAGTTCATTTGCATTTGTCAATTACGACTAACTGAAAAGGTTTCTTTGGTTCTCGAGTGCCCCGCTAGCTTCCAATGACCCATGTCAATGAAACAATGACAACACTATGAAACCAAGCCATTGTTTTTTGGTTCAGTGGTTCTTTTATTAGAAAATACATTTCTTTACGTAGTAAATACAGGAAATAACAAAACAGATAGCCATTCTCAACACACAAATAACCCAGCTGTAATCATGGAACACAATTTCTTCTTGATGTAAATGCATATGCATAATTTCAGATAATTTGTTTACCTTTCCATGAAGAAGTTTGCCCGTAGTGGGAATCAAGTATTAAGCTTATTACCAAAAAAATTATCATACTTAAAACTTCTAGACAATAAAATAAGCTTACAAGTAAGATTTCTAATGTTTTACAATCAATGACCCCTTTCCTCTGTTTGCCAAGATGCATTCATTGCTCAACTACGAGAGATTGCATTAATTAGCAAAGCGTGTTTGTTATGAAAACTACATGGGAAGGAAAGCGAAAACATCACGCGCTAGTTTTCCACAAAATGAACAGCAAACAATTTCTAGTCGTAAATTTAAGCCTTACGTGTAGAAATGGTCAGAAATTATCGAGCTTCTAAAATTTACAAGCCTACAATTAAATAAGCTTACCAGTGTACTTCAACTTTGTCACACGCCTTACACATAATTTGACCAGCTATAAGTTAAAGATACAAATTACAAGGTTACGTACCACTGGGATCGACTTCGTTCAAAGCCTTTTTGACTTCAGCCTGTGTAGGATTGTGTCCTAAAGATCGCAGCACCTCACCCAGTTGCGATGAATCGATTTTGCCATCGCCTCTGCGGTCGAAGAGCATAAAAGACTCCTTGTGTTCTAGAGAATTGAAGAAGTCATTAGTTCACCGGACGAAAGAAGAAGCAGATTAATACGAGGAAACTACAATCGGAAAGAAACGAAAAATATAAGCTGAACTTGAAGTGACTTGTACTGTAAGATAGTCGGCAATTTGATATTTAAAGCTTACCAGATATTTGATCGTCCGATAAAGTCGTCTGCAAAAGAAAGATGGTCATAAATGTGTTATTTTACGAACACATGGTTAAATATATCTAAATCTGGAGAGAAATAAAACGTTACCATTTTGAGTGAACTCTGATCTGTGCTGCACTGCTTCTATCTTCCAGTGAATTGTGAATTCCCCAAGGACTTGTCACAGCCTTTTTTGGAATCGGAAGGGTTCGGGTCTTCGGAATTTCCGACTGTGACCAAGCCAGTCAGGGTACGGATATCACATGAAACGTCTAAACCGTCTAGTAAGATACTAAATCCTAATCTACCTTTTGGTTATTCTCTGTGGTTTTTCATTTCTTCAAACGCCCGTATAGATCGTTTTCACGTGACGTCATCGCTTTCTAAAATCCGAAACTAAAGAGCCACCAAAGCTTTTATCCTCATCGGGCATAAGAGACCGTATATTTATATCTGTTTACAATTTTACAGCTCAATAGCGTGCTTCGTCTGGAAATCAGAGCATTTTGAATTTCAGAGTTATGGCGGTGCGTGACACAAAGCTGCGATCGCATTTGTCGAAAAATATACACCTATCTCATGATTTGTACCCTTTTTAGAAGTTAGAGCATTAGGAAAAGTGCTTATGTAAATGCTTGTTTGTTAAGTCCAGATAATCAGTCGCCTAGATGGCCAAAGTAAGTTCCAGATGTTTACACTATTTTCCGGCCGCCATGTTGGTGCACATCTGATGTGCACCAACATGGCGTTTCCATACTAAGCTCTGTAAATTTCTGCGAAACATTTCGACAAATATCTGCGGTTTGGGTAAACGCACAGACCTAAAACTCGGAGAAGTGTCTTCTTTACGTATTTCCAATAAGATCACAATTTCTTGACTTTATCCACTGAATGGTTTTCGATTTATTTTTTTATTGCGTGACAGTGAAAACGATCTATAGGGATGAGAATAAACACCGAAGACTTCGAGGTTGGTCACGCACCACTGACGAGCATTGCGTGACTTACGTACAACCCTCTAGGTTACGGAACTTTGCCTTTATCCAAGATTTGGCCAGGCTGTTGGTAAAAAGTCACCTGGATAGCAAGCTTTGTCTACATCTATCAATGGTCAAGAAACTCGGGCTGGCACTTCATTTAATTTTTCAGGCTCTTTCCATTTATGACATCCTTTTTTTTAACCATCCCTTTTTTTTTAACCATTTTTACTCATTTTCAAGCCATGTAACATGGATCTTGTATAGTATGGAGATCCAGAGCGTCGTCTTCACTCCGTCATAAGAGTGATCGTGGAGATCTTAAGCTTTTGTCAGACACTCTTCGATTACTTTATTTCCTATCTTGGGCCTGTCTAGTGTGACTGACACCCACATATGACTATCATCGTGTCCAATGCCACATGAGCACCAAAATGCTACGAGATCAGAAGGAAACAACCTATGGCCTAAAAAATAAGGGTTGTTCAAAGCAGGGATATCATTATTTCAGACGGATAAATGTTCGCCACAAGGAGTTTCTATCTGACTGGATAGCGATTATCCGCTGGAGCTATTCTTTGAACAACCAGAGAAAGATATGTGTATCCATCTCCATCTCTCCCTGGCTTTAGACTGCGAGCAGTCTATCTTTTGCTCTTTTGCGAGCAGTCTCTCTTTTTCCTTCCGTGGGAAGGACGCAAAACAAGTGAATTTGCAAGCGTGAAGGCGAGAGTGCGAATGCTGAATTGTCTTACTTTTCTGGACTTTCTCTCGTTTTAGGTCGACTGAAAGTATTTTTGTGTACATCCCGCAGCTTGGATAAAAGAGTTTAGTCAGGAGCCCTACATGTGTTTCACTGAGTTAAATCAGGCTTGAACTATCAAATAGAACTATCATTTTCGCAGATGTTGTTTCAGTCTTTCGTGTTTTGTAGGCGTAAATTCACTTTAGCTATGTTTCAACAAAGTGTTTGTCCGAAATTTGCCTGAAATGAGCCAGTGTCCGAAAATTAAACGTCCGAATTGAAATAAAACGTCCGAATTGTTTCGCAAGTAATGTATATTGGACACGCGCTTTATCGCTGTAAGCATGTTTTAATTGAAAAGGAAATTATCGACAGTAATTTTCAATGGCGAAATAAAATTCATTAAAAAATTTTATGTGATTTTGTTGTATTTTATTTTCCATCAACACGCAAAAGAAAATCCGGTTCTTAACAAAATTTCAGCCTTGTGTATATTCTAAACATATTCTTAACCATTTCGCTAATTTTAGGCCCGATATTCTTGTAAAAGGATACCTCATGAAACAAAAAGAGTGTACTATAATGCATTTAAATTCTGAGACTGTTCACAGCCCTCTATTTTCTCAGTTTATTCGATCGTTGAACTAGACTGTGTAAAAAGCAGCCGTTTCCTTTCCTTTTCCAGGCGGAGAGAGCGAGCAATCGGCCAAGCAAACTGAGGAGCGAGCATATCTTACTAACCGAGCTTAGTCGGTCTGTTAAGGGAGAATCTTGTACCGAGGTCGTGAGTGCAGACCGAACGCAGTGAGGTCTGTACACACGACCGAGGTCAAGATTCTGCCGTACAGACCGGCTAAGCTCGGTTAATAAGATGTTTATTGTATGGCGTAACCTTGACTTTACCCATGATCTGGCCCTACTGTCGCACGGAATACAGGATATGACGGATAAGACACGGGCCTTGGAGGTACAAAGTGCGAAGGTAGCTAGGCCTGAACATCAATGCCACCAAGACAAAGCTGATGCGTATTGGTACCAAACGTGGCCATGGTGTATCGGTCGCTGGGGAACGGGTTGAGGAAGTGGACGAGTTCAGATACCTTAGGAGCATTGTAAACAAGAAGGGAGGCACTGATGAGGACATCCACGCATGAATTGGAAAGGCAAGACAGACATTTGCGATGCCGAGACCAATATGGCGATCCACAGCACTAACAACCAAGGCCAAGCTGAGAGTCTTTGGGTCAAAGGTGAAGGCTCTGTTCTTGTATGGTTCTAAAACTTGGAGGCTGACAAAGGGATTGGAGCAGAAGTTGCCAGTGTTCATCGATAAGGGTCCGAGGAACATCTTGTGGATTTGGTGGCCTAGAAAAATCAGCAACAAG
>OZ026601.1:31043317-31085817 GCA_964020085.1 Micromussa lordhowensis | reverse complement strand
TGAAACCATTTTTGATACATGATCAGTTGCTGCTTATCAGCTTTTGAAGAACTGGGCTCACATTTTCATTAAAAAACTGTCAAGTATTTTAATACAAATTTACCCTTTCTCCAACATTTTTTTCAATATTGACTAGCGTAATCCCTTCTATATATCTATTTTGTATATATATTAACATACAGTCTCAATGCAATCCCTACACTTCTACCACAAATCGATCTGTATTTTACACATATTTAATAAAAGCAATTATTATTATGTCAAAAGAATTTAGCATTAAAGAAGGAAGTACATTAGGTCATTAAAGCCCAGCACCCAAAGATCTATAGGAAAGCACCAGGATTAGCACGAGGATCCTTCTGATTCCTGTATCGACAAGCCATGTACACGCCAAAGAGCTGTGAGAGATAGAAATAAGAAAGGAAAGATGTTTGACTTAACTTGAGATAGATAGGATATTGAGAACTTTTATTTGGGGGTGGTGAGTAGTAAATACGAGAGAAGAGAAGGCAAGACTTGTGTTTTTCTCTGCGAGCCCGAGACATTTTGACTTTTTCAATCGTGAGACCTTTAAAACGTTTTAAATGTGAGCTAAGGGGCCATTTAGATTCTCAGATATTCCTGAGAACATAATTTATTACAAAAACAACAAACCCGTATTTTTGGACTTTCTTAGCCTTGCTAAAACTGAGACTGTGAGAGAGCTTTTAAAAAATCAATACTGCAAGACCCTCATATACCACTGAAAAAAACAAGACTGCAAGATCCGTGAAATTCGCCAAAATTTTGCGAGACCCATGGTTTTTGAAGGATCATTCACCACCCCTTTAAGTGTTAAAACAAATTCTCATGCACTATCAGCACTAACTAAAATAAAAAGTAAAATTTAATTATCATGATAATTCAAGATTCTAAAAATTGAAATAATTTTCCAACATTCCTCATAGAAATTTTTTGAAATATTACTTTAGTTAGTATTATCATCTACAAATGGTACCTCAGTACTTAAAACCCTAGTTAGTTTAGTACTGGTATACTTGCAATTGCTAGCAATATCTTCATTACTTGCAACACTAACTAGCCCACCTACCTTCACTATCTACATAAAACGAAAAACCACCTTTTTTTACAAATATCGTTTGAAAGTAAGGACTTTGATGTTTCATGGTCTACATGTACTAGGTATGTTGAAAAATTATCCACATCCTATTTCTGAAAACAACTACTAGCCATGTGCTACTACATGTACGACATTCTATATATAAGCATGCAGTGATTGGCCAAATATAAATTCTGGTTTCCATGGCAAATTATTTAAGTCACAAGTATTTGTGGGAATAATTTATTACTCTACTACAATGGAAAAAAAATTAAACCACTCAGTTCTAATGGTACAAGTTATAGCCAGCCTTTGGCTTATCCTGCTGTGAAACTCGCCGCGACTTGAAACAAATAAAACCAAAAAAAACTGAAACAATATACATGTTGAGCAGGAAGACCTCATAAGACCTGTGATGGCACGGAGAGCACTGCTGTTGAGCGCCACACCCTGACTGGTACAAAAAGGCTGCGCTTATTCCAAAAGACAATGCTTAAACCCATTTGCAGGTACTTGACTGAAATTGGCATTTTAATCTGAGTTTTCCCTGCTGTTGCTATTTATTTTTTGATAACAATAAGGTTGAGTTGTTATCGATTGAATTCAAACACCATTTTCAACAAGTTTTTAGAAATCCACCCTAGAAGAAAGACCGCATGAAAACACTGAAAAACCCAACAAGTGCGGCTGTCGGTGGAGCTTTCTTGATCAAGTATATAAATCTAATATGATAGTTTTAGGAATAGCTCAACTTTTTAATTTGCTGCTCAAGTTTGAGCTTGAAATTGATGATTGACAAGTGAAGTATAACAATACGTTTAACAATAAAAAAAACGAAAATGGTCATTCACTGTGGGTGATCAAATCAACAAGATGTAATTAAAACATAATACATACCAAAGTGAAACTGAAGAACAGACCAACACCTCCAGCCACTTTCAACAGATGGTTGACAACATTTTCTAGCTTATCATAGCATGTTTCACAGGCTAGACAGTCCTTATCAGTACAGCACGGCAACTAAAAGAAATTTTAAGAAAGAGATGAGATTACTGGTGCTCAATCAATTTTTTTTTTAAATGTTGTGTTCCTCCAGAAAATATCCAAACCCCTGTCATGTAACGGTTTTTAGTTTCACCTCCACATCCCTAAAAATTTGAACCTTGATTTATTGGTTCAGTAGCATGAAGCTGTAACAAGTATCCTTACATGAAGTATTAGTCTAGTTCCCACCTCGCAAGTCATATGACATCATTGCTTGTGGAGTCGGCCATGTTGTAGCTTCGTTGCCACTGCTTTGTGCAATAAATAAGTTTGTTTTGTGGACTCTGTTGTTTATCCGCATGTCGTTACAGACTGAAGCAACTACAGCGTAGGAGTATTTCTACATGTACCCCCCCTGGATGGGATGCTGGTCCAACACAGGGTTACCCCCCAGCATTAAATTCACCAGTACTCACTTATACACTTTGATTTGTTTTGCTAAGGAATAATTTTGTTCTAATTGGGTTAGCAGGAAAGAGTCTTAGTTTCAATGGCTGACAAAGTCTTGAAACGACTTAAGTAGCATTTTGCTACTGATCCCAGAGTCAAAACAGCTTTAAGATTACACTAAATGGTTTCCCATACTTACCTTACGACAATCTGGATGCCCCATTTCAGGTTCACTTGGTGTTGAAGTCCTGTTTTTAAACCCACAACAATCTTTATTGAATTGAATATCACTTTTCATCTTGTCTGACATCCTTGTCCACCCAGCCTCCATCAGGTTAGACTGCTGCTCATGTGAAACTGCTATTGCACCAATTGAGACGGAGATTTGGATAATAAAGAGAAGTGACATGATGATCATATACTGATGGATGAGTCAAGGATTAAAAATATCATGATTTTCAAGTGACAATGTGTGGTTCCAGAAAATAGCATTCTCACCGCAAAAGGGATACTGGAAATTCCAAGGGAGAGAAGGGTTTCAAATTTTGATAGGAATGTATTATTATAAATAAAATTATAATATCATTTTAATATTTAGAGAGTAAGCCACATCAGCTCTAGCTGGTTTTCATGCGGGTCCTCTATCCTGAATGAATAAGAATTTGGAAATGTTGGTTTTTCAGGAGGGAGTACCTGGAGAAATACCTTTGGAGTAAGGCGAGAACCAACAACAAACTCAACTCACATATGGCATCAGGGTGGAATCAAACCCACACCATAGTGCTAGGAGCAGGCACTTCCAAGGCAATAGCAGGATCGAGGCAAAGAAAACAAATTTTCAGGCTTCCGTTTACTAACCCAAAAACCGTTCTCACTTACTCGCGAAAAGTGTCTCCTACATTACTTTTGTAAATTGAATTAACTCAAAATGCTTCCTCACGTGGCTGCCCATAAGCTCAGCAAGGTGAGCGTCAGAATCCAGTAGCCAACTGGAAAATCCTTGAGCCCAAGGTTACCTGCAGACAGGACTTGTTTTTGCACACTGGGATTGGGGTTTCAAACAAAAAAGAAAACCCTCTATGGGAGGGAGACCCGTACGAAATTATGTGGCTCTAATGAACCTAAATAGGGCCCAATTAAGGCCTTAAATACACACAGAGAGCCAAAGGGCGACCAAAAATGAACCAAACAGCCCAAGCCAAAAAAATTTAGGTTGGATTTTAGGTCGTCAACGTCACTGGGAAGAGCCATAAAGCAACCCAATTTTTTGAGGTCTTAAATTTGGTCTAGTTTATGAGCCTCGTATAAGCAAAAAATATTTGGCTGTAATTTTGGTTGAAAGCGTTTCAATGTGCCCTGTATCACATCCTATTGGCTTTCATTTAATTTGCGTGGAGCTACACGAATGTCACAAAACAATGTTGCACTGGCCCAGCGCTATAGAAAGTCGCACACGTAAAGCTATATAAACTTAAGCTACCGTGCATGTACAGTTGTATATTGCAACAGCTGTGTTTTACGAATAATCGATTACATGGTGGAACAAAACGAAAACTAAAATACCACTTTGGCTGATTGTTAAGTTTTGTAGTTTTGGAACATGTCGTATACCTACCACGCACGCATAAACGACATGAGTTGGCAGTGCTCCATTTCAAGGTTTCTTTCAAATGACTTCTGACCAGTACCATTATAATATACATGAAAAAATCAATTTTGCTCTCATATAATAATTTTCCTGCTTTTCGTGAGCTTATATGTTTTGGCTTTCAAGCACCAATTCTTTGCATACATGAGTGATGCGCGCGTGATCTCAAAGTCTCTTGAGAGTTGTACCAAAATGTGATTGGTTCGCTTTGACAACATGGTTGTTGTTTCAGTGTATTCGCTTGCTCATGTTTCATTTTCAACTGTTGACCACCGTTGAAGCCACAGGCGGGATGATATTTTGTGGAATTATAGAACTTTTCTGGATTGCACCATCTGGGGAAACTATTCTTTTAATTTCCCAGAATCTAGTACAACCGATTCTTCATAAACCGAGATTTTCCATGAAAAATCGCTCCAGGAGGGAATTGCGTGGTGTTTGTGAAGCTTTCCTGTAGTTTGAGTCTGGTTTGTCAGCTGCAATATTCTTATGAATTGGTTGCCTTCAACCCAAGACCATTGGATTCATCTGCATTATAATTTCCCAAAGAAAAGGACACGGAAGATCGAGGTAAGAAACAGCCTGAACTATGGACGTCATGTCGTGATGAAAAGCCCAAGGCGACTGAATCGAGACTGAACGCGCACTGTAATTGCGGCAAAGTATGGTATTTTTGTTATTAAAGGGAACAGTGTAAATAGATAAGCCATGAAAAACAGAAACAGAAAAAGCATTATAGGTTTCAGTAAATGATATTTTGAGTAAAAGCTTTGTAACAGCTGGTACATAAAAGCTTTTAAAAATGCCAAAACATCATCGACCCGCCGATCAGAAAATGGCATGGTGCAATACATGTACATGTACATGTAACTCAAATCAAAACTCAAATCAAATCGCAGCAAAGAACCATTGATATATCGAACAAAAGTTTAATACCTACAGTTAGGGAATCATAAGAAGTTACATATTTTTAAGTTAATGTTCTAGCAATTTGTGTACTAGGTTTTCTAATAATTGAACAGACAAACTGAAAGTTATTTGCCACAACAACGTAGAGTGTTTTGCACCATGGTCATGTTGTATTTTATCAGCATATGTGTATTTGCACGAGTTTCATAAAATTTTCTTATAAACGATGGTTTCATGTTTGATTTCGAATGAACCTGAAATAAAATATGTTGTTTACGAACATGTTTACCGCTCTTTTACAGTGAATATTTAGATTGATAATTCATTGTAACGTAAGCCGTTTTCCGGTCATATTTACAACATAATTTTGGTCCAATTTTAGGCCCTGTTTAGCTCCATCAGATTTATGTTCTCTTTTTGGCTCAATTTATGCTGATAATGAGGCTCAGGAATTTAGGTTTTAGTGAGGTTAGTTTTGGTTCATTTTAGGCTGTAATTTTTAAGGCCCAATTTTGGTTCATTGTGGCATAATTTTGGTTGAAAAATTATGGCCCGATTTTGCCTGGTTTTACAGTGTTAATTTTCGTACGGAGATGGATATTTTATGGAACAACATGTGTATGTCAACACCAACGTAAACTGATACATGTACAACTGTAATTATATTATATATTTAACAAATAAAGAAGCCTAAGCCGTGTATTACACTGTGATAAAACACGACGGGCATTTGAGAACTCTAGGGAAATGTAGAAAACACGAGCCGCAGGGGAGTGTTTTCCACATTTCTCGAGTGTTCTCAAATGTCTGGAGTGTTTTATCACAGTGTAATGCACGGATTAGGCTTCTTCATTTGCTTTATGATATACCGGTAGATTTTACGCACGCAAAACAATAAAACACGCTTTTTCTATGTTTTATACTCTGATAAAACGTGGGTTTTTGACCAATCAGAGCACGCACATGGTCCTATCTATGTTATAAAGGCTGATAAAACATGGGTTTTTGACCAATCAGAGCGCATGCAGGGTCCTATCTATGTTATAATAAGAGGTAAAGTCTGCAACTGAGTCTAAGGTGATTACCTTTACATTGTGTAGGTCAACTAACAACGACAATTAAGCTAAAACATAATCGCAATGCAAAAGATACAAAGAACAGAATAACTTGGCTGTGTCGTACTGCACCAACAACTCCCATTATAGCAACAAGAAGAAGGAAAACACCACATGCTATCACTCCACCGAGGATCGGTAAACTTGTAATTTTAGCTGACACCTTGGCATAAACAGCTACACATATCAATATCAAGGCTATGAACTGTAAACAGAAAAGAAAAATAACAGTTAAAAAACCCAACATATAAGACCTTCCTCCTTACCCTCCCAGAATTTCCAATGACTGTCTATGGGGTAGGTATGGATATTTTTGGAAAGGCACATTAAATTTATCAATTATTTCACATTCAACATTGGAGTACAGTGAATTAACCCAAATTAAACAGATGAAGACACCATCCCAAACATTCCACTACTTTTAGTAAAATGAACCTGTCTCTCTCTGTTAAGCTGACCCTGGTTGAGAGTGACAGCTCAATAAAATTCTTCACTGTGTAAATTCTCCCTATTCTCACTGATTGCTGAATATTTTACCTTTCACAATTTCAGTCCAACAAGATTTTGTTGGCACGTTTATCGGGGAATGAAACCTCATTGATGATTTTTTTTCTTAAGATGTAGCCTCTTTTAAGAAGTTCCAGAAAACCATCTGAAGGAAGGCTATGCATGAATATTTTCTTGCCAGAACATCATTATTGTCCCTGCATTCAGCCTTTTTACAACGTTCTTGCATAAAATAAAAACCAACACTACAACCATTGACCCTTCACGGGAATATCAACACCCCATATATACCATATATGCAAAAATAGGATAGTCATCTAAGGCTCTAACTTTAAAATTTCTCTCTGCTTCAAGATATTTAAGTTCATTTATACCAAAAGATCTGGATGTTAATGAAAACAAAACATTGGTTTTCGCTTTTGATTCTAATTTGAGAAACTCCCGCTAGATCTAAGATTATTTATTTAACAGAGAAAAAGGGAAACCTTCCGATAAAATTTCGATTGAACTAGGCACGACAGTTGTTTTTAATTTCTCAGCAATAAAATAAACCAGTAATTAAGCTGATCTGTTTACTTAGTCATTTTATATTCACGAAACGTGGACTTGAGAGTTGCTCTTATGTCGATCTACAAATATAGCTCACCTACTGATTAAAAATATTCTAAAGCCCTAAAACATTGAACACCTCTTGAAATTTCCCAGAAAGAACATGGTTAACTGATTAAGTCTATATTTATTTTTAGGATAGCTCTAAAAACCTTTTGCTGCAAGGTAAAAGCAGCTTAATCAACAGCTTTTTGCTTTCTTGCATGTAATTTCACTTTGACTATTTGCACCAACAATGTATTAAATCCTACTTTTCATTTCCCTCAAATCCCTAATCAGATCTTGAAACGTACTGGGATAAGATCTGTTGGAGATTTCCGCAGCATTGACTGCCACGTAAGCTTACAAAAGCCTTCGAAAACTCAATTTGCCAGTTCAAAACACCACGCATAAGTCGCTTCTTTGTCTCCCAAAATCAAAAGACTTATACGTGTACTCACAATATAAAGACTGTTGAGAGCCACCAGGATATTTTTGGAACAGAAGTAAGCACAACTCTGTGCTCTGGAGTATTTTGGGCTGTACATCTGGAAAATACAAAGAAAATATCTATCGTCGCCGATGTCGTCGCCTAAATCTCGTGGGTTCTTTAGTTACATCTGAAAAGACCACCAGCATCGTGGGCTCTTACCGATCACGTGACCAACTCCAGTGCAGCCAACGACGTCATATATTTTCATGACAAAATTTTGATGTGAATATATCATTAATTATTTAATTGAAATCATTACCGGCTAACTTTAAAAACAACTGCGACTGCGATAGTGATGGAGTTTCTGGAAAATAGCGAGATTGCGGGGGGTAGGGACTTTTGGTGCCTACTTTAGCCTAGTCTCTTACAGGCAGTTTCCAAAATATGGTCCGAAGACATGATTGATCATCGCAGTTATACACAACTTAAGCAGTTGTGAAATTAAAGACTGACAAAAATTCAGGCCTGAACTGGACTCGAACCCATGACCGCTGCGGTACCAGTGCTCTACTAACTGAGCTATCTAGCCAACTGAGAGCTGGTCTACGGGTATATTTCGAACTCTCAACGTGACCAGCTCTTAGTTGGCCTGGGAGCTCAGTTGATAGAGCACCGCACCGGTATTGCAGAGGTCATGGGTTCGAATCCCGTCCAGGCCTGAATTTTTTTCACAACTGCTTAAGTTGCGCATAACTGCGATGATCAATCATGTCTTCATATCTTTCTCCGCAGTTCATATATATGATCTTTCATAAATTGACTTGCAAAATATGGTTACACTTGGTAATCTATATATATGGTAATCACTTACAAAATAAGGCTTTCAGAATGTCTGGCTCCAGGTAGAAACGGAGTTAAACGCATGTATTTAGCCATGACGCAACCTGGAAACACGAAAGGAATAATCGCTTATCATCTCAACGTAACTGGCCTCCACCGAGTGGAAAGCGAACAGCTACCATGCTAATGGAATTGTAAAGAAAACTCCAGAGCAATTTTGAAATCATATTACGTTTCTGCGATAGATACCTTATCATAGGTAATTAACACGAATCGTTAAACTTCGCGTTACTTTAACTCGCGTTAATTTTGTTGTTTCCGCGTTCTTTAATTTCCAGTATTTTAACCCCAATTTTGGAACCTGTCTAGACATTCCTCACATCTAAAGAACATTAACTACGAGCTTTATTTCTTTCCATTTACCCTTAAGTTTTTTCATCTTTTACAAAAGCTAAGGCGAAGGTTTAGACTATATCGAGCTCATCTTCATCGTTGTCGCTGTCAGAAGTGATGTTAATATGTTCGCCTTTGATTTCGGCCAAGATAGATTTCGAATCGTCAACATAGTCTTTCTCGACGGAATATGACAGTCCCTCTGTTCTCTCTTTCAAAATCGCCAGACTTCTCGCATTGCTCCACTGGACAGAAACGACCAAGTAACCCCTACGTTTAGAATTTTGCGTACTGTTGTGTCGAGCACATGGCTCAGTTTTGAACTTTTTTGCATCCAATGTTGAAATAAATTTGTTTCAGCTGTCACCACCAACTGTGTCTTAATCGCGTTAATTTCCTTCTACTCCTCTTTCGCGTTAATTTTCTTTATTCGAAAGTCGTTTGCCATTAAATTTGCGCTAATTTGATCGAGAGGCGTTAATTTCCAACACCTTAATGCGGGGGTACACGTGAAGGCTGTTTTGACGGCGCTTAATTGGGAAAGAGATATGCTTTTCTCAAGGTTAAATTGAGGAAAATATGAAATGTGAAGATTTGATGGATTTGGAAAATTGAAATTTGAAGTGAAGAATAAGTAGACGGATACCAAACAGTCCCCTACCAACCCGGGGCTCTCTTTTGCGGGGGTCAACTGTCTGGTAGTGTTTCCAACCCATCTTAATCCCAACAATTTCCTTTTAATATTACTTCAAATTTCACTCCTATTCATGTTTACTCCCGCCTTATTTTCGAGGAGCGTTAATTTCCTAAAGGTAAAACTGATCAAAGTGCCGGTTAGATTAAAAAAGTTCAATTCAACTTGAACAAAACCAAACAAGCTGCGGACACCCTGTGTTGAACACATCACATTAATTTCAGAAATGAAAATGAATTCACGGAAAATTCAAAAGCCCTGTAGTTGGATATAACGATTAGATAAAAATATTATGCAAATTTGTCCTGACAAAGGAAAATCGCAGTTGCCCAAAACTTCGATCGAACTGAAAAATGTTCTCATACGCCTATATGCACCAGAGTTACAATAAAGTGATGAAAAGACTCATTTCTCATTGCGGAATTGCGACAAATAAAGAATTCTTCTTGCTATTTGATCAACAAGGCCGATATGAAATTACGAGCACGACTACTCCCTGAATTGTACACGTTCCAATTACTAATTAATCGTATCTATAAAAAAACTTCGGAATGAAAAATGTCTTCGGAGAACTTCTTCTGAACGAACACGTCTGTAGCGCTGTAAAATATAGGAAACATTGCGAAGGAAGCCATTGAAGCGCGCGTAATTGACAAGCGAATCACATGTGTATCCAATAAGGTACCTGTAAATGGATACCCACGTGATCGCACGCCGATTACGAGACCAATAGGCGAGCGAGAACCAATCACAATCGGGAATTTTGTTACAGATACGATTTCATTAGTTATAGTAATGAATAGAAACACAGGATAAATATGATACAGTTATTTTGATCACTCTTTGGCTTCTTACAAAAAGCGCATTGGAAATGCCTTCAGTGGAACAACGCAAAAATAACGCCGAATACGACCTTGAGAAATGTTGCCATGGTAATATCAAGGCTAGCACCGCTGGACACTTCGTCCCTGGTCTCAAACTTAACTTGCGCCAGTTTAGGATAGTAATCATTCCAGAAAGCCATTCGGCGAGGAGCAAACGCTGCCGCCATCTTGGAATGCGCGTGAACTCGCAGGTAAGCTCTGTGACTGGTGTTGTACCTCTCCCACGTAACACCGCTGACTGGTTGTGGCGTTGGATCGCCGTTCTTGGCGAAGTTTGTGTACATTTCCATGATAAACAAACTGACGTTTCTATCGCCTGCGTCAAAACCTAAAGAAATCACAGGGAAGAAAGGGAGGCCAAAGTCGTAAGGCACGTTATCAGCATGGACCACACCCATCCACTCCTTGTTCGTATTTCCTATCGTTCTCCGATGTGCGAATTCGTACATGTACACGGGAGCGACTTTGCTGTGAATATCGGCGACCTCGTGACTTGGTGCAAAGTAGATGTAATCACCGATGAGGTCCACAAGTTGGCTTCTTAGTGCGTATTTGTCGTTTTTGTCAGGCCATGGTGTGTACATGAACTGCAACGCCTCCGCGATAAGGTCCGCGTTGTCTTCTCTAAAAGGAAAAAAAGTTGTTGTTAGTAATGGGGTAGGTACCGTATCATGTGGCCCAATGAAGTCAAAGATTTTACGCGGAGGAAGGGAGAACGGGAACACAGGGGAAGGTGTTGATTGATTAATTGATTGATTGATTAACTGACTGACTGGCTGACTGGCTGACTGACTGACTGACTGACTGACTGACTGATTGGCTGCTTCCTTAAATTGCTAACTTGATCGATTGATATTCTAATCTTGGAATCAATAGATCTCTAACTTTGAGCATAAGCGCCGTAGCTTCTCGAGGTTTACTGTCGTCCTCCACCATACAATCGGTCGATTTCGACTTCTCCCGGCTACTTTAATTTTGTTTAGAACTATGATTTATGACAACGTCAGAAGAGTCCCCCGACAGTACTTCCTTTTGCGGACTAAATAGGTATGTGCGGTCCTAAAGGGTAGAGATTTTGATCATTTTGGTCTGAAAAAGGGTTTGTTTTTCACTCTGGCTTGGCATTGGATATACAGTCAACACTCACTTAACGGACACCTCTATAAGACGGACACCTCTATAAGAGGGAAACCTGGTGCTGGTCCCGGCCGTTTCTCAGTCATTGTACTATAACCAAACTCTCTAGAAGACGGACGCCTCCATAAGACGGACAACGGACACTTTGAAATGGTCAACGGACACTTGTGAGGTGCTGATTGTGACCGCAAATTACGATTTAGGGAAGAAAAGTTCTTAAATTACCAAGTACGTGGCTCTTTTTAACACCAGACGTTTAATTGACAGCTCTTATCTTGTCGGCAAATTACATACAGTACAGTACAAGTTAAAATTAAATCAGTCATCATTTTGTGCCATTCAAAAAATAACTCATAGGTGACAACCGAATTGTATTGTAATCTAAAAATTCCTGGGGTCATGCTACGTTGACTCTCTATAAGCCGGACACCTCCCTAAGACGGACAGCCGAGGCCGGTCCCAATGGTGTCCGTCTTAGAGAAAGTTGACTGTATTGTTAAAAAGTAATTATTTTTCCGCATTGACATGTAGTCTTTTCAATTTGTTATGCAAATGGAGCCATTTGTGGCTAGCAGCGGTCATATCAAAGCGATGTTCTAATTTTAGAGGTCTGAAATGGGGTATCGATTTATCACATGGTTCGGAACGCTCACCGCCACAAAAAACTTTGGGGAGTAGGGGCAAGGGCAAATTGCCACTCACCTGCTATTCCGAGCGTGGGCAAGCTTTGTTAAAAATTCCTTGAAAAATGTTGGACTCACTCCATCGTCCACACTCTCCGTCATCTCGAAAGACGATTTCGCCATCCATCCAAGAGTTGTCCCTCCCTCCTGACTGTTAAAACTGATCATCAACTTCACTTTCTCAAAATCTCCTTTGTTTCGTAAATTATGAGGCGTATCGAGAAGAAAATTATTGTCCACAACTGGCGCCCAGCGTAAATAATCATAGAACCGATAGCTTATCGAGTTGGAAGCATTCTGTATTTCCTCTCCTTTCTTACTGCTTATGCAGGAAACCATTGCACTGTGGTCGCTTGTAGTACAATCCAGATTTTCAGCAAGCTCTGTAGCAAAGCGGAGACCAAAGGAAACCGGCTGAATGGCAAAGGAGCTCAAATCAACTCCACTCTCTGCAATGGCTTGGTGAAACAGACCCTCAGATAGGGGTGACAGAAGATGCAGCGTTACACTTGTTCCCCCAGCACTTTCTCCAAATATGGTGACCTTACTGGGATCCCCTCCAAAATGTTCAATGTTCTCCTTGACCCACTTAAGGGCTTCCACTTGATCCAACATTCCAAAATTCCCAAGGGAAGCAGAATCCCCGGTCGTCAAGAAGCCAAAGGGTCCGAGACGATACTGAATCACTACTATCACCACCCCGTGTAGGGCTAAAATATCGCCCGGAAATAAGACGGCAGTTCCGAGCTCGTAAGATCCACCGTGAATGTAAACCATCACTGGTAAACTCAAACTTACATTCGGAGAGTAGACATCGAGATACAAACAATCCTCGCTGAACGAGAAATTTGGTTCAAAGTACTTTATCAAATGCTCAAAGCTATTATCTTGCCAACAAATGTCCCCATGCTTCTTCGCCGGGCGAACTTTCGGTTTCCACTCTTGTGGTGGCTCTGGTGCTTTTAGCCTGAGTTTTCCAATCGGTGGAGCGGCGAAAGGAACGCCAAGAAACTTGCTGACAGACTTGAACGGACCCGAAGCACTCGGGTATGGAACCAAAAGACCTTCGACGTCACCGTAGTTTGTGGACACGGTTACTGATGTGACCAGAGTCAAAAATGCACAGAATGCAAAGACGCTTATTAGTAGTGTGGAACTCATGGTTGTCTAGTCCAGTGGAATATTTCAGTCCTCAGTTTTGTTTGACACAGATGTTGCGCTCAGAAATGTTGCTGTAGCTACCTAATCCTACTGGGATGTGCTTAAAAATGTTGTTGTAGCTATAATCCGTGGGCTTCGCGTTTGTCACATGAGATTGATGTCACGAAACACCCAATTGATTACGTCAGATTACGGTTCAACAACTTCTTTGTTTAAATTTTTGAAACTAAAAATGTTTGGAATCCGCCATAGCAGTTTCATTGGATGTCAGAATTGTTAACGTTTTTGTTTTTCATACAATTTGAGTGCGTTAAATTTGCATCCCGATTTCATCACTGTAGGTTCGAGTTAGCGGGGCGGCTTCGAGGTATCATGAGTCAGTACTGTATTTTGACTCTGAAAAGCCCCTTGGGGACGAGCCAATAAAGTATGTATGTATGTATGTATGTATTTTTACCGTGTTTAAAATACAGTATCTTGTTCCCGTTGTTAGTTTTTGCTAAATGGCTTGTTCATGAGCCCACATTCAGTACATTGCATAATTCTTTATGAATCTTATGGCAACACGATGAAGGTTACTAAATACCCAAGTGAGTTAAGGGAAGTCTGAGTTCTCAATCAAAGTGTGTCTCTTGTGACAAATCCAAAGCCGACCGGAAAGCCGCAAAACTCTAGAATAAAACTTTATTTTTTCAAATCGGCACTCTTACCCTCACGGCATCAACGAACGCTTTTCATTCAACTAATTTATTCTGTTGTTTTTCTCGTTAACATGCACCAATAGAGTAGCCCCATACCACACACAACCCACAATTCCTCGATTCACTCCGACGAAGGGCTAACGCTCGAAACGTCAGCAAAGATATAGACCTAGATAACTATTGCCTCGTGAAACAAAGAATTCTTTTGTTGCACGTATTAAATAACAAAAATAATGTTTACGCTCGCTGCCGCCTAGGACTAGTAAGATTAGGTAGGTACAGCAACATTTCTGAGCGCAACATCTGTGTCAAACAAAACTGAGGACTGAAATATTCCACTGGACTAGACAACCATGAGTTCCACACTACTAATAAGCGTCTTTACATTCTGTGCATTTTTGCCTCTGGTCACATCAGTAACCGTGTCCACAAACTACGGTGACATCGAAGGTCTTTTGGTTCCATACCCGAGTACCTCGGGTCCGTTTAAGTCTGTCAGCATGTTTCTTGGAGTTCCTTTCGCCGCTCCACCGATTGGAAAACTCAGGCTTAAAGCACCAGAACCGCCACAAGAGTGGAAACCGAAAGTTCGCCCGGCGAACAAGCACGGGAGCGTTTGCTGGCAAGGCAAGTACAAAGTGGAGATGATAAAATACTTTGATCCATATTTCTCGTTCAGCGAGGATTGTTTGTATCTCGATGTCTACTCTCCGAATGTAAGTTTGAGTTTACCAGTGATGGTTTACATTCACGGTGGATCTTACGAGCTCGGAACTGCCGTCTTATTTCCGGGCGATATTTTAGCCCTACACGGGGTGGTGATAGTAGTGATTCAGTATCGTCTCGGCCCCTTTGGCTTCCTGACGACCGGGGATTCTGCTTCCCCTGGGAATTTTGGAATGTTGGATCAAGTGGAGGCTCTTAAGTGGGTCAAGGAGAACATTGAACATTTTGGAGGGGATCCCAGTAAGGTGACCATCTTTGGAGGAAGTGCTGGCGCGACAAGTGTAACGCTGCATCTTCTGTCACCCCTATCTGAGGGTCTGTTTCACCAAGCCATTGCAGAGAGCGGTGTAGATTTGAGCCCTTTTGCCATTCAGCCGGTTTCCTTTGGTCTCCGCTTTGCTACAGAGCTTGCTGAAAATCTGGATTGTACTACAAGCGACCACAGTGCAATGGTCGCCTGCATAAGCAGTAAGAAAGGCGAGGAAATACAGAATGCTTCCAACTCGATAAGCTATCGGTTCTATGATTATTTGCGCTGGGCGCCAGTTGTGGACAATAATTTTCTTCTCGATACGCCTCATAATTTACGAAATAAAGGCGATTTTGAGAAAGTGAAGTTGATGATCAGTTTTAACAGTCAGGAGGGAGGGAGAGCTGCTGGGATGGCGGGAAATGTAAACGATGGAGTGAGTCCGTCATTGTTTAAAGAATTTTTAACAAGGCTTGCCCACGGTAGGAACAGCAGGTGAGTGGCAATTTGCTTTGAAATAAAAATAAAACGTGATAGTAGAACTTCTACATCTGCCCTGAACAATCCATGCATTCCTAAAATGGACTGTGAAGGGTTTGACATTTTCTCCATCTTGAGTGATTTAACACTGAATTATATAAGCTAAGCCAAACTATAGAGCATGGAGACCTCATGGGCAGTGCGCTCGTCTCCAGATCGAGCGGTCTGGGTTCGAGCCCTGGTCGTGGACTTTGTGTTGTGTTGTTGGGCAAGACACTTTACTCTCACAGTGCCACTCTCCAACCAGGTGTATAAATGGGTACCGGAGAACTTAATGCTGGGTGTAGCCCTGCGATGGACTAGCATTCCATCCAGGGGGGAGTAGAAATAGTCCTAGTCGCTTCATGCTACTGAAACCGGGATAAGCTCCGGCCTGATGGGCTACTAGGCTCGTATACAGACCTTGCCTACCTTAAATGATAGAGCAGACAGAGTACCTAATTCACTTCTCTTCGTCGATCAAGAAGCTGGTTTCACTTTTGTCAAACATGATATGCCTAACAACAAATTCTTCGTCTTTTAGAGACGACAACGCGGACCTTATCGCGGAGGCGTTGCAGTTCATGTACACACCATGGCCTGACAAAAACGACAAATACGCACTAAGAAGCCAACTTGTGGACCTCATCGGTGATTACATCTACTTTGCACCAAGTCACGAGGTCGCCGATATTCACAGCAAAGTCGCTCCCGTGTACATGTACGAGTTCGCACATCGGAGAACGATAGGAAATACGAACAAGGAGTGGATGGGTGTGGTCCATGCTGATAACGTGCCTTACGACTTTGGCCTCCCTTTCTTTCCCGGTCTTTCGTCAGATTTTGACGCAGGCGATAGAAACGTCAGTTTGTTTATCATGGAAATGTACACAAACTTCGCCAAGAGCGGCGATCCAACACCACAACCAGTCAGCGGTGTTACGTGGGAGAGGTACAACAGCAGTCACAGGGCTTACTTGCGAGTTGACATGCATTCCAAGATGGCGGCAGCATTTGCTCCTCGCCGAATGGCTTTCTGGAATGATTACTATCCTAAACTGGCACAAGTTAAGTTTGACACCAAGGACGCTGAAGTGCCCAGCGGTGCTAGCCTCGATATCACCCTGGCAACGTTTCTCAAGGTTGCTTTCGTCGCTACGTGGCAGTTTCAGTGACGGAAGTTCAATTTGTTTTCTGGAAAGCTAAAGAGGGATGGAATAATTACTTTATCATATTTGATTTATCCCATGCGACTTTTGATTACCGTAACTGTTGCTGTGTTCGCAGCTCAATATGTAAGTATTTTTGCTAGTAAGTAATAAACATCCAGTAATCCTATAGATCGTTTTCACTGTCACGCAATAAAAAATAAATCGAAAACTATCCAGTGGAAAATGCTAAGAAATTGTGATGTTGTAGAAGATAAAAAAATAAGACACTTCTCCAAGTTTTAGCCATGTGCGTTTCCCCAAACTTCAGATATTCGTCGAAATGTTTCGCAGAAGTATGAAAACCACTCGTGACTTTGTATCCAAAACACAAAAGCAAATGATATTTTGATTAAATGGTTAACAAATAATCACCCTCTGTTGTGACTACCTTGTTTGACCAAAATCCTGAGCTTGTAGCTCTTATATACTCAAACTTGCAGAGGTTCCAATCGAATGTAGTCGAGATATTTGTCAACGATGAGTAGAATTATGTTTCTTTATCATATGACTTCCGTTTGTAGCCGATATAACAAGCGCCCTAATTGGCTAATATACTAAGGTATTATTCCACGGGCCGATTTACGGGTCTGGAAAAGCCAAGCAAACTGCCATATAATAAACAACTTATTAACCTCGAACGTTCAGTATTTGATCTGCGAGAAACTGACAAACCACATATTTTGCGGTATAATTTGGTTTTATCAACTGGGTTGATAATGTGAATTGTCCACCGTAAAGAGATTCAAAAGCTGACGTTTCGAGCGTTAGCCCTTCGTCGGAGCGAATTCACATTATCAACCCAGTTGATAAAACCAAATTATCTTGTAACCCCGTTGTTCTGAATGCTTCTGATTCGAGGTTTGGCTGACTATTGACAGCATTTTCATGGAGACTGCAGGGTTCGGAAGAAACCGTGAATTCCCTGAACCCTTGAATTCCAGCTTGCCCTTGGGACAAGTAGCTCTAAAATTTTGTTGCCCTGGGCAAGTTTGCTCTTTTAAGGATTTAGTTGGCAGATGGCTTGCCGATCCTGTGGGCAAGAGGGGTAAGTGAGAATGAAAAGTTACTTGTCCAGAAGGACAATCTACTTTTCCCGGACGACCAGACGCCACTTATTTCGAGTCCTGGACTGTAGTGGAATACCGCCTATTATATAAACGATGCGTTCGTAGTTCCACCCCGATGAACCAAATATCTTGTCAGAGCGGTGACAACAAACTCCATATTAGTCAAGGATCGGGTGCCATATCAAACCCGTGCCGGCTCCCTTCTCGTTGGGAGTGAATGGAGCCTGGGATTTCGTTGTAACAAGACATATCTAAATAGTTTTGCGTTTAATAGATTGACTCGGCTTGCTTCGAACGCTGGTGACAGGATTTCTCGAGAAATTAATTCCGTGCTCTAAAATTGAGAACCGGCTATTTTACAATTATTCTAAGAGCGCGCGTGGGGATATAAGATGAGTTATTGGGAGTTCGAGTTATCAGTTGATGGCAATAAATACACGGAGACGATTTTTCCCTCGATAAAAACATCGAGTTTCACGGGAAAACAAAACTGTCTCCCAAGGGACCAGTAATTATGCGTAATGATGTCGACGGCCAGTGACCTGATAACTTGCGATCAGGCGTTCTTTTTTTTTTTTTGGAACGCCTGATCGCAGGTTAGTGACTGAGAGACAAGTCAACAGGGATGAGTTAGCGCGAGGGTCGAGTTATCAAGGGTTTGAAATTACAATGAATCCAAAGGAAAAATTAAGTTTGAAAACGTGATTAGATTTAACGGAGGCTCGATCTATCCCCGGAACCCACGAATATCTCGCATATTGTTATCAGTGGTCACATATATCAGTGGTCGCATATTGTTATCAGTGGAATACTTTTTAAGCAAATATACACTTAAAATGACCCGCGCAAGCTAAGGGCCTGTGCCACCTTAAGTAAATACCAAAAAGAAGTTAATTACAAAAATATGCACACTTACACAATACTTACATCGGTGTTAGAGGGAGATCAGGAAGGCGATAGTTTCACCTATGCTAATAATAAGCCTGCGTACAGGTAATTTCACTCCTGCATTGCGTGTGAAACGAACGAAATGTATGAAATAGTGGATGTCTGCAAAGATTAGAGCTAAACAAAGGAAAACAATTCTTGTTAATTAGAACGCCATGATTTCCACGTCGCTGGACAGGATCTTCGCATTCTATGTCTTCTTGCCCCTGGTCACGTCCGTTATAGTGTCTACAAAGTTTGGAGACATCGAAGGTCTTGTGGTTTCGTACCCGAATGCCTCAGGTCAGTTCAAGTCTGTCAGCAAGTTTCTTGGCGTTCCTTTCGCCGCTCCGCCGATTGGAGAGCTCAGACTAAAAGCACCAGAACCACCAAAAGAATGGAAACCGAAAGTTCGCCCGGCGAAGAAACATGGAAACGTTTGTTGGCAACGCAAGCACAGAGTGCAGGTGATCAAATTCTTCGATCCAAATTTCTCATACAGAGAGGATTGTTTGTATCTCGATGTGTACTCTCCGAACGTTAATGTTAGTTTACCTGTGATGGTTTATATTCATGGTGGAAGTTACGAAGTGGGAACTGCAGTGTTTTACCCCGGCGATATTTTAGCCCTACACGGGGTGGTTATAGTTGTGATTCAGTATCGTCTCGGACCCTTTGGCTTCCTGACGACCGGGGATTCTGCGGCCCCTGGGAATTTTGGAATGTTGGATCAAGTGGAAGCACTGAAGTGGGTGAAGGAAAACATTCAAAATTTTGGCGGGGATCCCAGCAAGGTGACCATATTTGGAGCAAGTTCGGGCGGAGCAAGTGTAACTCTGCACCTTCTATCGCCTCTATCTAAAGGTCTTTTTCACCAAGCTATTGCAGAGAGTGGAGTGGATTTAAGCACCTTTGCGACTCAGCCAGTTTCGTACGGTCTCCGCTTTGCAAAGGAGCTTGCTCGAAATCTGGATTGTGCTACAGGCGACCACGGCGCAATGGTGGCCTGTATACGCAGTAAGAAAGGCGAGGAAATACAGAATGCTTCCGCTTTGACAGGCTATCAATTCTATAGTTATCTGCGCTGGGCACCAGTCGTGGACGATAACTTTCTTCTCGACACAGCACGAAATCTCCGCGAAAAAGGAATTTTCAAGAAACTGAAGTTAATGATCAGTTTTAATAGTCAGGAGGGTGGGGGTTTTTTGGGGCCTTATGCGAGATCGATGTTTGGATTGACAGAAAATGTGGACGACGGAGTGAGTCCGTCATTCTTCGAGGACTTTGTAACCAAGTTTGCGCACACACGAAATATCAGGTGAGTTGCCTCCATTACGGCATAGCTCAGTCAATGCAGTGTATGGTCTGTAAGAGTGTTCATGGGTAATTTACGATAAAAAGTCTCGTTTAAGCCTTTTCAATGCGTTGTTCATGTGATCTTACCAACTATACTACGTGATACAAAAGAGTAGCGAAATCTAATGGATGTAACATGAACAGTACCGACAAAACTTTCTCAGTCGTTTTTAGTAGATGTGCTCAAGATTAAATCCAGAAACTACCATCTTGCACAATTTAAATGAAAAATTAAGATCACCCCTCCACCCATTTCAATGATGTAAAAAATGGCGTGTTTTGGATTTAACGCCCGTTCATCGTTGATGCGACGGAGGGGTGGTTTTATTTCTTATTTTATTCTGATCAGACCGATCTAGATTGTAGTTAAAATAAAAGGACTCTCTGCTCCTCTGTCAAAGCTCTTCTTCCAATCGCGAAAATTCTTATCTGGGATTTTTTTCTCGTTTTGGGAGATCGAACTCTTCTCGCACAAAACTTACTCAGTTAGGCAGCTGTTTTAACTTTCTTAAATATGTCACTACTAAGGAAACAAAATTATTGCCTCTCTTAGTGAAGAAACCGCCGACCTCATCGCGGACGCGCTTGAGTTTGTGTACACACCGTGGCCAGACAGCAGTAATAAATACGCACTAAGAAGTCAACTTGTGGACCTCATCGGTGATTACGTTTACTTTGCACCAAGTCACGAGGTCGCCGATATTCACAGCAAAGTCGCTCCCGTGTACATGTACGAGTTCGCACATCGGAGAACAAAAGGGAACACGAACCAAGAGTGGATGGGTGTGGTCCACGGTGCTAATGTACCCTACGAATTTGGAATCCCGTTCTACCCCGGTCTTTCGTCAGATTTTGACGCAGGCGATAAAAACGTCAGTTTGTTCCTAATGGAAATGTACGTAAACTTCGCCAAGATCGGCGATCCAACACCTCAGCCAGTCAGCGGTGTTACGTGGGAGAGGTACAACACCACTCACAGGGCTTACTTGCGAGTTGACGCGCATCCTAAAATGGCGGCGGCGTTTGCTCCTCGCCGAATGGCTTTCTGGAATGATTACTATCCTAAACTGGCGCAAGTTAAGTTTGAGACCAGGGACAAAGTGGGCAGCGGTGCTAACGTTGACGTTGCCATGGCAATGTTTCTTAAGGTTGTATTTATGATTGTTTCCGCCGTGTTGTACTGAACTCGTATACCTTGTGTCATCAAAAGTTGATGGGGCACAGAGTGGCGGGTACATAATTCTACCACATTTTCTATCCATTTTCTCTGGCAATGTTACAATTGATACTCTTTGTGGATACAAATATCTTCGATGAGTTCATTTCAATTTCAGGGTTTTTCAAAGCAATGATTTTGCAGATTATTTTCTTACCTGACTCTTTAGCTACATGGAAAACTACTTTACAAATCTACTCGCAACATTTATAAGAAATAAAATAAATTACAATGAATAATATTAAAAATGCATAATTAGTGTTAAAATCGATAAAATATAAAAAATACATATATACAAATAATCTGACAAAGAGAAGTCTTAAAACATGTTAAGTGCAGCAACAGGCCGGGTTAACCTCAAGTATACTTTTCTTGAACAATTTTTAGTTGCGTATTTGCCTGTATCCGCTTGGTAGTGCGTTCCATAGCCTGGCCCCTGATGTCTTATCGATTTTAATCCAAACTTGGTTGTATTTATTCTCCTCGTAGAGTTTTAATATATACTATATATAGGTTCTACATATGACTATTTTTGTTGCCTGAACAAGATTTCAGTCAGTGTCTCACCTCAAAACCTCATCAACAAGGACAGTCAAGTCCTGTTTTGATTATTTGTATTGACTTGCAATGTAAACATTTCATTCGGTCTTTCTTTGTATTTCTTGCACCTTAGTAGCCTGCGTGGCAGACACTCGAGTAAAGAATGCGACACTCGACACTCGAGTGAAGAGCGCGCTTGTAATAATAATAGGGCGCGAGTTTGAGTGGTTGTAAAACGCGAGGCGAGGTTCCCACGCCGCGCGTGTGTTCTCGCTCTCGCGAGCCACTCCAACTAGCGCTTGGTACGCAGACTGCGTGTTTAGGTTCAGGCAAAGCTCAAAAGTAATACAAAGTTATAATATTTATAGACTTAACTCACCGCATCTTCTCCATTGACGCCGTTATGCTGCCATCGATTAAGAGTACACAGACAGCCACGTTTTAACCAATGAGCAACTTGTATCTATTTTGTACACACTGAATACCAATAAAAATGTATGTACCATTCTAGCAAGACTTTCGCATGGAATTTCAGGAGTCTGTCTCGCTCGGAGCTATACAAATTTTTCTTCCACGCGAGAGTACCACTTGCTACGCAAACTAACATTTTGTGAACGCATGGTAAAAGGCACGCGAAGAGAGAAGTATCCCTGGCCTGCAAACTAGAGAGCCTCGGTTTTGACGCAACCGACAACGTTGTCAATATTCTGTTCAATAATTTCCCCCCGATTTTATTCATAAAAATATCCCTATATTTTCCCTTAAACTTGCGAGTTCTTGAAAGTACTAATACTAAGTGAGCACGCACTATTTGGTGAAGCCAGGAGCCAGCTAAATCTCACTAAAAACGGCTTTAACGCCCTAAGCTGCTCAGCAACATAACAAATACACAAGGGAAGGCAATTTTTACAACAGTATTCTCATTAACCCTTAACGGCCTAACTGGACACTAAAAAATGCCGGTTTTTGCCGTAAAATCCGATTTTTTGCTGCCATAACGCTAAATGGACCTCACATTTACTGAAAAAAGCGATTTTCTACTAAAAAGGAAGTTTTCTTTGAAGATGAGGCACATAAATGTACAATATTTTAATTAGGCGCATGCGCATAAGCCAAAATTTGGATTGAATTTTTTTTTTTTGCTGGCCCTTTCCGATTTTTTCCTCTTGCCCTTCTCCTTTCCTTTCTCTTTGCCCTTTTATTCTCGTTATCTTCTACTACTCATATCCTTTCTGTCGCCCGTAAAAAGTTGGGTATTTATAATGGGTAAACCTTGGAAATGGGTTCTTGATCCATTGTAGGTATAATGGACCTTTTTGTCACCATTTTTGCCCCAAAAACTCATCGCGTTTTCTTCCAATTGCTCCGTCGGAAAGCGGTCGATATCCAAAACGGACAGTTGTGCGGATAGACCTATCCTAGCTCTATAATCTGCTTATCAAGAATATCTGGTGGCGTTAAATTGATGACGTCACAAGTGGTACAAAGAGCATGACCAATTATATACGCATATATGCGTGGTTAGGACGTTAAGGGTTAATTCTCCTTGTTTCTAACCGTCATGATTTCAATTTAACTCCCTTCACCTAGTGGCCAACGATATTCTAGTTAACGCCTATTCCTACTAACTTCAAGCATGCTTAAGGTGGGGGTTTACCTGAATTAAAGTGAAATTTGAGGAAGTTTAAAGAGAGATTGAAAGGGGGAGAAAAGGTTATGGAACACCACCAGACAGTTGCCCGACCCCACAATGGCACTCGGGTTGTTAGGCAACTGTTTGGTGTGTATCTATCAATTTTTAACTTCAAACTCTAATTTTAAAACAACACCAAATCTTCAAAATTTCCTATTTCCATAAATTTTACTAATCCTTTGAGAAAAACTATCTGTCTCCAAATAAACCTAAAAATCACCAAAAAATTTACAAAACGGCGCAAAACATAGATGTGTGTAATGAGTGAACAGATTCTTGATTGCTTGAAACGTAAACGAGATATTTGCATTAAGAACATAATACCAAGCCAAAATACGGCTTTCAGGTGGACCCCCGCCTTAAGCCTTAATTTACTCTCAATACCCTCTCTCCTCCTTAACGGTGACAAATTACGGCTTAATTTTGGCGAGAAATTTCAGCGCCTGTTAATTTACAAAAAAAGTCGCTATGGCACGTCTGGCGCGAACTGTCTACGTACAGGTCAAAAACCCATTATTGTAAGCTTATTATGTCACCCATGAGAGTAAACGGTAATCAGATGGTATATTCGTGCGTATTGTCAAAATTCTAATAATTTCCCTCGCCTGGAACATTATTAGAATTTTGACAAAACGCGCATCAAATTTTTTCCTAATTTCACTCGTCACCATTTGATTATATTTCACTCGTCACCATTTGATTATACATATTTACCATAACATTTAACAATTATTCTTTCAAAATCGAGGTAAATATTCTGCCACTATTCACCGAGATCGAGAAGAATAATTGTTTTAGTATATACAAAGGAAGTGATCTCAACAACATTTTCAGAAGGAAACCATTAAAAATCGATTTAATTGACCTCTCAATTCATGCGTGGAAAACGTGCAAGCGGTACAAAGCATGCGCGAATTCGCGAAACGCATTATTCACTCGGTAGGGGGTGATTAATTAGCTTTATTCAGTATTCAGAATCACAATTTTCTTTCATTCATGCTTGATTACCAGTCCCTCGAGGTTTTCAAGACTTACGGTTTATCGAGACTTACTTACAGATAATTTGGTTTTATCAACTGAGTCGATAATGTGAATTGGCCACCGTAAAGAGGTTCGTTAGGCCTTCAGTGGATTCGCTCCGACGAAGGGCTAACGCTCGAAACGTCAGCTTTCGAATCTCTTTACGGTGGTCAATTCACATTATCAACCCAGTTGATAAAACCAAATTATCTTGTAATACTCCCCACCGACGCAGCACCACGTACAGGTTTTTTTAGAAACTTACCCCCTTTATTTACAGATAGTTAGATACTATAACGGACATGATAAGCTGAGTACCAACATGTTGAGCAAATGATTACAACTGATTCCACTGAGTTCAGTAACGGTTTCTAAAAATAAATCTAATTTATGAGCGGCATGAATGGCTACCTACTGGAAGTATTGTACGGAGCTTTTCACTCGCTCACCACCACAACGCATGACAAGCGTCGGTTGGTGAAGTGATTTCAGGGTCCATTTAAAATTGGCTGCTTTCCGTTACAATTCTATGGTCACACGTGGTAAGTGTCTTAAAGATTGGTTTGATTTCGCATCAGCCCAAGTAAAACAACTCCAAACTGATGACGAGGGCAACCTGATAAAACATTGCCATGGCAACACCAGCACTAACACCACCGGTCACTTCGTCCTTGGTATCAAACTTCACTTGCTGCAGTTTAGGATAGTAATCATTCCAAAAAGCCATTCGACGTGGGGCAAACGCTGCCAACATCTTGGGACTGGCGTCAACTCGCAGGTAAGCTCTGTGACTGGTGTTGTACCTCTCCCACGTAACACCGCTGACTGGCTGTGGCGTTGGATCGCCCGTCATCGCGAAGTTGGCGTAGACTGCCATGACAAACAAACTGACATTTTTGTCCACCGCGTCATATTCGGAAAACCTTGGTAACAGCGGGATTCCAAAGTCGTAAGGCAGGTCTTCCCCGTGTGCCACACCCATCCACTCAGGGTAGAAACTAGCGTTCTTTGAACGGTGAGCAAACTCGTACATGTACACGGGAGCGTGTTGACTGTGAATATCAGCGACCTCGTGACTTGGTGCGACAAACACAGAATCACCGACGAGGTCCACTAGTTGGCTTCTTAGTGCGTATTTATCGCTCTTGTCAGGCCATGGTGTGTACATGAACTCCAAAGCGTCTGCGACGAGGTCGGCGGTATGATTCCTGAAGAACAGATGTGAACAATTTGTTATTCGTTATTTGATTCTGAATAATTCAAGACCAAATAGTCGCCTCTTAATGCTGGTCGGTTTGAAACCTGACAACGTGACATGCGCATGCGACATTACGCATGTGACATGAAAAGTTTCGCTTCCTACACGCCACAGGCGTCATGCTGCATGTCAGAAATTTGATTTTAAATGTCACAGATGCGATGTTGCATGTCACGGATGTGATCTATCATGTCACGGATGTCGTGTTGCGTGCAACGGATGTGATTTCTCTTGTCACAGCTGTGATAATGCAAGTCAGAGATGCGATGTTGCATTTCACGGATGTGATGTCGCATGACACGAATGTGATGTTACATGTCACAGATGTGATTTGTATGTCACGGATGTGATTTCTCTTGTCACAGATGCGATGTTACATGTCACAGATGTGATGTTACATGTATGTCACAGATGTGACATCGCATTTCACAGACGCGATGTCACAGATGTGATGTTACATGTATGTCACAGATGTGACATTGCATTTCACAGACGCGACGTGATGTTGCACGTCACAGATGTGATGGTATATGTCACAGATATGATGTCATAGCCCATTGGTGTAATGTTGCGTATTACTCAGGTATGTTTAAGTCAAAAATGACATTCAACATTTTATCAGTAACACGCATGGCATGCTGCCACATCCAACATGTGTGCATAGAGGTTTGAACTTGATCAAAATCTCAAATTTGCAAACAAACCTTCACAAGAAATATTCAACGTTTAAGAATGTTGACGGGAAAAAATTGAATGCTAACTGAAAGTGAGATCAAGATGTTAACTTACTTTGAATTTCGAGCATACATGTAGGCAAGCTTCGTCACAAATTCGTTAAAGAACGATGGGCTTACTCCGTTGTCCAAACTCTCTGTCATGCCAAAAGTCCACCTTGCAGTCAAACCAACGTAGAATCCTCCTTCATGACTATTAAAACTGATCATTAATTTTACCTTCTTAAATTCTCCTTTTTCACGCAAATTCCGAGGCGTGTCAAAAAGAAAGATTTTATCTACAACTGGCGCCCACATGAGAACATTGGTGAAGGGATAATTCACCTTTTCAGAAGCCTTCTGAATCTCACCCGGGCCTTTCTTCTCGCGCATGCAGGCGATCATTGCACTGTGGTCGCTGGTAGTACAGTCCAGGTTTTGAGCAAGCTCGTTAGCAAACCGGAGACCAAGAGTAGTAGGCTGAATTGCAAAAGAGCTTAAATCCACTCCACTCTCTGCAATGGCCTGGTGAAAGAGACCCTCAGATAGAGGCGACAGTAGATGTAGCGTTACACTTGTTGCGCCAGCACTTTCACCAAATATGGTCACCTTGCTGGGATCGCCACCAAAATTATCAATGTTCTCTTTGACCCACTTGAGTGCTTCGACTTGATCCAGCATTCCGAAATTTCCAGGGGCTGCAGAATCCCCGGTTGTCAGAAATCCAAAGGGACCCAGACGATACTGGATCACAACGACCACCACTCCTTGAAGGGCCAAAATGTCGCTAGGAAATGTCATCGCTGCACCGCCATTGTAAGATCCCCCGTGAATATAAAACAACACCGGCAAACTGAGGCTGACGTTTGGAGTGTAGACGTCGAGATACAAACAATCCTCACTGTACGAGAAATTTTGGGAGTACATTTTGTACCAATAGTCAGATTCCCCACTTTGCAAGCAAAGATTTCCATGCGTCTTCGCTCGAAGAACGTTTGGTTTCCACGCGAGTGGCGGTTCTGGTGCTTTAAATCTGAGCTCTCCAACCGGCGGAGCGGCGAAAGGAACGCCAAGAAACTTGCTGACAGACTTGAACGGGAAAGATGTATCTGAGTAGACAGAGTAAGAAGCCTCAAAACCTTCGATGTCTCCATAGATTGTTGACACCGTTGATGACTTGACAAGGGGAAACAATGCTCCAATTATGGAAAACGAGGCTAGTAGCTTGGAAATCATGCCGGTGTTCAATATCTACGCGTTCTTCCAGTAGTGGGAAGGCTAATAAAACACCGGCCACGAAGGTTGAATTAACTGATATACAGTGTTTATTCAGACCTAAATTTCAGGAGGCAGGTGCAGCTTTATGACGTAACGACATTGCACCGGCATATTTGTATTTCAGATTTCAAAGGTAACCGCATGTCACTCAGTGAACAAAACTACAGTAGAGTCCCGATTTTTCGAACCTCGAAGAGAAACGAGAATTGGTTCGAAAAATTGGATAGTTCGAGAAATCGGGGGTAAAATTGCAGTGTTCGACTGAGGAGGGGAAACAACTTTTGGTTCGAGTTATCGGGAGGTTCGAAAAAATGAGGGTTCGAGAAATCGGGTCCACTGTATTCAATTAGCTATGTTTACCATGAAATTTAAATGACGCTGCGTGTCATGTTGTTATAGTTGACAGGGTCTGCAGCAAAATGGGGTTCTTTTTTGTGAAACCCACTAATTAAAAAATATTTGTAGTAAATAGGGATCTTGAAAGAAGCCTCAAACTGGGACTCCCAGGTTAATGTTTAACTACTTTTTTGCTCAGGAAAATAAATACATGAATATGTATAACTCTTTTTTGATGAGAAAGGCTGCGCTATTCATGGTATACCCGTAGCATTAACCTGTCTTGATGTTAAGTTAAGCCTAAATTTTCCAAGCTCGTTGTTTGTAATCTGTAAATGCTAGTTTCATTATCCTGTGTAATTGGACCAGTCCGTCAGAGCGTTTAGGGCACGTGATTGTTTAGGTCAAACCTCGGCGCTACACGTTTTACGTTGACCCACGTTGTTATTTCGCTTGTGTATGGTCAAAGGAACACTAACCAGACTGTCATTTTGTAAAGGACCTTACGGAGAAACAAAGGAATCGAACATTACGAACACTCGTGAATTAAGGTTACAGTAACACGGATTTTTGTATTGTAAACAGGACAGTGTCGAGCGTTTCCCTAGATCTAGACGATGGACATTACGGCTGTTACCTAATCCGTGTCTATCAGTTCCCCGAGGGGGTACTTAACAAAGTTTAATACGGGGAGGCTCCGCCCCGAGGTCCAACCTCTTACCCTTTTATATACCACTTTGGCAGAAAAGGTACCCCTTTATATATATATACCTTTTATTGAGAAAAGGTACGCCTTTCACATACCTACTTTAGAACACTGCACCCCTCTCTTAGCCCTTGTAATTAAGCTAATGAGCAATATTACGGGAGAATATCAAGCATTACCATAAGTACGTCTATTCGAAACATTTTTAAAGGCCCTTGTGAATACCTAACTGACCGATTTCCCTACCCTTTTATATGCTCACAAGCTTTAGACGTTTTATGTTTTCAATAAAATCACGCGCTACTTTCTCCCCCAAAAAGGACTAGGAACATCCATGGATTGCGTGCTGGAATTATAGTTAGAACGGGGTAACTTTCAGAAACTTCACAGCATGTGAACTGGGTTGAAAAAAATTGCGCGTTTCCGCATGCAGGGAGATCTTACCCCGGGCACGATATGATTATGTTCCTTCCCAGCGTGTCCACAGGAAGTGAACGACACAACTTATATGCTACCAGCGTTTGAATGACAGTGTCAACAACTGCAAAGTTTAAGAAAGCAAACAAGTTCACACAAGGCATCATCAAAAGATCGAGAAAGATTGATAGGGAACTGGAAGTACGAATTTTCATGGCGTTAAAACAATCACCGTCAACTGACCTTTGTGGCTCTGCAAGAAATTTAACATTTTTTATAAGCCGTTAACCATCGTCTTTTCTCAAATAGTTTATTGAAGTTATGCCAGTCCGGCTAAGCAGCTGCTCAAAATATTTACGGTTACCAGAAACCTTAGTCGCTTTACACAGACACTATTTGTGCAGGCTGGTCACGGCGAGCACAAAAAAAAACACCGCACACAATGAGACGCACGTGCAGAAAAAATATAACTACGCATGCAAACAAAACAAGAACAACCCTTACTTCGTCAGTTCTATTCCATATCACGAGTCGTGCCTACACGTCACTTGCTACCTATCCTATTTATACGCTACAATGTTAGACGACTACATTTTGTACTTCACAAGTGAGTCCGGACTCCGAGGGGAGATACTCAGAAACAGCAGAAACTAATTTAATGTCCGTTATCAATCTCTGGTTGCATGAACGACATCACAATAAAAAGTTATCATGGGAGCAGGCAGAAAGAACTATTTTGTCCAAATAAAACATGTTATAACTTTGCAGCATTTTTCGAAAACGAGTTATTGCGAAAATAGTTTCGACGTAATTACAGTGTCGAGAATTGAAGAGGAGTGTCAAAGGAAGCAAGGTACTGTGCTTATATTGCTAATACCTTCTTTACATTCTCACGAAAACTCTTATATTTACACGTTTCCGCAATATAATTTTACGATGTTCACGCAATGTGGTTAAAATACCATTGGCAAATTGAACAATCTGAATTGTGAGAATGAAAAGATCGTGAAAACTTACTCGTTTGATATTAACTTTCTTGTTATTGCCGATCATTACATAACTACTTATCATAGCACGATACAATACGGCTTCCTGGGTAAAAATATATTCTCGACAACAGTCATCCTTATTAAAAGGTGTAAAAGCACCTCTTGAACGATACAAAAAGAAATTTGATTAGACCGAATATTTTAAATTTCTTGAATTTATAAAGTTGGTTGAAGTTAAAAACTAAAAAACATGAAAGAGAAAGAGTTGAAAGAGTTTTATTTTGAGTACACTTTCCCACTCATCTTGTAACCATTTTGTCCGAACTCATAGAAAATTAGTGTGGCTTTTAATAAAAAAAAAATAGTGTACATGTTATGAATATTATTACACATAACTTCAGTGACATCTGATGAGGTGTCGACCTTCTTTCAAGGTTAGCCGTGCGTAACATATTGCTGGCATAACATAAAATATTGCTGGCGTAGCATATCTTTGCCGGCTGGCAAATATTTTAGCACCCAATTGCAATTTAAATATGGTCACATCGCGTCATAATAATAATGAACTTTATTTAGAGAGGGTGACACATGGCAGTACCAGTGACCCTCTGTGCTCGTACCCTTAGCATCCTTTGGACTCTATGATTGGGCATGGCTTTGTGCCTTTCCAAGTAGGTAACAGGTCCACAAAGTACGGAGAGATCAAAAATCTTTTCGCTTCATGATCATACTCTAATACCTTGGTTTCGTTCAAGTCTTTCAGCAATATTGCTTAAATTCTTCACGGTACAAAAGATTTGTCACGCAAATATAAATGTGACGAAAACCTGATATAAGAGTATACAAACAACGTAGTTACGTCACACTTAAGTCCTGTCTAAACACACAAGCCCGAACACACTAATTAAAAAGCTTTGTGACAAACTTCTATTTTGTCAAAGGTCAGGATCTCACTACTTACAAACAAAAAAGTTAATCATCATCTACTTTTGGGTTAGGCGATGTTGTTTAAGAACAACATGTTTTTGATGTTTTGCGTGATTTGTCCATGTTTTTGCCACTGGTCACGTCAGAAATAGTGTCCAAAATAGTTTGACTTTGGACAGAAAAATAGCAAACAATAAGTACTTAGAACTCTTGTTTTTCAGTTCAGTGAACTCATATATACATGTAGATTGAAGTGGCATTCGACAAGAATAGCATTGTAAATGTCATGGATATGTTACTCATGCCTTCAGAGTTAATCAAGTAAAACTGACATCTGATGAGCTGAAGACGTCATTGTTAGTCGTGCATATCTGTAAACCGAAACGGCCGACTGGCAAAGATTTTAGCAATTATCCAAATATGGACACGTCGAGTGACACGGAGCATCCTTTTGACTCTAAGGTTGGACATGGCTTGTGCTTTTTCAGCTGACGGCTCCACCACGCACATGAAGATCTTTTGGCTTCGTACCATAATATTTTGGTTTCATTCAAGTCTTTCACCAAAATTGCTCAGCAAGATTGCTGAATCTTCACGCTTCAGAAGATTTGTAACACAAATATAATCGTGACGAAAAACTGATGACTGAGGCATAGTTATATTGTAGTTACGTCATACTTAGTCCTTTATAAACACGTTAGGCTGGGAACACTTAATTAGTGTAGGCTAACGCTATCAAGGAATTTATCAGCATATACTTCGGGTTAAGTCGACGCAAAGGGAAATGTTGTTTAAAGACAACATGTTTTCGATCTTTTCTGTGATTTGTGCAATTTTGCCACTGGTCACGTCAGAAATAGTGTCCACAAAATATGGAGACATTGAAGGTCTTGTGACTTCGTATCCGAATGCCTCGGGTCAGTTCAAGTCAGTCAGCAAGTTTCTTGGCGTTCCTTTTGCCGCTCCGCCGGTTGGAGAGCTCAGATTTAAAGCGCCAGAACCGCCAAAAGATTGGAAACCGAACGTCCGCCAAACGAAAAAGCATGGAGACGTCTGCTGGCAGGGTAAAATGATGGAATTTCTTACCATAATGTTCGCTCCAAATTTCACGTACAGCGAAGACTGTTTGTACCTCGATGTCTACAGCCCAAATATCAGCCTGAAATTGCCCGTGCTGTTTTATATTCACGGAGGAGGTTTCGAGTACGGTACAGCACTCACGTATCCAAGCGACCTTCTGGCTCTTCACGGCGTTGTAGTAGTTGTGATCCAGTATCGTCTCGGACCCTTTGGCTTCTTGTCGACCGGGGATTCTGCAGCCCCTGGGAATTTTGGAATGTTGGATCAAGTGGAAGCACTCAAGTGGGTCAAAGAGAACATTGAACATTTTGGCGGCGATCCCAGCAAGGTGACCATATGTGGTCTCAGTGCTGGCGCAGCAAGCGTGTCTCTTCATCTCATGTCACCTCTATCTGCGGGTCTCTTTCGCCAAGCCATTGCAGAGAGTGGAGTGGATTTAAGCCCCTTTGCGATTCTATCAGTTTCGTCGAGTCTCCGTTTCGCTACACAGCTTGCTCAAAAACTGAACTGTGCGACGAGCGATCACAGCACAATGCTCGCCTGCATGCTCGAGCAAAAAGACGCTGACATACAGAAAGCTTCCGATTCGTTACCCTTTGAGATGTCTGATAATGTACGCTGGGGGCCAGTTGTGGATGATCACTTTCTTCTTGACACCCCCCGGAATCTACGAAAAAAAGGAGATTTCAAGAAAGTAAAGCTGATGATCAGTTTTACCAGTCAGGAGGGTGGAGGAAGCCTTGGACTGATGGCGAACTTGAGTTTTGGGATGGCGGAAAGTGTGGACAATGGAGCGAGTCCCTCGTTCTTCAAGAAATTTGTAACAAGCTTTGCGCATTCTCGAAACAGCAGGTGAGTTAAAATGTTGTTTTTAGGTTCGATGGTAAGTTGCTGTTTGTTTTCAATTGTGGTAGACCTGGGCAGGCGTTCTTGTGTTTGGGAGTCCCGATGCTTTGAAACCTCTAATTGTCCAATACTTCGTTTATTCGAAGCAACTATTTGCGTTCTTGACTAAAACGTTATGAGGAAATTTCCCTTGTTTTTTCAAACCTCCCGAGGTTTCGACCCGATTTCCATTAACTATGTCCGAGTGAATTATAATTAAACTATTCCATTATATGTATAAGTATATGTTCTGAGAGCATCAATTATAAGTGAGTCAGTCACGAGATACCACGCCATAGAAAATATAACCAGTCTGAATACAGGAAAGCCGTTGTGTATTCGAAGTTATTATCCAACTCTGCTTCGTAGAGTACAAATAACGCACGAGACGAGTACAACTATCACGCGATAATTGTACTCGTCTCATTCCTACCGGCCGCGTAGAGGTTAAAAAACTTGGCAAGTTAGAATTTTGGGAAAAGACTGATCGTTAGATAATAAATGGTATAAAATATTTATGCAAAGCTCCCTCGTGGTATACCATGGTTTAGTAAATTCTCAGCTCCGACTATTGGATTTCTAGCTTTTTGATTGGCTAAAAAACAATAGTCGGAGTTTTACGTCATATGGAAAATAGTGCGCCAAGTTTAAAAATTTTCGGCACGAAGTTTTCAACTTCACCCTCTATAATGGCCGAAATAAAAATCGGCGGCAAAACCAGGTTTGGGAATTTACTAAAACAATTATTACATTCGCCCTTGTTGGATATGACGTGATTATAACCAACTCGCCCTACGCGCTCGTTGGTTATTTTATCACTTCATATCCAACTCGGACTCATGGAATAATTGTTATATATCCCACGGGTCACTCATATTTTCCAGGTATAAAAAATGCAAGGGACTCGCGTGATATTTCAAGGTATAGCCTTTGAAAGCGTTGCATAACTAGTATCTATCTCACCTTATTGACTCCATGCATCAGCCAAGGGATATATCAAGATCAGCCTAGTTGTAATTAGTGTAAGTCAGTGTAGGTGACTGTAATTATATCATTGTAAGTAGAGTTAGTTTTTTTATTGGTCTGTTAGTGTGTCTTTGTATGATGTTATCATTCCGATTAAAAAAAAGACTCAGCCTAGATCCAAATGAGCTTTACAAAAAACTCTATTTTTTATTTGAAATTTTTGTTTTATGAAAGTATGTGTGCACGTTTTTTCCGGTTCTCTGGGCATTCTTCCCATGAAAAGAACTATTCTATTTGCAGACACTGGTCTAACTTAGTTGTATAATATCACATGTAACCAGTGTGCAGTGTTTCTGAACTCAAGTGTTAATTAAGAAGATATCTTCAGCCCAAGTTGAAAGTAAAATCCAAATTCAGCGACAAGTCATTGGAATTATTAGAAGGTTCTCTTCTTCTATCTTTTTCTTCTAGATGAACATCTAACAACAATTGTTTCTTTTTTACTTTTTTCAGAGATAAAACCGGTGACCTAGTCGCGGACGCGCTGGAGTTCATGTACACGCCATGGCCAGATAGCAATGATAAATACGCATTGAGAAGTCAACTTATCGACCTCATCGGTGATAGAATTTTCGTTGCACCAAGCCACGAGGTTGCTGATATTCACAGCAAATATGCTCCAGTGTACATGTACGAGTTTGCTCACCGTCCAAAGAACGCCAGTATTTTTCCTGAGTGGATGGGAGTGGTTCATGGGGAAAACGTATTTTTTCCCTTTGGAATCCCGCTGTGGTTTCCTAGGTATGACGCGGCCGATAAAAACGTGAGTCAGTTTGTCATGGCAGCGTACGCAAACTTCGTCAAGACCGGCAATCCAACCCTACAACCATTCAGCGGTGTTACGTGGGAGAGGTACAACACCACTCACAGAGCTTATCTGCGAATTGAAGCCAAACCCAAGATGGCGGCGGCGTTTGCTCCTCGCCGAATGGCTTTCTGGAATGATTACTATCCTAAACTGCAGCAAGTGGAATTTGATACCAAGAAAGAGGTGGTCAGCGGTGGAAGTGCTGGTGTTGCCATGGGAATGCTTAGTTACCTTGCAGTCGTTATCGTTTTTGTTCTGTTCTGAATTGCAGCCGAATAACGTCGCTCAGGTGCAATGACTTGCAATTGCTTAAGCTGCTCTGATAAATATGATATCATTTATACACCATAGTGCTAGCACAGTTGAATCTCGTCATTTCCAACTCAGATACTTCAATTCTCCGTTTTCCGAACTCAGCTAAATTTTTCCTCAGGTACATTCTTTTTCATTTATTTACTATCGGCTATTTCGAAGCTCCGCCTATCGTTTCCCTTCGGTGCTCGAGACAATGACGTATAACTTTATTTTGGCAGTTAGTACACGAAATGTTCCAGATAAGATTTCTTTAACAGTTAATGAACTACAATGTTGTAAAAGTACGAGCTGATCGAATTATTTTTTCTATTGACATAACCATGCACCATGTTACACCAAAACTCGGCGTAGTTCTTTCTTGGTAACCACAGTGCAGTTATATAAGAATTCAAAGTTTATTTCTTTTACAGTCAAACGTCTATTAGGAGGCTACTTGTCATCGCCAAAAATGACCCCGAGTGGGGGGGAGGGGCTCCCACATATATCCCATATATTTCCATTTTTTCATTTCGTTTTATGATTTTTGCTTACACCATTATGAATTTCGAAGTAGTTTTTAGTGATAAAACATTAATTTACAAACGAGAGCAGCGACTGAGTAAAATATTGCTTTTAACAAGAGAAAATAAAATTTATATCTTTGCGCCGCCGTGTAGTTTTCATTTTATCATATACACCTTATTCCAAAATGGCCACCACCAATTAGCCCTTGTTGTCTCGTTCTTAAACTCGAAATTCAAAAGAACATTTTCCCTTAAACGAGGCAACCAGGGCTAATTTACAAGCAAACAAAAGAACACTAAAATGGCGGCTATTTTGGAATAAAAGGTGTTTAAACAAACTAACTGTTTGAACAAACGGTGAAAAAAGCGGGAGATGACGACATCAATACGCCACTCTGCTGCCGGATGTAGTTTAATTTTACGAGTGCATGGTGTATTTTCCAGTAAAATAATCGTGTCTGTATTTAACAATTAGACTGCGAGCCCGAGTTTTCTACGAGCAGATAGTCAACGAGGCGCAGCCGAGTTGACTATCGCTCGTAGAAAACGAGGGCGAGTAGTCTAATTGTTTTAGTATAAATTTACCGTAGTCTCATTGCATAAAAAGAAAAAAAAAGTCAAGTATCGCGTAGAAAAGAACTGTTATATTATGTTACATCAGGTTCAAACGTGACGCCCGATGTGCACTGATGCGTAACTGTTGACTATTTAACAATTATCCTGCGAAATCGCGTGGAATATCGTCTGATACTTAGCCGGCTAAAATCAGACGATATTCCGCGAGATTGAGCAGGATAATTGTTTTATTATTCAACTAATTGATAACAAAACAGCCTAAATCCTTGTAAATTTTTCTCTGTCGACATTTTCTCACTTTACTTTTTCTTCCCACTTACGAAGCTACGTATACCGCCGGATATCTGTTACGGATATCGAGAGCATCATGACCATATTTGGATAGTGTTACAATTTGTTGAATAATAACAGCAGATAGTCGACGGTAATATAGCCAATCAAATTCACGGATTCACAATAGATTACGGTAAATTTATACTAAAATCATTTATTATATGGCTAGCTTCATGAGCGGGTAAGACGAGCAGAATTCTGCGCTGTGATTGGCTACCCGAGCGGGCGGGATGGAGCTATCTTGCCCGCTCGGGATTACTCGCTGTGTCCCGCAAAAAAATAGCATAAGTCCTTTATTGACCGAGCTTGTTCGGTCAAAGTGGCTGGATATTGACCTCGTTCTTTTTTGATAATTATTATTATGATAATTTCCGAACAAACCGCTCTACTTAGCAGAACTCTACCGCGTCTGCGTATGTTACTTATACTTACGCTTGTGTGCTAGTGAGAGCCAGCCCTAAGGCGGGGGTAAACATGAAAGCCGTATTTTGGCTGGGTATTATGTTTTTAATGCAAATATCTTGTTTACGTTTCAAGCAATCAAGAATCTCTCTGCTCATCTCACATATCTATGTTTTGGGTTGTTTTGTAAATTTTTTGGTGATTTTTAGGTATATTTGGAGAGAAATAAAGATTTGTTGTTGTTTTAAAATTAGAGTTTGAAATTAAAAATTGGTAGATACACTCCAAACAGTTGCCCAACAACCTGGGGTGCCATTGTGCGGTCGGGCAACTGTCTGGTGGTCTTCCATAACCCTTTTTTCCCTTTCAACCTCTTTAAACTTACCAAAATTTCACTTAAATTCACGTTTACCCCCGCCTTAAGCGATGATGTTACGAGTTTGGTACATGGGTAAAAGCAAAGTCTGAATACGAGCCAAGTGGCTCATCACGCGGGAGCTTTTCCCTGTTTCTATAGCATGAAGCGACTAGGAGTATTTCTACCGTCCCCCCCCCCCCCCTCCGCCCCCTGGATGGGACGGGATGCCCAGGTATCCCCAGGTATCGATAATATATTAAATGAAGTAATAAAAATTGGAAAGGACGCCATCAAAGGCCATTTAGTAAATTTATTTAATCGAATCTTAGATACTGGCAAGTACCCTACTCTTTGGAGTTTTGGCCTCATTGTGCCTATTCACAAAAAGGATGATCGATTCAAAGTTGAAAATTACCGAGGTATCACTTTGCTCTCTGCGTTAGGCAAACTCTTTACATCAATCCTCAACAATCGACTGTACGACTACATGGTTCAAAAAGGAATTTTGAAAGCTGAACAAGGTGGTTTCAGAAAAATGCACGGCACAGTTGATAGCATCTTCACATTAAAAATGCTTATTGACAAATACGTGAAATCTAAGCCACAAAAGCACCGAAATTTACTCTTTTCATGCTTCGTCGACTTTAGGAAAGCTTTCGACTGTATACCTCGACAAAAACTATTCGACAAGCTAAGAAAAGAAGGTGTGCAAGGGCGTTTCCTAGACGTTTTAATATCCATGTACTCAAACGATAAATCGGCAGTTAAAATTGATAACAAATTAACCGAAGCCTTTACTTGTTTTACCGGGGTAAAGCAAGGCTGCATGATGTCTCCTACTCTTTTTAATTTCTATCTAAGTGATCTACCAAAATTCCTAAATACGGCGAGTTCAACCGACATTATGCTAGGCGATAGATCTATAAATTGTCTCTTATATGCGGACGATTTAGTGATTTTCTCTAAATCAGCAAAAAACCTTCAAATAATCCTTAATAAGCTGGAATCTTTCTGTGAAAATGTCGATTTAAGGGTAAATTTAGACAAGACAAAAATTATGATTTTTAACAATTGTGGTAAGTCTTTAAACAACTACTTGTTCAGATATGGGGACGATGAACTAGAAAATGTCAAATCTTATAAATATCTTGGACTTATAATGAGTCCGTTTGGAAACTTTAATCTCGCTAGGCAAGAGTTGAAGAAAGTTGCACTTAAAGCACTCTATAAACTACGAAAAGAAATGGGAAATCACTTCAGAGAAAATATAAAATTAACGATAAAGTTATTTGATGCATTGATATCTCCCATACTCTTTTATGCGAGTGAAGTGTGGGGGATTGATTGCAATGGGAAATTAGATAAGGATCCAGCAGAATTAGTTCAAAATAAATTCCTAAAGTGGCTGCTGGGAGTTAACAAATACTGCAATAACAATGCGAGCAGGGCTGAGACAGGACGGTTCCCAATGACAATTGCTGCCCAATGTAGGAACTTTAAGTTCTGGCTAACCTTAACCAAAGATGAATACAAATTATCCCAAATAGCATACAATGACATTAAATGGGAGGAAAATAAGGCTTTCTGGAGCAAAAAAATCAAAAGCTTATTGGAACAGATAGGTTTAGGAGATCTCTGGATGAAAGCACACTATGTAGACATAGGAATTGTAAACATTATCAGGCAACGATTTAAGGATATCGAACTACAAAGATGGCTAAGTGAAATAAATAACGACATCAGAAAAGATGTTAACCAAAGTAACAAAATGAGAACCTACCGGTTATTCAAAACGATAGACAATTACAAATGTGAAGACTACCTACATCAGGTCACCAATGTAAGACACAGAATAGCACTAACAAAACTGCGACTTAGCAACCACAAATTAGCCATAGAGACAGGACGTTATTCGAGACCGTTCAAGAAACCTGCAGAAAGAACTTGCCCAATTTGTAAAATAGAAATGGAGGACGAATACCATTTTTTAAATATATGCCCTGCTTACCAGGAAAAACGATGCTTGTTACTAGATTATTTGGAAAAGGAATACAGAATAAAAATAAGCAGAATGTCACCTAACAGAATATTCATGTTTCTAATAAATCCCCCTAGCGGAAATGTTAAAATACAAAAACTAATAGCAAAACATATATTCGAATGCTTTGAAAAAAGGAATGGGGAAGAGTGCAAAAAGTGAATAGGTTGAAATTAATTAGTAACTTTTTAGCCATGTGCATTTTTGTTGTTTCTAATCTTTAGTTATTTGGTTGAAGTCGATGTATTTATTGTATAAGACTCCAAATAAAACAAACAAACTAAACTGCTAGTGCATCGCAGGGCTACCCCCAGTATTAAATTCCCCAATACCCATTTATACACCTGGGTGGAGAGAGGCACTGTGAGAGTAAAGTGTCTTACCCAAGAACACAACACAATGTCCCCGGCCAGGGACTCGAACCCAGACCGCTTGATCTGGAGTCGAGCGCACTAACCATGAGACCACCGCGCCTACATACGTATATGGGTCCCCATCAGAAAATATATATTACGTGCTGCACCCGTGCTGAAGTATACATTATTGTCATTTTGGTGTCAATTGTGGTTTGTAATTCAATCAATGGTCATAAGAGAACAGTGGTGAAAAATTGAATCAATTAAAAGATCATAATGAGTAAATAAAACGCGATACGTTGGTGGCGCAGGTCGAAAGGTCGTGCGGTATAGTAAACTATTCCTTTCATGACGATTCCTTGCGAAAACAGCTGGCAATAGAAGCGACAGTTTTCGGTATTTGTAATGAGTCAGTCAGTTGAAACAAGGTATAACTAACAAATGTTCAATTTACAACAAAGTACTACGAATCTAAATTCTTTATCGAAACCAAGACAGCGTGATCCGATTATCTTGAAAATCCAATTAAGTTGCAATTTAAACCTGTGTTCACAACAAGCCTCTCTCGGGAATCCCACTCATGCGGTCTACGCGATCGTGATTGTTTCACAGTCTGGGATCAGGTAAGGGGATGTGGGGGCGGAGGGGGGGGGGGGGGGGTGGGTTATAAACCGAGTAGTTCTACTTGTAAACTGAAGTCTTTGTGCCTGGAAAGGTAACACGGGTAGGTTTTAAAAACGCAACCGAGTTATGATAGATAATAAACATTTATCTACAAAGGACAAAAACTTCAACAGTGTTAATCCATAATATGACAATATTACAATAAAGTGGCCAAGTTTGGGTCTTAACCTCCCCCCCCCCCCCCTCCGCCTGCCTTTCCATTGCAAGAATGAGTATTCTAAAATTTATTAAACTTCACAAGTTTATCGATTTTTTTTTTAAGTTACAAGGTATGATATGTGGACCACACGCTGCTAAGGTCTCGTTGCATGCGATCAATCGGTTCTTAACCCGAAAGATAAAAATCAAGCGTGTGCAAGAGCCATCGAGCGGTATTTTGTTGTTACAAGACTATTGCTGTCAAGTTCGAGAAATGTAATCACATCTTAAGAGTTGTTCATTTTATCTTGAATGAGATGTTATTTATAGTCGATGATGCTCTATTAAGGGGACCTGATGTTTGTATTGCAACCATTAGGTCCTCGACTTCCTTAAATAAACGACTAGCAACATTTTATCTGCCTATTTAACCAGGGTCAAGTTTTATAGATCACCGCATGCTGAATGAATCCATTAGATGCCTGAGATGAGGTGGAGGCGAGAGCTGAAACAATCTGTCAGTGACTTTTCATTTAAGAAAAGGAAATGAACCAGTCTGAACAAACAGGCAGTAATTCGATGGTGTGAGGTTGCAAATCATTAATTGCATCCAGTAGTAAGAGTTATTTCTTTTGGCTCAGGCTAGTCGACTTGTGACGCAAACTCTTTCCTGTACATTACAATTCGACAACCATGGAATTCCTTAAGATCTCCGGCATAGTTCCATATCTAATAACCATTGAACTCTTTTTAGCGATATCTGACGGTGATAAGGTTGAAGTGACTACAACATATGGAACGATCCAAGGAAACATTCGCCACTTCGAAGACATCAACAAAACCATCAAAGCCGTGGACACGTTTCTTGGGATTCCATACGCCGCGCCGCCGGTCGGTAACTTGAGGTTTCAACCTCCTCAGCAACCACGGCCTTGGAAGCCCGACATTTACAACGCGTCCTACTTTAGGAGTGTCTGCATTCAAGATCCTGAATACAACGACTTCTTCTGGCCAAACCTGACGATTCCTCAGAGTGAAGACTGTTTGTATCTAAACGTGTACTCACCTCATCGGGATCCGGACTCGGAAGAACTCTACCCCGTCATGGTGTACATTCACGGCGGTGGATATGATGCCGGGTCCCCCGCTGTAAGCCCGGGGGATGTGATCCCCTTATGGGGTATTGTGTTAGTGACAATACAGTACCGCCTAGGCCCATTTGGCTTCCTTACATCCGGTGACTGTGAGGCCCCAGGAAATTATGGGATGCTGGACCAAATTGAGGCTTTGAAGTGGGTCCAACGCAACATAGAGTTCTTCGGAGGTGACTCTTCGGCGGTTACCATATTTGGAGAGAGCGCAGGCGGGTCCAGTGTTGGTCTTCTGGTCTTGTCCCCACGCTCTAAGGACCTGTTTCACGGTGCAATTTCAATCAGCGGAGTGGACCTCTCTCCATTTGCCATTGGCTCGTCGGAGGAAGTGACTAAACTGAGCAAAAAGGTTGCCAAACAAGTCGGCTGTTCCGTGATAGACAGCTGTAAAATGATCGAGTGTCTACGGTCGGTTGATGCTTTTAAGTTCCCTGTGAAGGAGGTAAACGTCTGGCGACCCATTGTTAATAAG
>OZ026601.1:31020817-31038317 GCA_964020085.1 Micromussa lordhowensis | reverse complement strand
TTAATAATAATACTATTCTAAGTACCGGAAATAATAAATGAATATTATAATAATTAACAATTATTCACCGAAGTGGAGGTGAATAGTACTTGGCTAATCACCTCCGAGCTAGCCAATCAGCGCGCGCGAAAAGTACTATTCACTTGTGTGGTATATAATAACAATAGATATCCCACAATTCTCTGCGCTGTATATATTAACATGTTTCCCTCTTTTGTGCACATTCTATCCTACGACATTACTTGTTTGTTAGCGAAGTCGTTTTCTTTTGCACCGCGTCATGGCCGACCCTCCGCCAGTTCAACACCCGTTGCAAGTCCTAGCGAATATTCAAGCAGTCCCTCGAGCTTCTCTTCCTGTTTTGCCTGCTCCACAAGGTCCTCAAGCTGTCCTACGCGACAGTGTAAAAATGCTTTAAAAATAGCTATTTAGGCCTAAGCAAAAGAGGCTTGCGGTTAGCTAAAATGTTGTTATAGTCAGTGAGTATTTTGATTCTGTAAATTAAAGAAAATCCTGTGCAGTAAACCACCTCCTCACCTCGGTTGTGTGTTCTCGTATTTTCCCCCTGATATACTTGCGAAAGGCCGTGGGATCAGCTGTTCTGCTTTCATTTGCTGCGGTGTATTTTGTTTCCTGAAGTTCGTTGTATCCATCTTTCTCGAGCCCATGTTATAAAAAGCGGGCAGGTTCGATGTTCGTTGCATTAGTAACGACTGTATGCACCTTTCGTGTCGCTGAAGCTGGTACTGAAGTAAAGGAAGACATCTCCTTTGGCACAGGAAGATGAAAAACAATCAAAGACGTCGTAGACTTCAGAAGTAGCCAGAGCCATTCAAAAATCGAGAAGACCATTACGAAGATGGTCTTACAGCGGTGAAAAGGTGCTTAACGTAAACGATACCGTGAGCCTATACTAGTCTTCGGGTCAGTTTTGAAGTAAACTCAACGAAGAAGAAACGAAACTCACAAGGGACCCAGTTGGCTAAAAAAATCCAATGCATGTTTTCGTGCAGCGTGAAAATGCTTTAAACAGATGAATAAAGTAAATTGTAATGTACATTTTTAGGAATGTTAACAAGTCAAGTAAAATATAAATGATTTTTGGAGGGTGGATTCTCAACTGAACCTCGTAGTGTAGTGGTGTAGAAGAGAAACTGGTAAGCGAGAGGTATGCGAAAGGTAAGGGGTTCGAGACCTGTAGGGTTAAAAGGAAAAAAAGGAAAAATAATGCGTAAGGTGCCTGGGAAATATGAAGGAGAAATAGAGAGAAGAATGGAGCTAGGGGAAGAAGAGAGTCGGCAAAAAGACAGCGCGAAATGAAATCCTCTTTTATTTACAGTAAGTAATAATTATCAATGTGTATATTGCAATTCTGAAAAACCACCCCGTACGATAAGTCAGGCTACGATTTCATTCTCTTAGATATCCACAGTCGCAAATTTTTTGGTATTAGGTGGAAAGGTTGGTATTTCGTTTCCAACTCCATTCCTTTTGGCTGGAAGGTTTCTGCTTACGTGTATCATTCCACAGGCCTCCTAGTTTCACATTTTTTGCGGTCAATAGGAGTACCGTGTTCCTTATATATTGATGATAGGCATAACGGCGAGCTACAGTTTAAGAATTCTGGCCCTTCTCTGAGTTTTTCAACAGCTTGTTCTGATGAACTACGTTTTGCTGCTGCTAAAGCCGCCGTTTTTCTTGCAGCTTATACCCTAACCTCTCTTGGGTATACGCTTGGACTTAAAAAGTGTTTTTTCACCCCAGGATCAAATACCTCGGTTTCATCTCTAACCCTGAACTGGAAGCTTTCTATCTGACTCATGCCAAGCAGAACAATTTCCTTAGTTTCGAAAACTCCATTTTGTCGGGTACTTCTGTTTCAATCCTCACTCTTCAGTGCATTGCGGGAAAATGTATTTCTTTTCGCCTTGCAGCCCAGGATTCCCGTCTTTACACCAATGACTGAGATGAACCTCGCTATATTAGTAAAGGTACAAAATCTTCAAAACCTGCTCGCATCTCGCCTTCTCTTCGGGCTGAAATACAGTACTGGTTTGATCCTTCAGTTGTCGCGAGAATTGGAAAGTGGCGCAATGAGCGACACCTCCAGTTTGTTATTTTTTCTGATGCGTCCTCATTTGCTTGGGGAGGTCTTTTTCCCCAAAAAAGTCTCGTCAGTGTTTCGGACTACTGGCTTCCATCTTTCGCCACTTTGAGTATTACCACTAAAGAAACCAAGGCTCTTTCCTTGGTGATGAGCTCCGTGGCGCTAGGGTTCACGTTTATGTTGACAGTCAATCCCTTGTTCAAGCCTGGCAATCCCAGGCTGGTAGGTCAAGCCTTTCTTTCTGAGGCACTAAAACAGTTGTCAGAAGTAGTCCTGGATCTTAATGTGCACCTTTCGGTAATCTATATCCCCTCAGGGGATAATCTTGCCGACCAGCAAAAATCTTCCCTTCAGAAAGAGTTGGAGTCGTTTTTAGCTTCGTTTCCTTTCCCTACGGACATTTCCACTGCTCCCCCTCGAGATCTATGCCGTTTTTTGGTATGGAAGGATCAAAAAGGGAAGACGAAATTACATAACACCAACTGTCAATTCTTCGCACACAGGGGTTTGTTTCCTTGCCCATGCCCAACGAGTCCGCTTGCCTATGGCACCGTGGACTCCTTGATAGGAAAGCTATGAGCTATTTTTAATGAATTTGGCGGGAGAGGGGAATGGGACCCAAAACCCAGCTACTGACCTCTCCCTAAAGCAATACCTGAAAGCCGTTACCGTAGAACAGCTGCAAGCTCAAGTCACGCCCAAGCAGGCTACTCCTTTTTTCGTTAATGATCTATTGCAGTTAAGCCTCAGAAAATATTTTCTATCTTCTATAGACTTGTTCGTTTTGTTAAGAGACCAGGCTTATTTTAAGGCTCTCTTTTTTAGTGGAGATAGACCTGGCGACCTCTATCTAGTTAAGACACCAGAAATTCTCCGCTTCCCGAATTACGACGGTTTGTTATTCAATCATGTTTGGGGAAAAACTCTGCGTGATGGTTCAACGAACCTTTTTGCCGTACGTCGCAATAAAAATCCCGATGTGTGTCCTATTAAAGCTATTGATCTTTATGTAGCCTTTGCAAAGGGTATAGGTGTCGACCTTTCCAGTGGTTTTTTATTCCGTCCCACCTCTCCTGGTGGGGAAATTGTTGATAAACCTTTTTCATACTCCGCAGCAGATTCTCGCTTCAAGGCTTATTTGGATGAAAGCCGCCTTACCCCAGCAGCAACACGCTACGGCCTTAGATCGCGCGGCGCCATCACTCTCACCCTTACAGGCACAGACTTGCAGAGTATCATGGGACACGTTAGTTGTCGCCGTCAGTCTACTGCCTCTTACTACATGCAGTTGTCGAAAGTCATGTCCGCTAATTCTACCTCTCTGGCTCTCACTGGTCAGGAAGTGACCATTGTTGATCCAGGGGATTTGTATCAGAATTGTAATACCCTAAGAAATTTTCTTCTAGCTTTTCCGCGTTAGGACCTTTCTTTGGAGAAAAGGGGAGGGTAGACCAACTTGATCTGGGGTTTTCCCTTTTCCTATCCCAGTGTCTTATACTGAAGACTGAAGTCGAACGGATGGATGTGGCGAGCTATTTTCACCCCTCCATATCTCATCCTTATATATTCATGTGTATTGTAGGTACATAGAATATATTACTCTCATGGGCAAATTAAAAGCAAGACTGAAAGCAATGGGTAAAAGAGCAAAGAGCTCGGTATCTGTAAGCAACGTAACCTGCCTGCCAAATAGGAATGCATTCTACGGTTCTTTTAAAATAATTTTATTAACATTTTTTTTCTAAAAATTGTAATATTGAACAAGCTGTTGCTGGTGCAGATCTACCGCATCAATTCTACTTTAAAATACTGATAACGCTGCTGATTATGTATCAACATAAAAATTCTCCTTAGTAGCAGTTATGGATTTATAAGGGTAAGAGTTATGAGACAAATGATGTATAATCTTTTTTTGTTGATTTCCAGTCCGTACTGCGCACTACTAACGTCACTACTTCGCAACCACTTACATGAAGTAAATTCAAAGTTTCAAAACAACCGCAGTTATGGATGCGAAGCGGTCGAAGCTTTATGCTTCGTTCTTTCTCATATCACTCGGTGAAACAAACCGCAGCTGTAAAAATCAATGAAGCTGTTGGAAAAAGGATTTGAAAGGTCTCAAAGATAAGGTATGTGGTTCGTAACGAATAACATCGATTCGCATTCCATCGAGTCGGAACTTATAATGTTAATAAACATTAGGGTGCTTAGAGTGCGCAGTACGGAGTGAAAATCATCTTCAAGCCTATATGTCAAGGTCTACTTGCATACTGTTGTCATTACATTTCTTTCAGTACCAGTTTGGAGAATTTGATGATGTATTAACTCTTTAAGCACTGATCCTGTTGTCAGCATGCAAATTCTCCCTACTGCTTTCTATACATTTCTTATAGTACTTGTTGGGAGAATTTGATGATGTATTAACCCTTTAAGCTCTGATGTTAACATACGATCCCAACAGGTTTCAATACTCGAGAATTTGGTAATGGCTATCAGATCTAATCAGTAGTTCTTGCCTGCCATTTTCTTTAGCCATGAACTTCATTTCTAGATTTTATTTGGGAGAAATTGCTGACAAGCTGATCACAACTTTTTGTCGGATTTGGTAAAAGTTGGCTAGGGACTGAATGTCGTGGTTGCTACATCTTGTTTGACTTGTTTTATATGGTCGATAGTTTGCTATAAACTTGCTTATTATATGGCAAGCTCAGTGAGCGGGCAATACGAACCAAATCCTACGCTGCGATTGGCTACTCGAGCGGGTAAGATGGCGCAATCTTGCTCGCTCCCTACTACCCGCTATGTCCCGCAAGAAAACTTTCTCCGAAAGCCGTATAATAAATCCTTTATTGACCAAGCTTGTTTGGTCAATATGACTGGATATTGGCCTCGTTCTTTCCTTTGTTTTGATTTATAGACCTCGATATATATAGTCAATATCCGGTATCTTGACCTGAAGCTTGGTCAAAAACCCGTCTTAGTTTATCATCTTCGAAATTGGAGCGAAAAAAGATGCTAAATGCAGTGGAGTAAAGGAATAAGAACTAAAAAGTTAAAAAAGTAAATGACTTAAAGAATGACAATGTCACAAGAATGGCTATTTTGATTTCTTAACATTTTCTGACAAAAGGCTAATTTAATGAACGGTAGTCCACTTACATTCTTGTAACCTGTGTTGCTTTCCCAGATTACTTGTTCTGATTTGCTCGGTATAATCTTTAGTCTGATGAATTTATAAATTTGGTGATATTTTGCAATATAATATGGAAATCCCCTCAAAAACTGAATACATACATGATGTTGAGTTTCGATCAGGCTATACATAAAAACAAATTAATTTTGGACTGCCTCGAGTTTCGGTTCATTGCAGCCGTGATGCCATATATTAGCGAAAATCCAAGGTCACGTTTTGTTCGAAGATTCTTTTCTTATTGCAAGCATCAAACGTTTTTGTCGTTTTTGCTAATCTGTTGTTTGCCGCTAGAAAAAAGCTAGTTTAACTTTGGGTTTACAATAGAATTTGTTAAACTTTCGGTCCATGTTCCCTTCCCTTAGTAAGGAAATTTTAATTATTTTAGGCATTCTAGTGTTTCTTTCGTGTTTTTTTCTACAGTTGTTAGGACATTCTAATAAATTTTAAGTCCCACTTTGATATATACATAGAGCGGTTTTCATTCGAGTGTCGTAAACCAATAACCAAAATAATCAGGCACTCTAGCCAATCACAAACGGCACAAACATTCCAGTAACCAATCAAAACTCGAGGTATTTATGTAGCAGAGGCGAAGCGCGGGAAAACTTGTGAAAACGAGTCACGATTGATTTTGGATTTACTTCTTATTAGATGAAAAATTGACGCGAGTTTTTCAAAGCCAATCGAGTGGCGTTGTGATGCAAAACCAATCACTTTTCGAAACTTAAATGAAAACCGCTCAATAACACAACCGGTCTAACTTTCTCCTTAACTCGATTCATTACCCAGGGCCTTTGTACTGTTTTCACTTACCACCGGTCGAAAAACGTTTGACCGCTGGTCATGGAGAATGCAGTCTCTACGATTTTTGTCATTTCCTATTTAGACTGTGTTCCAGGCTCTCGATCATCGAGGACTACCGAAAGAGCGGGCGGGTGAAAGAAAAACGAGCGGGATTCTTTTCTTTTTCTCTCCCAGACCCCGCTTGTTTTTCTTTCGATCGCCTGCTTGTTTGATCGTCCCAATATGTGTGACACGAGACCCTGGAGCAGGCTGGTCTCATGGGAGTAAGGGCCTGTTTACATGGAGGTGGGGGACCCCAGGTAGGTGAGGTAACCCGCCTAGCCGTGGTCGAAAAATGGCCAGCGTTTACATGCAAACTTACAACCCCGGGGTCCCGGGGTGACTTTACTTGACGTTGTTGCGTGGTCGCTAGGCATGTAAACATTGAAAATGGCGGACGAACGATGCATTTTGGCGGTCAGTGTTATTTTATCTTTATTTTCTGCTCTCGCTGCAGCATTTCAATGCTGTGGCGTTTTACTGTCACTTTTGATGATACAAAGCCTCCGACAGAGGCAGTTAACGGCCATATTGTTCTGGTTCAATGTAACATGAACTCGACCCCGGCTAGGCGGGTTACCCCACCTCGAGTCGTTTACATGGCAAAATGCGACCCCGGCTAGGCGGGTTACCCCACCTCGAGTCGTTTACATGGCAAAATGCGACCCCGGCTAGGCGGGTTACCCTACCTGGCAGACCGGGCAACCCGCCTAGGCGGGTTACCCCACCTATCATGTAAACATGATCAAATAAAAATGAGAGATTATATGGAGAGGCGGGTTACCCCACCTAGGCGGGTTACCTCACCTACCTGGGGTCCCCCACCTCCATGTAAACAGGCCCTAAAGGTTCCCATTATTCAAACGGTTACGGTAATTAAGATTAGCATGACTAATTTGATTTTGGTTTTGAAACCGTTCGAGACGTTTCCCGGTGTCGTTATTTTTTGGTGTCGTTTTTCTCTCAGTTTTGATTGTAGCTAATCTGCAAATATTAGCGGTTGTATGCGGGAATGTAAAAACCGCGATTAACTTTTAATTCTAGATAAGCGCTAATCGTATTTCGGACAACCGGGTAAGCTAAAATATACCTGAAGGAATTGCAATTCTTGTAATGTGTCATGAAGAATGCTTAAAACAACACGATAACAATGATTACGTAAACTAATACAAACGAACTGATTCGTATTTCGTTGTTTCTAGTTCCCCGACTTTCCACGGCTAAAACAAGACATTCTTTCTCTGTTGACAACGTTTTATAATACTCACGCCAAAACGCCATCTTGGTTGGCTGGTAGTTGATTGCCATTGACGGCTCCTCTAGAATCCGCAGGTAGACCATGTGACTATGGTTAAATCTCTCCCACGAGGCGCCATTGACGGGCTCTGGTGTCGGATTACCGTATTTGGCAAAATTCGTGAACAGCGTTATGACCATGTCGCTGACGTTTCTGTCGGCCTCGTCGTAGTTTTGGAGCACGGTGAGGTTCATCAGTGGAAACCCAAACTGGTATGGTGTGTCATCCTTATGTCTTACGCCCAGCCATTCGGGCGAGGGGTCCAGTTTCGAGCGATACGCAAACTCATACAGGAAGGCGGGGCTCTGCTTGCTGTGGAATGTCAAACTCGTATGCGCGGGTTCTGCAACGCAAGAATGAGTGACTACATCCGAAAATCCGCGCCTCAGTTTATAAACGTCTTCAGCGTAAGGCCAGGGAGTATTCATAAAAACGACCGCGTCTATCAGAGATTCAGCTACCTTTGTTTCAGGTGTCCATGTTTGTCCGTATCGGTTGAGGATGTATTCTAGCGCAAAACTGACCGTTTCTGAGAAGGTTTTAACGGTAAGAGTATTGATTTGGACTGGAAAGAAGTACGCGCCTTCCTGGCTTGTGAAGCCCGCCATGAGTGTGACGCGGTTGAACTTCCCAGAATTTCTGAGATTTTCGGGTGTGTCTGGAAGAAAGTCACCATCCACCACTGGTCTCCACACATTAGCTGTGTTGATCAAAAGTTTACGAGCTTCCATTGAACGAAGGCATGTCATGATCGCGCTGCTTTCATCTACGGGGCATCCAACTTCTTTAGCCAAATGTTTTGTGTGTTTGACAGCAGTAGTGTTTAACCCAGTTGCATAAGGAGAGAGTTCAACACCACTTATAGCAATGGCGCGGTGGAAAAGGTGCTTCGAAAGAGGAGACAGCACGTGCAGTCCAACGCTGGACCCACCTGCGCTTTCACCAAATATGGTTACACTCGACGGGTCCCCTCCAAAGTCTTTGATGTTTTCTTGAATCCACTTCAAAGCCGCGATCTGGTCCAACATCCCATAATTTCCGGGCATCACAGCGTCACCAGTTGTAACAAAACCAAAGGGCCCCAATCGGTATTGTATGGTGACCAGAACGACTCCCCACAGGGGTATCACATCTCCGGGGGAGATGACGGGGGTACCCACTTCGTATCCCCCTCCGTGAATGTAAACCATGACCGGGTGTAAGACTCCGGCCCCTGAGCTTTCATTCCGGTGAGGTGCGTAGACATTCAAGAACAGGCAATCCTCGCTGTCTGGGTGGGAGAAATTCGGCCAGAAGAGCACATTGTAGTCCCCGGGCTGTATGCAGATGCTTCGAAAGTACGAGGCGTTGTAGGTGGCAGGTTGCCAAGGGGAGACTGGCTGCGGAGGTCTAAACCGCAGTTCTCCGACCGGCGGCGCGGCGTACGGAATACCAAGAAACTTGTTCACAGCTTTGATGGGTTTGTTGATACTCGGGAAGCGGCGGATTACTCCCTGAACTGATCCATATCTTGTGCTAATGACAATATTGTCATCTGCAGACTTGACAAAATCAGTCTCGCAGATTATGAGCACGAGGAAAGCTGCAATCAACATTGCGCGCGATTCCATATCAAGCTCTATCGACCTCAGTTCAGTGCAGCTGTGCAGAGCCGTTCACTTGAACATTCAACGGAAAAAAGACGTTGTTTTGACGATTCTTAGTATTTGGCGAAACCCCGTTGAAAGATCACTTAATCAGAAAGGAAAGGCTGGTCCAATGTCAGAGATCTTCCAAGGCCTCCGCTCTGTTGAATTATCAGAAAAATGTATATGTTTGCGTTAAAAGCTCTAAGTGGGCGGAGACGGTATGTCAGCTTTACGTCAGGATATGCAAGTTCTAACACTGAAGAATTGTAACTTACCTGTGTTGCAAAAACAGCACTGAGGCTTCAATCTGGATCAAGTGATCAAATGTTAAACTCCCCAGAAACAAAGGCACCTTACTCAATGTAGAAGTAAATGCATACATGGCCATGCCATCCAATTGGAATCCTCAAGACGGGAGAAATATGCGTTTATCGGATTTTCGTGAAAGGCAAATATATTGAAACAAAGGACGACGGACCAAAGTACGCCATGTAAATATTTGGAACAGGATCAAGCATCACGGTCTTGGCAAAGCAATGGCTTAAAAGGTCAATTAAATTCAATGGCCTAACTGTCAAACGGGTCTTGAGAGCAATTTTACCCTCAGACTTTTGGGTACCACTTTCAAATTTGATTTAGATAATGATATTCCGAAGCAAATTTTTGCTTTTAACAGAACAACCAGAGGCGATAACGATTAACATTTTTGCAGCTAATTTCGGAAGCACTTGATGAAGTCGCAGAATCGTATCTTTTCATCAACGAGAAAATTAATATAGCATTTCATTTGGTTCTCCGTGACGCCAGAGCCAAATCTATCACGGACAACAATAGCTACAATGAACTCTCTCTCCGATCTGGTGTGATAACAGACAACAAAGAGAACATTCGTTTCCTGTGACAATTTATTGAGTCATTTGCCAGATTAGTCATTTTTACCTAATTACCTAATAACAGCCATAGCCAAAGTCAACAAAGATTTTCCACGCGCGAAAAGCTAAGAACTCAAGTAATGCAAACATCTCTTCAAAGTGATTGACATAACACTGTGCTAAAACTCAGCGGCGGCTTTTGGTATGAGGTCAGTTGAAAGGCTTGATTTGCTTTTAATAAAAGCAATTTGTTATTTTCTACTTTGACTTCGTTGACACCTCACCTGGGCTTGAAATAACTAATCCTTGTATTCGTTTCAGCTGCTTCGACAAAGAAAAAAACGAATAACAAGAAACAGAAGCTTTGTTCAATGTAAGTTAGCGATGGAATAGTGGAGAGCAGAAAGTTCATGATTTTCAAAGCTCGTTGAAACTCCTTCACAACTTCAAGAGCCCTGCCTTTCTTTAGTTTACCAAGCTCTTACTATTGCCGGCATAGTTTAAACAATTTATTCAAATGATCATGAATTACAATACCCTTTTTTTCGGAAGCGGAGTATATCTGAAGCTTGCCTTGACTTCAGATCTCTTTTCCTAGCACAAGGCACCTTTTTCACGACGCGTATCTTTTTCATAACTACTTTTCCCGAGGCAAAATGTGAACTCTTTCCATATGTTGGCAGATTAGCTAGATAACAGATAAGCAGGGACTAATCATAAATTTCCACTACTATTCTTCGTATGGCGTCAACTAGATTTTCCGGTTTTGCTCTTGTACAAAGCGCCAGAAAGCTGTCCGGCGTAATATTCATTAAAAGAAAATTTTCGATTCTTCAAGATAACAGCAAAATCACGGAATTAATCTCCAGGCAAAGGGTCGCAAAGCGAATGCTGTGTTTCTTTTTTACACCTTTATTGTTTTGAACCCCTTTTGAACTGAGATTTCAATGATAAACTCGTAGAAGTAATAGCTATACTTTGTTCGTCCGTAAGGAAACATTTGTCGTCAAGCTGTAAACTTGTAAGCGTAAAGAAGCCTTGAAGAGGCCTTGAAAAAGGTTATTAAAATATGGCGCTGTTCGTTGAAAAGGTTATGTCAGCCCCTACGCTTCTAAAACACCGATCAAGGTATTTTCTGACCGAAAAGAGCGGCATTTATGATCGGGTTAAGGACTTACTTAAGAAACAGATGTTGAGCAAGACGGATATTTGAAAAGTATCCAGATGATTGCGAAACAATTTTGGCGTCAAAACTTCAACCAGGACCGCCATGATATATTAACTCAAAACAGGGCGGTTGATTTTCAAACTGACGGGTGCTTAAGGCGAGAAGGCTAAACAATGCATTAGATACGGCAAACGCCAAAAAGGTTGTGGTTGACTTAGTTCACTTTTAATTCGAATTAATGAGTAAATCCGTAGGTAAATGGAAAACAATTTACACATTCACAAGGGACTGAAGCTGAACTGTGCAATAACGACAGAAAACGCAAAGCAATAAATATTAAGAGGGACTTAACTGCTCCCGGGAGAAATAAACACGATGTTGCGCAGGTTGGAAAACTTAAACTGCGAAAATATTTTGAATAGACATTTCAGTAAAGAGTCAGTGAAAAAAATAATGGGTTATGAGTACATGTTAGAAGCGAGACGAACAGTTTGTTTTGAAAAGAATAAAAAATGACCTAATTATACATAAACGAATACCTGAATCATTAGGGAGCTTAAGCAACGGCGATGGCGACGTCAAGGACGACGCCTAGTAGAAAGTGAATTTATATTTTACCAAGGAAATTCGCAACTGTCAAAATTAAGATCTGTTCAGTACGCCCGCAATGGCTCTTAAAATGTGCTCAGGGCTAAATACGCAACGACAGCATTCAATTCCAAATGGAAAAACGAAAAATTAGCCGTCGTAGTTCTCGTTCTTTAGACTACGCACAACTATGTCATTTCACGTTCTTGTTTTGCAGAGGACGGCAAAGAAATGTACAAAGAGTTAACGCACTTGCACAGCTATTGTTTTTCCCATTAAACCTTTTGCTTGCGCGACGTTCTCGTTGCCGTCGTCGTTGTAGTTTGCTTAAGCTCCCTGTAATGATTCAATGTTGCAACACTGTGCTTGCTTTGTTTACCGGTCATAGGTTCGGCCGGGGAACTGAGGTATCAAGTAGAACCAAACTTTTTTTTACGATATTAGGTACCGCGAAATTTTCAGACGTTTTTGTATCATAGTTAAGCTGTTTGTGAAAGGGGCATGAATAAGGGAATTAGTGGATTTGGAGCTGAATAAATAGGAAAAAGTGAAGATTAAAGGATGATTAACATAAAGAGCTTTTTGATGGACTCAGAAATACGCCCCTCTAAGGTTTATTTAATTCTGTAGCGTTTTTCATTTCCTTATTTCCTGATTCCGAGAAACTTTAATTCCAGCTCACAAAAGATTTGCCTCTAACGAGAAATGCCCCTACAATACGCACAAGTAACATCAGCTAATAAAGAGCGTGAATTGCAACCAGGATAATCTTTGTTGTGAAGCAGCTTCGAGCTGAACGATTTAAACAAACGCATGAAACGCATGGGGCTCACTTGCCTTAGCGCGGAACATGGGCGACTCGTCGCGAAAGCGCGCGAGCAAAACGTGCTATACTGTCAAACGCGTTAACTGAACGTGGTAATTCTCAATACTAGCTGTAAATTATACCTTTTGTTTCTCGATTGTTTGATAGTAAATCAATAAAGTATCCTCCGTTGTTCACGGCATGCCCTCTTTATTTTCGTCACCAACCTGCCTAACAGCATGAGCATAATAAATTGATATTGTAATGAGGTCGAAAACGTGAAGGTAGACCGAACTGGCGCTATCGAGATATGATTGCCTTCTTTAATGTTTCTTTCCGTACTCGATGTCTCTCGGACATTCGTTGCCCAAAATTGCCGCTCCAGTCGCACACATTATCGTTCAATAATTATCTCAAACTTATTGTGGTCGAGTTGTTGCTAAGTCGTGGATTTGTTCAGAAGCTGTGCGAAGCGTCGTTGATTATGAACTAGTTGCTATAGCTACGAGCGCGCACGCGCGTGTCGTAGAAGCTTCGTTACGCATCCATTCTTAATTTCCCTCTATTCTTCTTTATTTTAATTTAGGTTTGTTATTATTTCGTGGGAGTTTCTCTGTCTTAAATGGTATTATGTTGACGTTCTTTTTTTATCTCACCTGAATTTGAACATCGCTAAAACGACTTCAAATAGCAGAACAGCTTATTCAAATGGGAAAAAAGTAATGATTTTTCTTTTTGTTGTAGATCAGGGAAAGTATCTACTAAAACAAAATAGTTCTCTTTCCTCGTTTTCCTCAAGCAATAGTCATCGTGCCCCTTACTTAGCTATCTTCTTCTTATTGCAAAAAAATATTTATGAGATTGTAGAAGAAATAATTCTCATCCAAATATCAACTCATCCAAATATCAACGGTTTTGAAGCAAAACTTTTAATAAACATGAAACAGGAAATTATATTGGATGTATCAATAAAAAGATGGAATTTTTGAAGGCGAAATGGACGAATTTTTAATTTAGTTAATTAATTTCAGCCTCTCCGTTAACACTGTAAAGTAAATAAGCAGTAAGATTGTTAATGATAGTGCTGTGTTATTAGAAACATATTGTTTTTGTATTTTGTTCTTATGTATTATAATTTAATTAGCGTGATCGTATTGTAATGAATGTATTGTGACTAGTGCAGGATACATTGAATCGCACGGCTCATGGCTGACTAACTCATCCTCAATAAACTTTTTAAATTGAATGTCTCGTGTGAGTGTAGTCAGAATGTATAAGTGGTGTAAGGAGCATGTAAATGTAAATGTAAGTATAATGTTAGTACTGTAAGTAGTGTAAGTGTTCATCCTGTAAGTAAAATTGCTTCAATTAAAAAAAAAAAGTCATCCCGGCTCGTCGACTATTCGCCGGTAGAGCATCCCCCCGGGAGGGGTAGTGGGCCGGGCTCCCCTGTTTTTTTCTTTTTGTAGGGGGGGGGGGGGTACCACACGTCTCTTGAACCTTCAACCTATTTCAGACCTGATCTTAAACTCGATATCCTTTTTTCAAATCCGGCTGCACGTCGCTGTTGTATAACCTTAGCTAGCTGGGAATGGCCGCATTAGCATTAACAGTTGCCGAGACAGAGCTCGATTTCCCCGATTTTGAGGGCGGAAAATTACTGAGTTATATATATCTAAACAACATACCGGCCCAGTTCCAGGCCAGAGACTACAAAACCTAGCCGAGTTCACACTAAAATCGTCAAAATCTATATCCGCATCGTTTCGAAAATAACTACCCTACGCAGGTACACGAACGAGACAATTTTACGGTTATTATTAAATTCCAGTAGTAACATTTTTCTAAGTGTAAAGACCTTAAACTCCAGTCATAAGATGGCTGTCTATAGGTCACTTGGCGTCTAACGGAGGACGACCTGAGAGTATGTCCATTCCTGGGTTACAAGTCCATTCCACTCCAGATTTATCTTTGCAACTGCCCCGTTGGTTCGTCCGCACTATCTATCCAAAAACAACAATTTTTTTTGTTCCATTAGAAAAACGCGCTTGGCGTAAATCTCAAGAGCTGTCCACAAAATCAACAAAATATTAGTGCACGGATCAGTCGAAGAATTTCCTTGTACAAAGTGCTTACGACGGAAATACTCCAGCTTAAGATATAAACAAACAAACGCACACGAAACGGCGTTCTAACTTTAGACTGACAGAATATTGTCAACGTGTTTGCGGTACGTAACCCGCTGCTTGAATTATTAGTCGTTTAGCTGTAATTACAATACTGATTTTTTTTTCGGAGAAATCAGTCTTGCTTCGAAAGGACGAAGAATAAACAGTTTTAATTTATAATCCGGAGAAATGGTTTGCTTTGTCAGTAAATTTGTTTATTAATTAACGCTAAATTAAGTAGAGGTTGGAGACAATCACTATTTGGCACCGTTAGCTCAGGGTCATATATTGTTATGCTAAGAAAAAACAAACATAGGTTTCGCAATGTTGTTTCAAGATGATGACAGATGACAGATATCACGTCTATACCGTGTACTAGAAAATAATTCAAGTTTAACAATTAATTTGAAAAATGTCTCGAAACTCATAAGTATGAAATAAAATCAAACACATTCTTTTGCAGTATCTTTTTTAAGTTTATACTTCGAGTAGCTTGAAAAACATAATCATGTGTTGATGTACTGCCATGCAGTAAACTTCACCAGAAACAGCCTCAAAAGGCGACCGCTGCATGTCAACATTGCGTTTGTCCGAATGGGCCCCGTCTTCTGCAATGCATGTTTCTGAAGTGTTATCTCTGAGTTGAAAATGGGTTTCAAGCTGTAGGCAGAACGGTTTATCATGTTTTGATATAAATGAACGGTATAGAATGTAGAAAACTACCGAACAATTAGAAAGCTAAGAGGAAATGAATTTGCCCAGGTTTTGACTCAGTATTGCTCCTGCAGTCATGTCACTGGAATCAAATTTAATCGATTTGCAAAATCATAGCGCATGAACTGTGAAACTAGCTGCTTCATATTTCATCAATATCTGTAGTTTCGACTCCTCTGGAAGTATTTGGATGCGGAAATGATTTAGACATTTTTAACATACCCGAAACTTTAAAAATAGCGCGAAAATATTGGCTTTTGTCGCAGTCAAAACTACGTCGAGTCAAAATTCGAAACGATTCGTTCGACAGAGGGAAGACGTGACCAGCTTCGATCATGGGTCAATATATTGCCTCGAAACGAGGTTGCAGCCCCCGAGGTACGTGCGCACTTCGATATTTACAAGTGCCTGTCAGAAACCCTGTCAGCTGCTTGAGTATTTCTTTTCTAATGGCCCACGTTCGATAAATTCTAACGCGGCACCTTAGGCTTTTTGCCAGACGTCGACGAGTGACGCTTTCCTGGTTGAGGCCGTTCATATGCTATATTCAACAATTAGATTATTAGCTCGTAGAGCTCGAGATTTCTATCGCGTGATAGATGACGAGGGCGCAACCTGAGTCAACTATCACGCATAGAAATCGAGAGCGAATGATCTAGTTGTCTTAGGATTAATCTACCAGTCGTTCAGAACTTTCTAAAACGCAAAGAGGCGACCACCCGTAGCGCACACTGCTAGACTAATAGATAGTAAGTAGCGTAGCCAATCAGGACACGCGGCATTCGTGATAGATACTAACAGACGGACCATCGGAAAAGTGACGAGGGAGGGAAAGGTGGGGGTTAAACTTTTTCAGCTTGTGGGAATTTATTTTTTTCACGTCCACTGCCTCTGTGGGATTTTTTCTCGGGGTCAAATCCCATGCACAAATTTTTGTTTTACTGTCGCAACTGACTTTATCTTGACACTCGCCACAATCTGGTTGCCTGGAACAGACTTCAAACAAATATATTTTTTTTATCTTTTACTCAGTCGTTTTGCTCTACTGTCAATATTATACTCTGGGGGAAACATAAGCAAGTATCAGACACATGTAAGTGCTATTGCCTAACTGAAGGGACTGCATTGCTTTTTTGTTTGATGTTTAGGGAAATATCAATTTTATTTATTAATTGTCCTTGCAATAAATTTATTCTTGGTATGCAATGAATCAAGGTTTTAGCTGGGATTCTGCGAGCGGCATGTGCTTACTAAATTACAAAGGAATCAAGCAAGATGGCTTTTTCTGGTTCATGGTTTTCACTTTTAAGCCATGGTTATCCGTTAAGGTTGTGTAAAGATGTTTGGCTACCAGTGTCCGTGTACAAAATGTATCAGCCTTGAAAGTGAAAAGCGTCCGTTATCCTAATTGTAGAGAAAACCAGGACCAAGAAAACTGCGATGCAGTATAAAGTCGCTGCCAAGCCGTACCCTTCACGCGGGTACAGTTTGTAAGCCCGACAGTGCAATAGGCCATTTCCGAATTAGCTTTAGCCTCTTTCTCAAAGCGAGTCTTGGTGCTCATCCTTTCATATGAAAATGAGACTTCGTTCACATGCAAATTAAACTCATTTTGGTTGTGCACCTGGCCTCGCTTTGAAAGAGAGGCTTTAACTCGGAAATGGTCTATTCACTCTGCAGGAATTTATTCACTGCCCGTTAGTTGCGCGTGGGCCTCTTGGCGAAGCCGCTGGTCTCTGGATCGAACAGTCTGGGTTGGAGCTCTGGCTGGCGTTCTCCGTGGGCAAGACACTTTAGTCTCACAATGCCTCTCTCAAGCCCAGTGTATTAATGGGTGCCGGTGAATTTAATGCTGGGGGTAACCCTGTGATGGACTAGCATCCTATCCAGGGGGGAGTAGAATTCCTGATCGCTTCATGCTACTGAAACCGGGATAAGCTCCGACCTGATGGGCCACTTGGCTCGCAAGGCTTTACCCGTTTACCTTCAGGAGTCTAGACAGTGGCCCATTACTGCAGCAAAAGCTCAATTAGATTACAGCTGTAGCATGACGCAACTAGCAGTAGTCACGGTGGCTCCTAATGGACGAGATGCTTGCTCCACGAGATGCTTGCCCG
>OZ026601.1:30963317-31015817 GCA_964020085.1 Micromussa lordhowensis | reverse complement strand
TGCGCACTGTATAATCTGCAGATATAATTGGATAGCAGATTATACTATAATCGTGCTTGTCCACAAAATCACGTGAATTCTCAAAATAAGCCAATCAGAATGCTGATAGTGAGTACAATGTATAATAATACCTGTAATTTCCACAGCGAATGACAAATTTAACCGCAAAATGTGTCGACGTCCTCGACGATTCAAGGACGAAACGGGTCAACCTCTGAAAGAGGCTAGAGACCTCAGACGAAAAGGACAAAAAAGGATGGCTACTTGCAGCGAAAGCGCACGTGGTTTGTCACGTGTGTTTAAAACAACCGTTTTTCTTTGGGGAGCAGGAACAATGGCCTATAGAACAGTGTGCATTCACACGAAGTTGGCAGAGTTCTTCGTTTTCTCGTTCCGAGACTGCCTCCAACACTCCAAGAATTAGCATTTTGGACGCATTTAGGACGGGTACATATACAAGTCAATTATTCAGGAACCGTGCGTGCCTTTAGAACGCCAGCACGTTGTTGAAATTTGACTTCCCGTACCGATATTTTACCGCATGAAAATTTTTTTCTTTGGATAATCAGTTAATTTACAAAGCACAATTAATCCATACATTACTTACAGCGCAAGTCTCATTACGATATTCTACTTAGAAAACAATACTTACGTTACTTACAATTCGAGTTACTTAAGGTACGGTAGTAATACGGGCAACATTTTTCTTCAACTTGTCTCGCAACATTGTTGCATTGCAAGTTGAACCCTCTGTTGCACGTATTACCACGTTTGTGGCCAACTTGTCTCGCAACAAAATACAGTGTTGCAAGTCTGCGGGATTTACACGTACAATTGGTCAATCGTGTGTAATTAAAGATGGCTCCTTCTTTCATATAATTTAGCGTTTCGAAGAACTTCCACTTCGACTTCTGGCCTTCATTTTTTTCTTAATTTTCCTTGCCAGCAATGTTCACTCAGTATGAAGTTCAGTTTCGTTTCAGATAGCTAGACGAAAAGCTGTATTTTTGCGGCAGTTCTTCCAACCCTTTTTCCTTTTTTGCTGCTTGATAACCCTCGAGGTCTTTGTACAGAGCAAAGTGATGATTTTAATTTCTGAGAGTTTACTACTGGTGTACTTAGAATACAGGCTGTACCGTCTTCACGGTCCGCCATGTTTATTATTATTATTATTATTATTATTAGTATTATTAGTATTATTTGCCGTGTTGTTGGGCTTCGCGAAAGCCAATCACAAGCGTTGAATTCAAATTTGTTGCGAGACAAGTTGAAGCTTCAGTGGTAATACGAGCAGCAAAACTAAAATTTGTTTCAGAAAGTAGAACTCGAGTCTACTTTGTGCAACATGTTGCCTCAACTTGCAACACTGTATTTCGTTGCGAGACAAGTTGGTCACAAACGTGGTAATACGCGCAACAGAGGGTTTCAACTTGCAATGCAACAATGTTGCGAGGCAAGTTGAAGAAAAATGTTGCCCGTTTTACCGTACCCTTGTGAAGGCAATACAATACTGAATATAGTTCTTACAGAAGGAACAATCAGTTGCATTACGGGCTACTAACGCTACTAACAATACAACACTCTACTTGCATTACTTGCTGAACATACAGTTACTTACAATACGTTGTACGAAATACTTACATTCCGTGAAGTACAATATTCCAGTTACAATAAAATTCTAACCTATCCTACAATATGATCAAAAGGATGAAGTTCTCGCTACTATTAAAAAATGGATTATTTACAGCTAATACAACTTGAAGTTATCGTCTTAGAAATGAATTGTAGGTGGTATTATTTTTATTTTTTGTGGAGGGGGGGGGGGGGGGATATGCTATATTGTATTGACTGCAAGAAGAGAGGAGTACTTCTCAATAAGACATTTAATTAAAACCAATTTCCAAGATGGTGTCTAGAGAGTAGCCTACTGATAAAATCCTGAATGGAGGTGGCCAGGCTATTTAACTTGCTTGAATAAATATAACGGCGCATAAATAAGGTGGTGTGGTTGAATTTCCGGATTATTGCTCTTTGAGTGGACGAGTCGAAACGATGAGACGCCATAACGAAACGATGAAACGCCATGACGAAACGACGACGAGCCGATGTGGTCAGTGATGAGTCGAACTCGTAAAACGACGAGTCGAAGAATCGAACTGACAAGACGACGAGTCGAACTCACGAAGCGATGAGTCGACTCAGTCTTAAAACGGCGAGTCGAACTCAGTGGCAATTCGACGAGTCGAACTCGGAAAACAACGACTCGACTAGAAGTATCGGTGTGCGGAAATGATGAAACGCCACAACCAAACGACGAGTCGAACATTTTGTCCACAATCTACCTTCGTAGATGTTTAAATCCCATAACGAGTTAGCTCATGAGCACTTGCAGGACCTATTCAACGAACGAAGCACCGACTTCTTTCGGTAAACTGACATTGCTCAGCCCGCGTACTAATTATTTGAAACGTAGTTTCAGTTACAGCGTTGCTTTATTGTGGAATCATTACTGAAAACATCAGAAAGATTAAATCAATTGCGAAATTCAAGACGCAAATCAATCGCGTATTTGAATCATCGGATTCTCACTCGGCAATCCTGTAAAACAGTACATGATATAGTTTTTAATTAATGTAATATTTGTATTTAGATTTTATGCTAGGGCATCTAAAAGATAATTTGGTTTTATCAACTGAGTTGCTGATAATGTGAATTGGCCACCGTAAAGAGATTCGAAAGCTGACGTTTCGAGCGTTGGCTCCGACGAAGGGCTAACGCTCGAAACGTCAGCTTTCGAATCTCTTTACGGTGGCCAATTCACATTATCAACTCAGTTGATAAAACCAAATTATGTTGTCATACTCCCCCACCGACGCAGCACCACAGTTTCTTTGGAAACTTACTTCCTTTATTTAAAAGATAGTAATGCTGCGGCACATTCTGATGATAGTGACATATTTTACGCAGTGATTCATCTACCTGGGCGTTCCAAGGCTTACATTAACCTTTATTTCTTAAAGAAGTATCAAATCGTGGGGCCGGAATCTGTCCTTGTATGCATCAACTTCATGCATGATGACGCATCGATGGCGAGGTGTTACAAGGGTCGTGACCAAAAAGCACATGGTGACCTGAACACATCAACCTCCCCTTTAGCATATCGCGAAAATCGATAGATGTGGAAATTGTAGGAGCAGAAATCTAACATATAAATTATGTACTGGTACGCATTTTGTCCCTAGAATGCTGACAGACTGTGCCGAGGACGCGTCCATCACGGATGTGTGAAAATGCTAATTGTAACGCTTTAGCTTAAACTCATGTTTGGATGAAAAGGAATAGATTGCAGCATATATGAAATTAGCTCGTTGTACGATTCTCGTTTTTTTTATTATCTACAAGCTTTAGAAACGACGATTTCTCTTCATTTACGAATTCGACTAAGGAGGTGAGACTGCTAAGAAATGAGATACTAAGTTAAAATTAAGATGTCACAATTAATCATGCAGATTTACAAACTTTTACATACTGCATTAAGAACAAAAGCAAAGAGTTGTGAAGCCAAGCACGACCTCCTTTACATCGCTTTACAGGTAGGAGCGATTACAGAATACCCGGCCCACTTTGAACGGCATAAATCTCGATCCTGCCCCTGCGGTCCCGCAGTGACCAAACAAAATTATGCAATTAAGTTAGTTGAACGACTGCTACCGCAGCGCCGCAGTGCCATAATCGATGCATAATGAAGTCCGAGTTAGTTTAACGACTACTACCGCAGTGCCGCAGTGCCATAATCGATGAATAATTTAGTCTACAAACGTGGCATCGATGCGCTCCATTAAGTGACAGAGTTGTTACATTCATTTTAGAGACTACGGACTGCAGGACTGCGAGAGCAGCATTAATTTACAACACGACTGCGGCACTGCGGGAGCAGTTTTTTAAGTTAGATATTTTGTGAGCCGGGTATTTTGCAATCTAGCCCACAGTGTGGTAAATCAGGGCAAAACAAACCACTAACCTTTCTCACTGGAATCTACGCGAAACTCGACGGTGTGACATCCTCGTGTTGTTCGTGGCGCAATGCACTCTGGTAGAAAGTGGCGCAGTGCACTCTGGTTAAATGCAATGCATTCTGGTAACTGAAAAATGATGAATTCCCTTCTTTGGTAGCAGTGACATATCTTACGCAGGGATTCATCTACCTGTGCGTTCCAGGACTTACATTAACCTTTAGTTCTCAGAGTAGTGTCAAATTGTGCTGTGTAACTTAAAATCTGTCCTTGTATTCATCAACTTTATGCATGATGACGCATCGATGGCGAGGTGTGATACAACAACAACAATAACAATAACAACAACATACAACTAGGGTATCTACTAAGGTATCTAAAAGATAGTAATGCTGCGACACATTCTGTTGATAGTGACATATTTTAAGCAGTAATTTATCTATCTGCGCGTTCCAAGACTTGCAGTAGCATTTATTTCTCGAAGTAGTTTCAATTGTGCTGTGTAACTTAAAATCTGTCATTTTACGCGGCAACTTCATGCATGATGACGCATTGATGGCGAGGTGTAAAAAGGGATCGTGAAAAAAAGCACATACGGATCTGAACTATGCTTAGACAACAGAACGATACACATCAATCAACCTCCCCTTTATCAGATCGCGAAAATCGATAGATGTGGAAATTGTAGAAGCAGAAATCTAACTTCTAAACTCTGTACTGGTACGCATTAAATGTCTCTAGAATGTTGACAGACTGTGCCGAGGACGTGTCCATCGCGATGTGTGAAAATGCTAACGCTTCAGCTTAAATTCATGTTTGGATGAATAGATCGCAGCATATATGAAATTAGCGTGTTGTACGGTTTTCGTTTTTTAATTATACTACAAGCTTTAGTAACGACGATTTCTCTTCATCTACGAATTGGACCAAGGAGACGAGACTGCTAAGAAATGAAGTTCACAAACTTTCACTCACTGCATTAAGGACAAAAGCAAGAGCACGATCTCCTTCACATCGTTTCCCAGGTAAATCAGAGCAAAACAAACCACTAATCCTCGTGTTGTTCGTGGCGCAATGCACTCTGGTAAAAAGTGACGCAGTGCACTCTGGTTAAATGCAATGCATTCTGGTAAAAATGATGAATTCGAGAATTCGTATCCCCTTCTATATATTCTTCATAAATCCTGTTTATGTTGCTGCTCGCTCGCTACGCTCGCTGCGCAGCAAAAACTGCAGGTGATTGCGTGGCGACATTCGAGGTCTGAGTCTTTCGAGGTCTGAGTTTTCCGACGTCTGAGTTTTCGTGGTCTGAATTCGAGGTCTGAGTTTGCCTGAGTTTTCAAGGTTTGAGTTCGAGGTTTGAGTTTCTTTCGAAGCCTGAGGTCTGAGGTGACAAAGGAGAGCGTGTTTAAAATACGAAATGGCGAAATGTCACGACAGTTTGTATATAAATGTCACTGACTTGATGGTGGTTTAAAACTCTCAACAATTGTATGGGTTAACCGTACCTCACACTGTTCAGTGCCATATTGCCATTTCCCTATTTCGTGTTTTAAATACTCCCAGCAAAGGCGAACAAGTCTAATTCTCCAGGAGAATTAGCATTTTCATCGTTGTCTTTTTTCTTCTAACTAAAATATTTTGATGTTTTTAATCGAAAAAAATGCTGTTTATACGCTAAACGAGCTAAACGGTAAATCGGTGAGCGGTAACATCGGTAGCCAGTAACCATATTCCAATATATTGGTAACTTTACGACAAAGAACCAATCAACATCAGACATGCCGAAGTGCTCCTGTAATATGTTAATTTTCAACAGTTATTAATTTTAGTTCTTAATTTATGAATCTTTATGTGTACGCTTATATTCTGTAACTACCAGAGGTATCTTATTTTATTGAGTCTTTTACAGTCTATTTAAAAACAGACGGCTAGAATGCTGCTCTCTTACCGTAATATTTTTCTTTTACCGCAGTCTTGTTCGTTTCAAACACTCGATCATTCAATCTGACACGCCATAACAATTACATAACAACTGGGTAAATTGAGTCCCTCGGACGGGAATAAAGCTTATTGTCAAAATCACAAAAAGAAAACCCACACACACACACAGGAAAAATACAGAGCAAAGATTCAAAACCGACCAAGAAACCTACCTTTGAAAATTCTGATCGCGGCGGCTTTCATTTGCCGATTGAAAACTTGCTTCTACCCTTGTTGTACCGGCTCGTCACGCAACCTTCCTCGATCACGAACAAACAGCTTTGTTCGTAAAATTACTTTGGAGCCAATCGGGATCAGTGTGAATTGTTATACCCGTCATCTTGTGTGGTTCGTCTTCAATAATTAATTGTACGGGCCAACCATATCTCACATATGTTTTAAGTGCTATTTCGCCATTTCCGAGTCAGTGAGTTCGTGTTTTTAACACGGCATAGGCGAACAGGTCTAATTCTCGAGGAGAGCTAGTTATCATTTTTATCGTTGTCTTTTGTTCCAACCAAAACATTGCGATGTTTTGGATGGAAATCGGTAACCGGTTACTAAAATTCTAAAATCGGTAACCGGCAACCATATTGCAATATATCAGAATATATTGGTAACTTTACGACAACACACAGGCATCGCGAAGTTCTCCCATTAATTTGCCACAGTCAATTTTATTTCTTTATGTGTACGCTGAGTTTTTTTAACTGTCTATTTGAAAACAGATAACTAGAATGCTGCTCTCATACCGTAATATTATATTCTCTTATCGCAACATTATAATATTGTTCGTTACACTTATTATGCGCCATGTGCAAGCCGTTTAACGAGTCCATCAAACGGGCAAAAAAGCTTGTTGTCAGAATGACAAAAAAAAACAGGAAAAATTGTGAGCAAAGATTCAAAACCTACCAAGAAACCTACCTTTAAAGAATCCGATCGGCTTCTACTTTCGTTCGTCGACAGAGGAAGAATGAATGTCTTCCCATAATTCATTGCGACTGAAACTAAACATCACTTCATTATTTGGCAACGAGACTCTCGTGACATTAATAACATCATGTCTAGAAATGGTTAGCTCTTTATAGGGCTAAATACAGGCGCAATTCCTGTATTTAGCGGCGTGTGTGTCGGTGATAAGTCAAGGTACAAATGCTTTGTGTAATTTACCTTTATTATGCGTCCACTGCGTTTCGAAAGAAGACTAAATCGTCCTCTTGGTTTGGTACTATTGACTTCGTTTGTTGCCAAGAGCACGTAAGTTTTGTCGACAAAATAGGTGAAAGAAGGATTTCAATGGTACCTCGTGTCTGCGTACACGTACGTAGAAGATGTGTGTGGCATCGTAAAAAGTCCGGTTTTATTTATTTTTTTTACGCACGAGCTGCGACCCAAATTAAAAAAGGTAAAGAAAACTTATCGTTGCGGACTCCTGGCGAACGGATCACGAACCAGACAACATTTCCGATTGCAATGCATTTAAATTTGAGGTATTTTCCGGCGATGGTCAATTGTTCTTCATTAGTTATTGATGGAAGGGAAAAGATTTCAAAGTTAAAACGGACTCTCCATCGTGGTCAAGTTGTGTCGTTGGATCTTTATATTTAAATAGCGAAGCGCGCGAGTATAGAATGCAAATGATTATATCCCAAGGAGGCTCATACAACCATAGGTAACCCAGGCTCACTGTGTGTGACACGTGACATAATATAGGAAAATATAGAGAACATATGAGGTGAAGTTTAGGTCTGAAAATTTGCTAGAAAATGGAAATAAAAATCGATGAAACTTACCATGTGGCGAGTTGTTGTTGTCCTTAATACGTACACGTAGTTTTGGGGAAAAGCAGTCTTCATCATCTTTCTTATATATTTTCCTATATTATGTCACGTGTCACACACAGTGAGCCTGGGTTACCTATGATACAACATCAGCGTATTCTGAGAGAACTAGAGGGGATCTAGGCAAAGTTTACGTTTCAAAAATTTGTTTTAGGAACACCGGCTATTTTAGAAAGTGAGTTAGGAAAATCGTTCGCCATTCCGGTTTGTTTCAGGGCTGAGTCTTGTCTGAGTCATGACGTCACTCGCGCTATTATTGATACAATTCATACATTTTTATATATCTATTATCAGAGTTTATTTGTTATTTATAATTGATACAATTCATACATTTTTATATATCTATTATCAGAGTTTATTTGTTATTTATATATTCTATGATCGTCTTTTTAAAAATTTTTCTAGCAGTTGGTGCTGCTTCGTCGACAACCTTTGAATCACCTTTGCTGGTGTACACAGATGTTGTGCCCGTCACGCAATCTTTCCCTCTCACGAACAAATAGAACAATCCAATTTTCGCCTAGTTCGTAACTCAAATACGTTTTTTCGATTGGAGGAGAATGTACCACGTGTATGGATCAAAACCCTCTGTGTTCCTTTGCGGTGATCTGGATCAGGATCAGTTATCCACGATCTGTCTGGATCAAGGTGCATCAAAGGAACCGATGAATCTCTCTGGTCACGGATTCATCGGCTTCTCTGATGCACTATATGATCCAGATCTTGGATCACTTGATCCTGATCCAGTGAAGTGGAACCCAGGTCTCGACTGTCACATTTGTGTCACATTTGTGGCGTTATAGCGAAGATATCAGTGACGTCACGAGCACTGTTACGTAATATTTATGGTTGGCAAAAAGTGATCAAAACAAAAGAAATGACTGAAAATTCGTGTACTTCAAACGACTGTCGCTTCACATATATGCTAGATTTCATCCTGAAATCTGGAGGAAAGTTAGAATATCAGGATAATGCTTCACTGGTAAAGTTTAAAGGAAATCCGAGTATCGACACCTGTCGAAAATCGGGTCGGAAATTCGTCTGTGAGTAAAGGATTTGACCAGCTCGAAAGAGCTTCTGCCAACCACACGCACCAGTGATTTTGCGCGCGTGAGCGAAAATGATGTCAATGTTTGTAAACAGATATCTTCGCTATAGATCTTTGTAAAACAACGTGAAATGACTAAGATTTGCGTAGTTTGAGATGTATTGCATTTTTTATCTCTTGTTTTCTCCTCTCTGGTATAAAAATGCTGTTGTTATTGTGCTTCGCCAACAGTCATCAAGGGAGTTGCGAGTTTCGCTGGTAAAGTGTTAATTCAGTGCTAGGCGTCGCTGTCGTGGTTGCCTAAGCTCCGATCCCTAATATGTCTGTTCAGCTATGCCATGTATGTTTGTGCGGTATGCTGGAAATGCAAAGGGACAAGGCACCAGTGGGGTGGCCTAGAAGCGAAGTTATTTCGGCAGAACATTTCAGTTTCAAATTATAATTATTTACGAAGTCTGTCCAAAGACCTCTCAGCTGACCGCATTGAGTCAAACAACTGCCAATACAGCACCCAAAATCAAAGATAATGATTTTTAAGACAACAAGACTCTGGTCTCTTTGCAGCCGTTATCAGGGTCGTCACGCAATGCTTCTCCCCCACTGGGCGAAGCGTTGCGTGACGACCCTTACAACGGCTGCAGAGGAGACTTCCCCATCTCCTTCCCGCCTTTATTTCAAAGTTGGCCGGGAGGACCAAGTGTGCTTGGCACTCACAGTGTATTCAAATTCTTTGTTGTTGGCAAGCATATACATGTATCTTGCTAGAATACCCAAAGCTTAATTTATTTTAAATAAATGCTTAACGAATGGCGGGCAGCCAAGATAAAGCAGCATAGCAGGAGCTTAAAAATTACTTAGGAACAAGGTCTTACAGTGGTATCCAGTAATTAACAGTCAAGAAACGGCACTCGTAATTTTAGGAAATAATTATTGCATTCCTTTGTTTAATATAATTTTAAAATATCAGGATAATTTTTGACAAAAAGTTTCTTAAATTATTTAATATTAACATTTGCTTACCAATATTAACAATAACACCAAACTTGGTTGTAATGAGTTATTTGAAAATGTTCCCAATTCTACCTCGAAGGGAACAAGGTACAACAACAACAACCCTTTTCATATAGACTATGACTAAAAAGAAACATTATCGCATTGATATACCTAAAACCATGTGTTGGAAAATGCGCAAAAAACTTGAAATAACCAAAATATCTACAGAATGAATGTCAGAACCCCCATTCCCCTTTCAATACTGGAAATAGGTTAAATGCAAACTTGTGTTAGTCTTCTTCCCAGCTCTTATAAAGTTTGTCATGCAATGCTACATTGACTACCCTACTAACAACTGCAAAGGAAACTAAACTTGTGTTCGATGAAAATGTTTTGTGAACATGGTACAGGGGTGAGGAGGGGCAAAATGCGCATAGAATGAATTTTTGCTAACCCTTGTGAACAAGGTTGTAGGAGAAGCTTGCAAAAATCCTAGTAATGTTGCTGTTATTGTATTTAGATGCAAGGGGCGGATCTAGGGGGAGGGTGCAGGGAGTGCACAACCCTGGTATTCTGCAAAAAAACTATGTGGTTTATTGGTGTTGAAGTAAAACATGTTGCACTCCCCCCTAAGAAAAATCCTGGATCCGTCCCTGAGATGTACATATCTAACTTCTTTCACGTATTGCAGAAACAACAACAAATAACACTGATAACAGTGAACTTTTGTGAAGACTGATTTTGCTCTGCACGTTCCTTAAACTTAACTTAAACTAAACTTGCTAAAATGTTTGATACAGGATCAAATGAGAACAATTTCAGATATATATGTATAGTTAACAAACTGACGTCTGTGTTTCATTCGTCTGTACTATTATTGATCATAAATTTCGTCATTACATTGTCAAAGTAGCTGTGGATCCACAAGGCGATAGTCGAGTAGATCCGCAGACTACTTCAACAATGTGATGACAAAATTTACTGTCAATAACAGGACAGACTCATTAAAAACTGACATCAATTTGTTTTTTTACGATAACAAATGGTTGAATTGCCCGCTCTTGCTCGCTGACGCGTTGCACAAATTTCAAATTCATGTGTCTGTCTTCATATTGACGATAAAAATTAGCCAGTGAGCGCACAAGAATTTCTGCAGTTATCGTAAAAATATAGATACAACATAGTGGCGCAAAGATATGAATTTTATTTTTGAGAGGTAAAAAAAATAATTTTCGAACAAAACATTGTTTTTAACATGAACAAATAATTATGATTCATATCTTCAAGACACCATGTAATTCTCTTTTGAGACAAGCTGACTGTTTGCACAAACAACCATGAAAAATCGGGAAATGATGTCATGAATATCCCCACAAGTGAAGATCTAGAGGATAATACATCGCACATGGACAAGAAATTTATTTTTGAGTGTAAAATGTTTTTCAACATGAGAAGATAAATCTTGTATCTCCAAGCGACCATGTAATTTTCTTTTATTATATAAAATATTCACAATACATAACAACGTTTGTGGCGATTTTCCAAAATTTGTCTGAAGGTCAGATGAATCTTTCCAAAATTTTTCGAAGATTTCCAAAGGTAACCAAAGATTGTTGAAGACGACTGAAGAAGATCCAAATATGTTTCGATCATACACCAACAAATTTAAGTGTAGTTAAAGGGACAAAAAAAAAAATGTTTTCAAAAACAATATCTTCACATGTGAGGATAGCATTATTGTTTTTATCAATTTGTTACCACTCAGTATACCACTAACTTTTATATTAATAATAAACAGAAAAATAGGCTATGCAGGCCCCAGATAGAGTTTTGTATTAATTTTACGAGTGGTGTACTTTCCAAGCAAATACTGTTTGTAAATTTATACTATGTCATTGACAGAAAAAACAGGAGTGATAATGTTGTATTCAACTAATAATTAATAATTGACTAAAATTATCAATAGTAACATGAGTCTATAGAAGCCAAGATCAAGCAGTTATGCCATGAATGGATACTTTCAAAAACTTTGCCAAGATATGCCATTCTCCTATGTTCTTGTTTCAATCAGTTTGAGCCTGATCCAAGTTTTATATGAATGTTTTTCACACCTTATAGTGAATTTGTGTTTTAATTTTATTCCACAACAGAATTTTTCTACGTCAAAAAAACTGACTCCACAATATAAAATATAATTACTGTAACAGACTGCTCTTTTAAAAACAGGAATAAACAGTATTTATTTAACAATGACAACCTGAAAGTTCTTTATAATCTCTACTAAATTAGCCGTGAATTTTCAACATGAAATTTCAGTTTACATTAATCAGTAATTCTCTAACAACAGATACCAGCAAAACTAAAATTCTCCAGCCACATTATGAGCAGTCTAAATCTAGGCGCCAACTGTCATCTAGTCATCTGTAGTGATAAGATTGTGAACAGCCATCTGCTTTTGAAAATGTTCAGTCGATAAGTCACAATGAATGCCATGGACATAGGACCATTTAGCATATGATGTACTGTAGCTTAACTTTGTTATGAACAGTTGGGACCAGAATTATGTGACTGTGCTTTACATATTTTTAATTTTTTTAACAAACAGCCTCCAAAGTGACACCCAAATGCAATTAGCAAATAATGTGTTCACGCGCAACCCTGTGTGGAGGGCACAATCTGCGAATAGGACATAACTTTTCAACCAATATAGTTGAATCCCTCTTAAGCGGCCACCTACGTACACGCATAAAATGGCCACCCTTATTAGGCAGCCAATAATCAAAGTCCCAAGGAGGCCTTTTCTGTTGTTTTACCTCTATTAAGTGGCGAGTTCCCTCCCAGAGGGTGCCCATTTAATAGGGATTGAACTGTATCGCAATCAAGAAGGGAGAGACAGAGGGCTGTTCACAGATCATCCAATATTAGATATTATTATTCAACAAATTGTAACACTATCCAAATATGGTCATAATTCTCTCGATATCTGTCATCCGTAGGTAACAGATATCTGGCGGTATACGTAGCTTTGTACGAAGAAAAAGTGAAGTGAGAAAATGTCGACAGAGAGGATTACAAGGATTTAGGCTGTTTTGTTATCAATTTGTTGAATAATAAAACAATTATCCTGCTCAATCTCGCGGAATGTCGTCTGATTCTAGCCGACTCGGCCTACGGCCTCGTTGGCTAAATATCGGACGATATTCCGCTTGATTCTGCAGGATAATTGTTAATTATTCTGAAGCCAGCCTGACTCGGGCAAATACCAGATAACCTGCAAAACCCATGTATGGTTATAGAAATGCACTAGGATTAGCTCTAGGATCTTTCAGATGCCGATACTTGAAAGCCAGGTAAATTCCCACAAACTGAAAAAGAGAAAACAGGCAACATCATATGAGATCGAATGGCCAATTGCTTGTTCAAGCATTTTAAAAAATATTAAAATTAATGTAATTCAAAGTTGAAATTAAAATGCTAATAGAATGGCTTTGCCCAAATTTAGTCCAATCAATGGTCTACTAGCATTTTTGTACGATCACACACACAGGAATGCCATCTAATTGAAAACTCAACTTCAGTTTAAACAATTTTGACCACTGTATCTCAAGCTCTTTAGGAACTGTGAACATTATTATACAACATTGCATAACAGCGTAAATTTATGAGTTTGTATGGGAATATAACGACATCGTATGTAATACTTTGCAAAATGGACAAGAAATTAAATAGAAACAACTCCCTTTGACTCTTCTGTGTTTAAGCTTTTGTTTCTGTGCCGTTTTGGGGCCATTTCAATGCAATTCCAGCCAGTTTCAGTTTCATTAGCTAAAACTTGCTGGAATTGCATTGAAATGTAAGTCTGTGTCAGGCCAGTGGCTATTAATAGTTGGTAGTTTCTGTCTGATTACATGTAACTGATACACAGTGGGGAGTACTGCCAGACAGACTCACCATCATTAAACTGAAGAAAAGACCAATTCCTCCCACAGCATTCTTTAGAGTACCTAGACCATGTTCCTTTAAATAGTTAAAGCAGGTGGGACAGCTAGGACAGTTATAAGCTGGAATCTTGCAACATGTACGCTGGAAAGATAAAAACAAAATAATTCAGTTCGAAATTTAAGCTCTATGACCTCAGGATAAAGATAATTTTTATCTTATTGGATAAATAACTCCACTCTTTGTCTGGGATATTTTCATTCTGTACCAAAAAATATACAGGTCTCATAAGCAGTTTCTTTGAAACCCATTTTAGGATGAAAACTAGAGATAATTTCTTTTTGTTATCTCTCTGACATCATTTTCAACTTGAAAATGATCTCAGAGAGATTGAAATGTTGTTTTGAATTGCTAGGTGTTTAATAATAACAAATGACAATTACTAAACTTTTTATCCTTAAAATGCACACATAGGTCCTAGACTAAAAAACGTTACAGTATTTTTACCTAAAAGTATTTAACAAAGTCGTTATTTTACAAAAGCGGGTTCTTCGTCTAATGTACTTTTCTGATTATACATCTCACAGTGCTCCCCTTTTTGCTTGCTCGGGAATTCTATCGATAAAAATGCTTTATTTCAAATTGGTTGCCTCTCTGCTACATGACATCGTAAATTGTTGTGCTCCTCCCAATATTTCTGAACTTTTTACTCGCTCTGAACAGGTTTGAAAATTCTTGAAACTGAGGAGATGAATGTTGACTTGCGCTACATTGACCTTTCTAGCTTATATTAATGTGACCAGCTTTCTCTTTGACTTGTCAAGAATTCCTTGCCTTATTATTGTCGTAAGTTATGTGTTTCTGGCTTAGTTATAATCTTTAATTTAATTATCACTACTACTATGTATTTTTATTTATTCGCTCATATATTTGTTTAATTGTGTGGGCGTGTGCGTGTGTGTATGTTTGTGTGAGAGAGCTTATAAATTATACTGTGTCAGTTTAAGTAGCCCGCCTAGAATAGCTGTGCTAACTGCAGGCTACAAAGGCCTTTTACAAAACTGTATAAATAAAGTTCATGTTGTTGTTGTAATGTATAAGAAATAACCCAAGCCTCTTATTAAATTCTCTCTTGAGAGACCACCCTCTGTTGTTTCAGTGGCTGGTCACTAAAAAGTGATCAGCTCTTGTCAAGAGACGACACTATCGTCTCGCAAGAGGGTGGTAACTTACTTTTGAGTGGTACTGTTAGTAGTTAACTGACTACTCTTTTGAATTCACAGCGTGGTTGCTGACAATCAGCTTTTAACTTAATATGTAATTATACCAGAGCTCCAGCGGCCCAAAGTGGCCACTAAGCAGAGAAAGAAAAGGAAACCCATAAATTGATGTTCCCATGGTCAGCAGTACTGTATTGCTTGCACAATGACAGTGACGACAGAGTTGCACAAGATGCTAGCCATACTCTAGTTATTAGGTTGACAGAGAACAGGCACCCACTGACCAGTATCATGTGACCATATCATGGGCTCAAGTTTGGAGCTCATTGAAGACGCATGTTTTTTTGAAGTTGACTGCTGACCAAGTGCTGGTTTTCAATTGGATCACAGGCTCATGTTAAACCAGACCGGGTTGTTCAGAAGCGAGTTAAAGCTACAGTAGGATTATAAAAGTTGAACAAATATATATTTTTCTTGTGTACAAATGTTTTTCACTGCTTTTGTTTTGTGTATTTTGTATATTTTGAGGACCTTGAGATTATTCAAACTTAAACCTTATTAAACAGAAAACCTCATCATAAAGTAACAAACTCAAATCAAAATTTTCGTTCATCCTGGGTTAGCATAATCAGGCTTTGAAAATCCTGGCCCAGGAGCTCAGCTTTTAGGCTTGATTAAATCTATTTATTAAAAACTGGATAATTGGATAATTCTTGGGACTTAAAGGGAACCTCGGCTATTAGAGTGAGTTGACGCTAAGTTGTTCCAAATAACGTCTACATTACAAATTTTGCTAGACAAAGGAAATGTAATATTGTGTGGTTCCAGAAAATATCCATACCCCCCCCCCCACGGAAGGGATTTTTCGTATAACCCCTCCCCCCCTCTGGATTTTCCAAAATCGGCTCCCAGGATAGACCCCCCCCTCCCCTCCGGAAATTCCATTTTAGCCTCTCACCCCCAGGAAATATTATCATTCCTTGTGGAAACCAAAAATAAGCTATTTTTTTTAGTGCAAGATACCGGATTTTGATCTTTATATTTTTTTCCCGAAAAACTGTGAGTAACACATCGCCAGAAGGTATGTCGCCGAGACTTTGCGATATGAAAATTATAGATTTAATCCCGTCAATTCCGCTTCATAATTTAGGCAAAACAGCGGTTACTAAAAAAGTTCATTTCCAAGACCGTTGAGAGAGAAATGCTCACAAGAAACGCTTTACACCGCACCAGTTTATAAAGCAAAACAATCAAAACAACATAATAATTTTTCAGTGCCTGTTTTGTTTCAAATTTAGGCCGATCAAATTGTTGTACGTATATATCTGAAAGATTCAATTTCATCTGGAAGCTGGAAAATCATAACTTTCCGGGCCTTCAACAAAGATGTTACTGTTCTTTAACGTTTCTAATAAGTTAAATCTCCTTAGCCGTTCTTTGTAGTGCCCCTTGAAGCTGCGCTGTTATTTGGGTTGTCACTTGCAGCACCAAATATTTTTCTTACGCAACCCTTTGCTCTTGATCTTGCTTTACAAATCACTGTAATTTTGGAAGATAACTATGACTCCCTATAAGAAAAAAGAATGCGTCTTCGATTTTCTCTAGCCGTTCAATGTGATTAGATCTTTTTCGCGACAACTGGCGTCTTATCGACTGGCGGTGAAAATTTGACATGTCGCCGATTTCAAAATTTGCATAATTTAACTTTGCCAGCAATTTATTTCTGATGGCGTTAGCCTATGGCAAACAGCCTTGTGCTGCACCTCTGAAAATCTGCTTGAACCTGTAAAATTTTTATAAAACACTTTTTTTCATTCACAGTTCTGTCGAAAATGACGTTTAAGCACCGTGCTTGCGTTTGGAAACAATAGCTTCACACTCTCCACACTCTACTTGATGGAATGTAAACAAAACTTGTGTGAATGGATTTTTGTTACTCGATATCATTCAGGATTACTTTAGGCTTGAATGTAAATGTTATGATTTCTGCTTGATTCAAAACGGGTGTCCAACACTTTTTTGCCCTTTGTCCTCGGATTTTATACGGAAATATTGGAGCAGCAAAGTTGTTTATTTATCTGTGATAATTTCTGCTGATTTCTATCGCACGCGGCTCACTTTAAAAATATATTTACCCGCTGAACTAGAATTGTTACTGTTCTGTTTTACTCGTTCAAGAATCATTGTTAACGAGATAATAGGTCTGTTATCTACCGATTCCGAATTTCTGCTAATTCGATGTTGTGTACTACTCTTTCGGTTCAAACGCCATTTTTCACGCTTTGCGACGACAACTTAAAAATGCGACGAAATCTTTCAGCTGAGACGATACAGATAGGAGTGACAGAAGTATTTGGTCAAGTGCAACAAACATATATTTTCAATCAGTCACGATTCACACGTCTATTTTCCACAACAAGCAATTCGATCTCTAGCCGCAACTCGGGAAATTGCGGACTCTTGCGGCGACAGAATTTCGAGCCTAACCAACACAAAAATATTCATCTTGTGCTTTAAATTAGCGAGATTTATTTTTTCTGCGTTCGTGACTCGAGAAGCTCAATGCAAACAACGAAACATTATGTACAACAGTAAGAAAATTGAGACCGGCCTGGAAAAAAAATTCATCAAAACAACATCCTCTCCCCCTCCCCCCCCACCTTCCGGAAATTCCTGGGCCTATGACACCCCCCACCTCCCGGAATTTCCATTCCCTTCCGTGGGGGGGGGGGGGGGGGGTATGGATATTTTCTGGAACCACACATTTCATGATAATAATAAACAGAAGAGATTTCGGCTTTTAAATTTCTGGCGCATTGTCTCTATTGTTAGAAAGCTGAGGTTCTTTTGTTTGAAACAATAGGACAACGCAGTGATGTCAAGAAATCCAAGATGGCGGCGCCCGGGGAATTTAAAAGCTGAAATCTCTTCCGTTTTTTAACATTATTAAATGTTACGTTTCCCTTGTCTAGTAAAATCTGTAATTTAGACATTTGGAGCAACTTAGCGTCAACTCGCACCAATAGCTGAGGTTCCCTTTAATAACTGGCCAATTTAACAGGAGGTGGCCACTTAATAAAGTTTCAACTGCAAATGTACCTTCTCACAAGTTGGATGATCACTGGTCACAGTCATGTTTTCAAAGCCACAGCAGTCTCCATACCTTTGAACATCTTGTTTTGTTGTGTTACTAAAAGATCCCCAAGCCTTCTTCAGCAGAGTTTTCTGTTGGCTTGACGTTATTGCAAGTGCAGCCACAGACACAGAGAAAAGGATGATAAATATGAGAAACATAACTGTCATAAACTGATGGTTTGTTAAGGATGAAAACTCAGTAATCACTATTATCATTCAATGCATTTGTTTCTTCCTTTTCATTGGCCGAGAGCCTACCACGTGGCCTGCAAATAACTGCCTACAAATAATCTGCTCATTGGGTAGTACTGTTTACATGTGTTTTACCGCAAATAATATTCTGCTCATGCGTAATTGTAACCACTCACTTGCACAAAAAAATGGCAGATCACACCCCTGAGCTGTCATGACAGGGTGTAATTTAAATTTGAAGGCAAATTCGGTGATCAAATGATAAAAGAATCATTAAGTCGGTTATCACAAAATATCATGATTTGTCAGCGTCTTGCAGATCAATCACTTGCCTCAGCATTCGGCAAGTAATTGATCTACAGTATTTGCCAGTGACAAACACAATATTTTGCTCAACCTTGTCCAACGATTGTGAAATATTATTACTGCACCAGATCAAGTTGTGTTTCCAGTTTAACTTAAGTTGAAAATCTCCAACCAGTTAAATAATTTCAATTTTCTTTTTGTTTAAGACTATGATATGAAAGGAAAAAAAACACCATCACACAGGTTTGAAAATTTTGTAAGCCAAAATTAATGCCCAAGTCACTAGTGTCAGGAAGGTGCCTAAGAAGCCCGGGGGCTGTGTTGAAGTTTAGTTTTACCTTTGGTACAATTTGTTTCTGAACCAGTACAAAAATTTTTAAACTGGTTCACTTTTTTTTTTCAAACCAGTTTAATTTTTAATTTTGAGCAAGATGTGAGCATGTGCCTTAGTAATTTGGGTTAAGCGCTCAGGTTAGTGATTAGGCCTAAGCACTTATTTAGAATGGTTAGCTTTGATGTTAGGCTGGGTCAGCTGCGCATGTTACTTAGTAGTTTGGGTTAAGCTCCCAGGTTACTGATTAGAACTAACCACTTATTTGGAACTGGCAGCTTCTTAGTAATTAAGATTAGGTTTAGGCTTAGAATAAAACACTAAGGTTTGAATAAATTAAAATTTATATTTATCTATGAATGAATTAAATTTTTATGAGAGGAGACTGGGGTGATAAACCGATAATTAAAAGAAATATGAGAGCCTTTGTATCCAGTGCTTTCGTGGTCAAGTGGTAATGCAAGTGGGAAGACCTAGAGGTTGGCGGTTCAAATCCTGGTGAGTACGAGATAAAAAGAAAAAAAAGTAAAACCTGCTGTTAATTAGTATTCATACTTAATGGGGATTGGGGGGAAGGGGTAGGGTAGCTGGGAGATAGAATAAATCAGGAGGGACTCATTGAGAATAGGAGAATAGGATAGAGGAAAGTAAAGAGATATTTTCCCCTTTTGGATAGTTGATAAATAAACTGGTTTGAAAAACTTAACCCAGTTTGAAAAATTTAAACTAGTTCAAAATATTTTGTACTGGTTCAGAAACAAATTGTACCAAAGGTAAAACTGAACTAGAACAGCTGCAACCGCAGTCACATCCCCAAGGCGCTAGAACCCCCGACTGGCCTGCTCAACCCGCAACCAAGCCACGAGCCCTCTGCGCCAGGCTCCCCCTTAGGCCCCCACTCGAGCCAGATAGCAGCAACAACAACAACAACAATATTTATTCACTCGCACTTAAGACAAGTTACAGAGGATCGTTATGTACATCACAGGTTACTTAAGGAGAATAATTAGGAAATTTATTTAATTAATTGGAGCCTAGAGGCCAAAGGAACCGTAAGGTTTTCGAGTTGACCTCTAGTAACTATTTACAGTTAATTTTAATAAAAAAAGATTAGGAGCAACAAGAAGAAAGAGACTAGACCCAGTTAATAATACATACGTTTGATAAGTGGAAAGAAAAAAAAACAGAAAAAAAAGGGGGGGATAGGGAGTGAATGTTGAGAACCGCTAAACTACTCTAATTCAGCACCACACTAACAGAGCAACAAACAAGCTGCAAGGGCATGGGACGACAACGCACATACTAACCAAGAATACCGCTGGACAATGTCAGTCCCAGGGCTCCCACAACCATATGACTGCTGTAAATGCTGAGAACGCACCAACGCTTAACAAACGCTAACAGATGGACAAGATACTAACAAACGCCAACAAAAACGCTACTGATCAGACTAGCTTCTAGACGTTAACTATGTAAATATCATTTAACTATATTAAATTTAAGTACTATCATAATACAAGTTATGCAATACTTACTAGTTAGTCATTGTCAGCAAACATACATGTATACAGTATGTTCCTGATACATGTAGTATCACCTTAACATAATTATTGACCATGGAAAGACACCCAGGGGTTTCAATAATATTTTCAGCAAGAAGGCGAATAGTTCCACAGCGGAACTGTTGTTCTGGATGGTCAAACCAGGCAAGAAAAATCATCCTCACAGCTGGTCAATTTGCTTCGTGCCCAACCCTTATTGAAGCTGCTGAAAGCCCCAATTAGTATCGATTCATAAGCACTGGATGTTTATTTTTATGTGATAGCCTACTTGTTTGGCACCAGAAATCCCAACATACTTAAAGGATACAAAAAACAGAACAATCTGGTGATGCTTAACTGCTCCATAAATACCAGCTGAGGCTATCAGCATAATGAACACGCCACATGCTATTGTTCCACCTACTATAGGCCAACTTGTGAAGTGATCTGCTATTTTAGAATACACTGGTGATAAGATGAGTACAAAACCTACGATCTGCAAAAAAAAAATTATAATAAAAATAATAATGAAAAAATTGCAAAACAGTCCATAACGAGATTATACAGCACATAAAACAAAGGCATTGGTAGTTGATTGGTTATGAGGAGGAATGCAAATAAACAAAAAGTAGTGTTAACTTGGACCTTGAAAGGAAGATGTCAAAGAGGAAGGAATACGGAAACTTGGAGATGAACTGTTGAAAGGGAAAGGGGAGAAGATGGGATTCAAAAGCTGCCTGGATGCTAGTACAATGAGCTAAGAACCAAGAAGCTCAAAGCAAGTAAGAATGCAAGGTCCTATTTCCCTTCTAGGGATAAGGACATGATGATGAAACAGTCCATATAAATTGTGCATGATCAACAATAAATAATAAATTGTTTTCTGTACTTGCAATGTAAATGTATGTACAAATGTACATCCTGGCTACGGGGGGTGACAACTCTAACAAACGCTGTTTGAGCACTACAAGGTCTTAACTTAAGTCCTCCCGGAAATTTGGATCATCGTCCCGAATTTTTGGGAATTTTTGGGATACTTTCCCGATTTTTTTTCTGCAATGTCCCGGAATTATCGCGTGTTTCCCGGAAAAATTTTTAAGTGTCCCGATTCCCGGAGAAATCTCCAGATTCCCGGAACAATTTCGGCTTTGTCCCGAAACAGCGTTTGTTAGAGTTGTCACCCCCCGTCTGGCTTATTGTTTGATTTGAGATACACATGCAGGTAACTGATATTTTAAGCATTTTATTCAATCCAGAAGATGCCATGTGAGAATTTTGAATTATCTGACTCCATCTCGATCCACAAATGCGTGAAAAATAACTCAGCCAATATCCAGCCACCTTGACCCCACACTTGGCCAATAAACCACATATCCATTTATTACATGTATTTGCCTTGGCATAAACAAAACATTGAAGGAAATTTACAACTTGGAAATTTATATTGATGATTATTTGGGATTAAGGTGGGGATTGGAACTGATTTTACCCATTTTGGGGGCCCTAGGGTGTGGATTTTGACCGAAAATTCTTCTGAAAAGTCAAATGCCCCACACATATGCCAAGGAACCCCCTCCCCCTCGGACTTAATAGCTTATGGACATCTTCACTTTTTGTGGCTCATCTCGAGAATTCTTCTCGATTTCAGTCACGCATTGGAACTTTAAAATAAAAAATCAACTGGCATAAATCATAAGATAGGAAAAGTCACTGAAAATTTGTGTTTGACTGCTCAAAGTCTTCATTTCAGCTGACGTTGAAATTTTTAAATCTTGTAGCGACATGAAAAAGCTAAGTACGTCACTTCTACTTACCATGTAAATGATGTTGAAGAATATCAGTCCCAGCCTATAGCAGCTGAATTGCGTTCTCCCCATGTCTCGTTAAGACACGTTAGTAGCAAAATTCCCGGAAGCTTTCTTTCGATTCAACGATCAACTCACGGCTCTCACATGATTAAACTAATCCAAAATGGCGGGTCTTACTCGGCATGACGTCATTCGCGACTAACCAATCATTGATCGTTTTAGAAAGCAGCATTTACGCGGCATTTTCAAGATGTTCCACTTCTAAAGTTGGATGTGACGCTTTTTTACACCCACGCATTCACATTCTGCTGTAAAGTCACGATTAATGTCACAGGAAAATACACGCAATTTCAGACGCTTGTAGCTTCAGCAGTTGTAGTCTGCCAGGATCGGAAATAGTAAAATAGGGCGGGAGTTTGTTTCATTTTCTTATGGGTCCTTATGGCTTCCTCATCACAAGTTTGTTCCTCGGGGTGCAATTGGGGGTGATGACACTCCATTTTACCCTTTTCTACTCCACTGCCCAGTCATCTCATGCAGAAATGAAACATACCCTCCCCCTCTGGGGACACCCACTCACAATTCTGATAAACAAATTTAGGACAAAGACCTAGGTGGAAAGAAAATGTGCTGCCAACTATAAATATAATAGGCCTTATCACGGTTTTCGACGCCATCTTGACGGGTAGGCAAAGCGGTCCGAAATTGCAATGTTTGTATGGGAATTCAATGGCAAATAACTTCTTCCAAAATTGAATTTTTCCCAATTTGTGAATCAAAACGTTAAAATACTAGATAAAAGATTGTATTCACCGAGTTTGAAGGATGTAGCTTCCCTATAAGTCGCTGAACTAATTTTTTTTAATTTTCCATACATTTGTCTGTAAATTTTTTCCCGCGAACCGCGTCTAGACGTTTGTCTACCCAGCCAAATTTACAGACAAATGTATTGAAAATTAGAAAAATTAACTGAGCGTCTTCTAATCAAGCTACATCCTTCAAACTTGGTGAATAAAATCTTCTACCAAGTATTTTAACGTTGCGATTCATAAATTGTGTAAAATTCAATTTTGGAAGAAGTTATTTGCTATCGGAATCCCATACAAACACTGTAATTTCTGACCGCTTTGCCTACCCGTCAAGATGGCGTCGAAAACCGTGATAAGGCCTATTGTTCACGTTGTTATTGTAAGATTTGTATGTTGGTTTGAAGGTTGGCTTGTATGCAGGCTACGTAATGATGCTAAGAAGTGAATACACCGAAGTTACCTCATACAGAAACCAAACATACCCTCCCCTTCTGGGAGCATACACTCACAATTCTACATAATTTCTGAAACCTGTTTAGGACAAAGAACCTGGAGGAAAACGCAATTACGAGCGCGGTGCGCGAGAAGCGCACTCTTTACTGCTAAGCCGCCTGGGGGAGGGAACTCCCATTAAAAAGAGGACACAGGTGTTCATCGCACCTTTTAGGATTTTGCGCCGAAAATAATTGACATAATATGTTGTTTTAGAATTGGCACCCCTTAGGGATGAAAAAAATTCAAGGCACGTCCACAAAGTAGTATCTTGGTCCCTCTCTTAGGGGAACTTTTTAAAAAAATTTCCGACGAGCACACCCGCCCTTTTTCTATGAGAATCTCCCCCCCCCCCCCCCCACCCCGGGCCCGGAGGAAAATCTTTGCTGATGGTCGATTTTATTCTTGCTTTGAATTGTTTTAGTTCGTCCTGTGCATGTGATTCTTTGAGACTTTAAGGAGAACCTGGAAGTAAAGGTTTTGTTGTTGTCGAACGGAAGCAAATGTAAACATTGCGGTATCAGCATCCAATCAGAGCTCGCGTTAGAAAGTGACTCGGCTGCTGAGATTCCGTACGTGCGCATATAAACAATGGCGCCGAACACGCATTCCCGGATGGCACATAATACAAGAGAAGACTTGAAACTAGTCACCAAAGTGGTCACTCGAAGAGTAAGATTGTTTTGTGTTTTGCCCTCGCGAGTACAGGAGGTACAAGTTCACAGTTGTTCCTTTATCGGTTAGAGGAAGGTAAGCCTTACTTGAATTTTAAACTTATTGCATTTTTTTAGAACGTTTGGAGCCGTTGGCCTTCGGTCCATGGTGCGGTACAAATTGTGAGTTCCGGTAAGACTTGGTTAGCGGGCTCCCTCAACTGGCGAAGAAAAATATTTTTTGTTTCATTCATACCTTCGTTCAACAGATTCTCAATTTTTGCGGAACACGTTTCTGTTCGGTTATTCTTGAAATAAGCTTATCTGTTTAACGTCTCTACGACCTTTTCATTGTGCTTTCCTCGGCAGGTTGCGTGTAAAATGGTATAGCGATGCGCTCGCCGAATAATTGAAGTTTCTTTGCATGCATGTTTCGTTGATGCAAATGAATAGACTAACGCTCAGTCGTTCCTCAGAACTCCTTATTGCCTCAAGGCGTCCGCTTATAGCACACACATGTCCGCAAACACTTCTATTAATCCAAGTTCAACTAGCAGAGAATGGTCGTGTTTTGTTTCAAGCTGCTGCTAGCGTTTCTTTAAAATAAATGGTGATTACTTTCAAAGAAAATTAAGCTTATGTAAATGTTGTGCGTTTGAAGATCGATTCAGGTACTGTGTGATCTATTTAAGCGATATGAAGGTGATTTTCAGAAAACATTGAAATGAGAGCTCCCGAGTTTCTCGAAAAGCCTTGGATTTTCACGGACAGGTTGCCAGTTAACGTATAGACTACCTCGGTAATGTAATTTAACGTTCTTCTTGTTTGTCACATGAGAAAGGTCAGAGAAATCCGTGAGTCATATTTTATGTGCAGGTACGAATTTAACAATTTACTTGACTTATAGAACGCAGAGTTGATTCGAAACTGGAGTTTAGCAAAGAGGATTGTTGTAATTTATTTTATTCAATGATGATTATTATAGTTAATTTGCATCATATACAAGCATTTGATTTTTTCATTTCACAGCAAGCAAGGCCTAATTGTATACTGTATGCTCATGCGTGCGTCACTAGTGTGGACCAAGCTTTACAGGTTCACGTACCTTGAACAACCTTAAATACTCCACATCCCTCTCGGCCTGGATGTAAAGTAAGCCCTCCCCCACCTCCCCCCACACAGCAGAGACATGATGCAGTAGAACAGAGCATTCTCCATTTTCGTTTTGTTCCAGTTGTGCATTCATAAATAAAGAAGAGGGGAACATAATGCAGCTGAAAAAGCTTAGTACATATCATGCCTGCAACAGCTTGTGTCTTGTTTACTATTTGAAATTTGTTTTTCAATTATATTTTACCAGTACATAACTTGGAAAACTCGTTTGTGAATTTAGTTGTAGGGGTGCAGGAATCGTGCAGTGGTGAGCGCTTGCCTCCCATCTGTGAGGCGTGGGTGTGATTCCGGCCAGATATCATATATGTGGGTTGAGTTTGTTGTTGGTTCTTGCTTTTCTCAGAGGGTCTTTCTCCAGGTTCTCCGGATTTCTTCCCTCCACAAAAGTAGAAACTTCTGCAAATTCCTATTCGACTACAACAGAGGAGCTGCACGAAAACCTGCCAAGGCTGATGTTGTCTTCTCTCTAATTATTGTAAATTTTATTTACATGTATTTGGAGGAATTACTGCACTGCATGTAAACCATTATCTGATAAAAATTTGGAATTTCATGAAATTTGATGTAAACAGTATTACTATGTGTGCAGTGTCTGGATCAGCATGCCTGCTTCTGTAGACCTGAATTTTGTCAGATGTTATCCTGTTTTTAGTCAATTTGTCTTTCATTCATTTGTTCAAAACCGGATCCAGGCGTGTACACAAGCTACACACTGTATTTAATGTATATAGTATGTAAATCTGATTTAGAATATTATGCACTTTGCATGAAATTTCTATAGGTTAGGTAAAGAGATGATTTGATTCTCATACATGTATGTAGCATTGTGATGGCATGTATGATTATAATTATATCTTTGTTGACCTCGTGCCTCTCTAAGACATTGCTGGAGCTTTAGAACCTGTCATGGACTTCAGAAATACTAGTACTTGTACATGTAGTACATAGACTATTTTAAAATGTTTTTTTTGGTGATGGTTGAATGTTCTTCATGCAATGACAAGAGTGCTATTAATGCTAAATGGAGTACGAATCTGCTGTTTCCTTGCAATCCAGTTAACCTGAAAAGCACTCGGGTTAGCCTAAATAATGCCCAGGTTAACCTGTGTACAGTTATAATTAGCTCTCAATATTGGTGGTGGGATTTGCTTATTTCAGCAGTTTTCATTTCAGTGGTTTCATTTGGTTTCATTTCAGTAGTTTCAGTTTGTTGTATTGGATTAAATCGGTACATGCCATGAGGAAGGGCATACGTGTTTGATTTGATTCCTGGTAGAATAATGCTGAATGTGCTTCACTCACGGGATTCCCAAACTTGTGACATGCTCAGAACATTTCATCTCTCCCTGTTACGATAAATATGATTACAATATTTGAATAGAATAAAAAGGGATTGGTTACAAGGCTGCTGCCTAACAGGAGCCCAGCAGCCTGGGGCACCCAGGGAAGTCCTTTGGGCGCCTAAAGTTTGGCAGCAGCTCCCAAAACATTACCTGTTGGGCTCCTAACTTTTTGGCTTTTTCCCTTCTGGGCTCCTAAAATATTTGTTAAGCAACAGCCTTGAATTATTATAATTTTTTCATAGATATTTCACCCTGGCTGCAGTATCTTGTTGCGAGTCATCTAAGATGTCCTCATCTTCACCTGTAGCAGAGAACTGGTGCTACACTCAAATCAAAGTCATCAAGTTCTCCTACATGTGGACAATAAATAACTTCAGCTTTTGCCGCGAGGAGATGGGGGAAACATTAAAGAGTTCCACATTCTCAGCTGGAGCTAACGATAAGATGAAATGGTAGGAAATAATTTTTTCTAATACTTTTGATTTACTGCAATAGTAACTAAGTGCACAGAAGTGGTTTTCAGGGAGGTACAGTGGTGTGATGGAGTAAGCTGTCATGGTTTTCGAGCCTTGCTGCAGCATACTGGTTGGACAACCTACCTGTAGTAGAATGCTGGCAGGCTAGTATTGAGTCTAATTCAGAACCCTGAAGGAAAGTTAACTTTTTGGATTATTAGTTTGCTTTTTCCTCAGAAACAATTGGTTTTAAAAAAAGTATGTCGTCAAGTTTAGAAACGTAGAAACACTGATTGGAAGGTTGGGAGAACAAGAATTATTGTTGGAACATCAGTTGCGGTCAAGTGCTCCCTAACTATTGAAAGCACTGACCTAGTAACTAGTCACTTCATGCTATGGAAACCGGGATAAGCTCTGGCCTGATGGGTCACTTGGCTCGTATGCAGACTTCTTCTTACCTTTTACATGACATGTAGCATGCACCTTTTACAGAGTGTTTTCTAATACGCTCTACTGACAGCATTATTTATCTCTCATCACCATTTAGGTGTTTAAGAGTGAACCCAAGAGGCTTAGATGAAGAAAGCAAGGATTATTTATCATTATATCTTCTACTGCTTGCTTGTAACAAGAGTGAAGTCAGAGCTAAATTTAAGTTTTCAATTCTTAATGCAAACAGAGAAGAAACAAAGGCTATGGGTATGTACTTCAGTAATAATAGGGCTGTGTAGTTCATTTGCTATCTCAAAATAATTCATGTGCTGTACATGCAATTATTGATGATTGTAAAGAAACTAGACTAAGTGTACTATGCGACTTTGCATATATGTACATCAGTGACAAAAAATTAATGAGAAAAAGAGATCTTGTGATCGATGTAAAAGTCACATGAACCGCCAATAGCCTATTTCTGAGTTGCCTCAAGCCTCCCTATCAAAGCAAGGCCTGGTGCATGACAATTCATATGAAAATGAGTTTAAGTTGCATTTGAATGAAATCTCATTTTCATCTGAAAAGATGGGCTTCAAGACTCACTTTGAGAAAAGAGGCTAAATGTAATTCAGAAATTACCTATTGTTTTGTTGCATTTCTTATTAAATTACCTAATGTAGTCTTGTTTTTTTTAAATTATTTTTCATTTCCTTAAATAAAAATCAAAATAGTGGGTTTCAACTGTACATGAGCCATGTACCAATTCCAATCATGACATTGTTTTTTTCTTGTGCATAGAGAGCCAAAGAGCTTATAGGTTTGTCCAAGGTAAAGACTGGGGTTTCAAAAAGTTTATAAGAAGAGACTTCCTAATGGATGAAGCTAATGGCTTATTACCCAATGATACCCTGACATTGTTCTGTGAGGTAAGTCAAATGTTTTAAAGAATTTGAACATCTCCCTTTTGAAATATTGTTTTCGAAGTTGAAATGTGCTTGTATTGTCAGTACAATGTTAAAATGTGCTCTTGAGAAGGCTTCCTTTTTGAGGTTTTTGATGACAGGGCAGAACGAGGGACTGAGGGATTATACAAAATGTAAAGTCCTGGTAATATTTATTTTACTGTCTTCTTCCAACTAACATTAACAGTATCTGTATGTTTAATATTTTAAGTTAGGTTAATGAATTGGTTTTTCTTGTTATTACCCAATACTGTATTTCTTTTCGTTTTCTCTTTTTATTTTAATTAATTTCTGTCTACATATTTTTGTAATTCACTTATTAAGGCATTGCCTGCCTAGATTAGCCTTTGCTAGTTGCAGGCATGCACCTTTCTGTGAATAGGACTTGAAAATAGTGTGACTAAGTGACTGAAAAAAAAAGAATGTACCTCTGATACTAAATCAGCTACATTCTGTAGACAATATAATTATACTCTATACTGTGTTAGTTTTCATAACCATTTTACTGTTTAACACATTGTAATAACAAAGTATAATCTTCAAGTTTTGATGACGACTTTTTGTAACATTGGATACAACGTTTCAACGGAAACATTTTGGTTTTTTTTTCTCGGTTTAGAATGGTAAAACAGCTACATGTACACAAGACAGATTATTTTGATTCTTTATTTCTTTGTAGACTACACATCTTGAATGCAAAGTGGGATGTTTGTTTTTTTTTCACTGATGTGGTTGTACTGTATTTTGCTGCTGTTGGCTATTGGAATGAAAAATTTTTTCAAAGTTACTGTTTTATTGAATGTTTACAGAAAATGAGCATCAAAACTTCTAACTTTTTTACATCCATTCCTGACTTGAATTTTAGTATTTTTATTTACCTTGCAATTTTCCATTATGATTATCATAGTGGAAATGCTCTCATATATTCAGTTGTTTAGCTTATTAATTTCCCTCAACATGAAATTAAAGGATGGAACTATTAGTAGTTTAAGTTTATTTTTCATGGGTTTTACATGCCATGTTCTATAAGTCATCACTAATTTAAGAGCACTTGGTTGATTTCTGCTACGTGTATGTACATGATGCATTCTGTGAAACTATAAATGCACCGTATTTATTATTCAACTGTGAGGTCATTTTACATGTACATACAAGGTCAAGAGGAAATGCAAAATAAGGAAGTGTATTTGACTGCACATAGTATCCTGGTTTGACTGGTTTACAAGGAAGTGGGTTCATACTCTGGAAAAAGAATAATGGACTATGGCAGAATATTGAGATTTCAGTTCACCAATGAACTGAGTTTGAGAGAAAGGTCTCAATGAGAGTACATTAATTGTACTTGTAAGGAAAATAAATTGCAAATTTTATGCAATATATGTATAAAATGCATAGTTTTTGTTAGACCTTCTTAAACTCTATATCCTCCTGTTTCATTTTCATGTCATCTTGTTTTTCTTTTTTTCCCTTGTATTTAACATTGTCATATTTAATCTAATATTGTGGTATTGTTGTAAATTAATAATTACTAGTTTAACCACGGACTGTGTGTATACTGTAGCTCTGCCCACCGCGATTAGCCTTTGCTATCTGTGGGCGGAGACAGACTGTAAAAATAATAGTCTTTTGATTTTTTTTCATTAAACTTCACACTAGTACTTACTAAGATTATGAAACTCGTTGACTTGATGGTTTGATGTACATGTAGGTAGACATTTTGCCCAATTAGCTCATGAACACTTCTGTTTTCTCTCCCCTACCATGCTGGAGTTTACCAGTGCTTGAACTTAACAGTCGTCCACTAGTCCAGAACAAGTCAAAATTGCCCAAAACAAGTAGTTTTTTGCCTCTCGTCCTCTGGACAAGTAAAGTTTCAATTCTCCGATAAATAATTGCTGTTTTATCATACTAGAAAGGGCTAAAGTGTCAAAGCGAACAAAGAATTTACAAAAACAAATCTTTTGAAAAATGACAACCAAAAAATGCGAGGTAAAAGTTGGGGTTCTACTCTGAAATGAAATGCATAGTGGGATACAATATGGTGGCTTTTCGTGTTTGCCATATTGATTGCATTCTTTTTTTTTTCAAAATACAATTTGTGGAAATTTCTAAAGGAAAGCAAGTTCAAAGTTGGCCGAGTTCTTTCTTTCTGAATTCTTTCTTTCTTCCTTTAACACAACACCTACAATCATGAATGCCTGCTGTAGCTCTGATAAAAACAAAAACATGAAAGGACCAAGGAATCGTGAAAAGAAAGGTACAAATGGCTCCAGTTTGATGAAAAAGAAAACAAAAATTTTGCGAAGTTTGCTGGAATTTCCGAATGGAAAACAAGACACAATATTCCCTGGGGATCAGAACAAATGATTTTCAAACACAAATTATGTACGTGACGGGGGGAAAAGTGAAAAGAGTGACCAGTAGCTTTGATCCTGGGACCAGTAAATCCTAAGCCTACTGGTCCAGCGAAAGACAAGACCTAAATGTTAATTTTGAGCACTGTTTACCCACTTGTAGTTACATGTACATGTACATGTGTACAAGGGAATGATTTCTAAGAAGTTTGTATAATTTTTACATATATCCTTAACCATTCAATAATTCACAATATCAACACAAAGAGTTTTCAAGGATAAAGGTGCAGTTCTAATTATCAATGCTGTGTTTTTAGGTCAGTGTAGAAGGTGATTCAGTAAATGTATCAGGTTCATCGCATACTGCAGCACTCAAAGTTCCAGAGTGTAAACTGCCACAACATATGGAATCACTTTTAGACTCTGGAACATTCAGTGATGTCACACTCTGTACTAGGGGCCGAGAATTTAAGGCACACAAAGCTATATTGGCTGCACGCTCCCCTGTATTTGGAGCCATGTTTGAACATGAAATGGAGGAAAGTAGAAAAGGACGTGTGGAGATAAGTGATATAGATCCCGATGTGTTTCATGAGATGTTAAAGTTTGTTTACACTGGTAGCACTCCACAACTTCAAGGAATGGCTGATGATCTTTTAGCTGCAGCTGACAAGGTAAATAAATACAGTACCACTCAAAAGTAAGTTACACTGTACCACGTCTTGTCTTGATTCTCGCGAGATATGACTCTACATGTATATCAAGAGACAAGACTCTCATCTCTCGAGAACCATTGAAGCGTATAGTTTGGAATCAATAACAAGCAGTTAGCTTGCGAGATTTCTTGCGATGTGGTGAAGTTTACCCCACAAGAGTATCTGGTTTTTCAGGCTCTTGTTTTAGCTTGAGCAGAAATGAAATGTAATGTGTTAATGAGGCAAATCCCACAAACATCCCTATACATCACATCTAGATGTACCTCTGGATGTATGGAAGTTTCCTCACCCCTATCACTCTACACTTGTGGCTTTGTTCATTATCTTCAGTAATTGTCTTCTGTCTTTGTGATCCTTTTTGCAGTATGACCTTGATAGACTTAAAGTTATGTGTGAAGAGGCATTATGTTCAAATCTTACAGTAGACAACGTGTGTGACATACTTATATTAGCGGACATGCACAGTGCAACACAACTCAAGGCACAAGCTCTTGACTTCATCAAAAGGTAATTTAGGCTTAGGCTTGTCATTACCAAGGCTTAACCTTGGGAAAGTGATTATTACATAACTTTGCTGTAGAAGCAGCGAGAAAGCAGTACAATTATAATTAAATGCTATTACATGTACATGTCCCGGCAAGAACCTTGAGGCCACGCCTCTTTATCTTAACTTCTTTTGACTTTGACATTCTTGTCAGAGACTTCAATGCTCTACAATACTCTTATACAAGATAGCACCACCAGTGAAATTCACAGATTAGTGGTAGGCCACATGGGCGAGAACAAGTATTAAGCATGAGAACAACCATAAGCTAGCTTCACCCCGTTGCATTTTGGCTTGTTCATATCCTCTTGGTTAATATTTTGCTTCCAATCTCGATGAATTCAACACAAGCTGTAGAGGACAGTCCACATCTTTGGTAAAACTTAAAATTATAATGCCATTAACCAATCACATTGCTCTTGGTTTTGGTCCTTGTAGATAATTGGTCGACATTTTGACAGGTTTGCTCTAAATGAAGAATGAGTATTTTAAAAGAACGAGTTAAACAAATAAAATAAATTACAATATTTAGAGAAAAAGCCACATCAGCCTTGGCTGGTTTTCACACCCATCCTCTATCCTGGTTGAATTGGAATTTAGAGTGTTGGTATTTGTGGAGGGATTAAAACCAGAGAACCCAGAAAAAAATCCTCGGAGCAAGGGAAGCAAAGTCAACCCACATATGGCATTGGGCCGAAATCGAACCAGGCAACATTGGTGGGAGGCAAGTGCTCTCACAAATGTGCCATTCCCGCTCCCCAATCAGTTGTGGAACATGTACAAATGTAGCTCAGTAAATTCCAAAACAACCTGATGTCCATTGTCCTAATTTTTATTTGCACCTGAAGGTCAGTCTGGTTTTAGTTGAACAGTAGCCTTTAGAAAGGAGTTACTGAATACAGTAAAAATCCCAAATATATATACAAATGTAGTGGAAATTAACAACCTAAAGCCTCTGGTTTAGCATTATTTTAACATACATATCCAAACTCTGCAAGAACCGGATTAACCAGGCAAAGAAATAGAGATTCTTTCATGAAAGAAACAACTGAATTAGGATGGTCACAATTTTGGACTATAATGTACATGTATGTATAAATATCTGTTCGAATTTCTTAATTTCATTTACACTTTGCTCTTTCCAGCAAAAATTATTTTATGATATTGCAATTAAATGGCCACATCTATGCTTACAGTTGATGTTTTAAGAAATTTATCAAGAACATATGATCATTGTAAGAACCTAGTAAGCAGTAAAGCCTGAATAATTTGTAACAAAATATAAGAAACTGTTTAATCTGAATTTGAAAAATCTAGTTTCTTATGTGTGTATTTTTACTGTACCACACACATCTGATCAGTGGACAACCAGGTTTCTACTAGTTATTTTCTAAAAGAAGTAGTAAACATTTTTCCACAATTACACAGAGTTATAGAAACAGTATAAGACATGTTTGGGAAGAATTGAAACAGTTGGAAACCCTTGCCTTTATGTATGGCTTTGTAGGTTCTGAAAGCTTTCATATTTTTCCGAACATCCTCTTGCGTTTCCATAACTTCATAGTAGAAACATGGGAAATGTTTTCTATATCTTGACTGAAGGGCTGCTGTATTGCAATGTAGGTTTTGTAGCGTCCATCCAGATTTATTCTCCATTGACTCCTCTCACCACAGCCGTGCTACAGATGTCATGGAGTCAAATGGTTGGAAAACACTCATAAGTGACCACACGCATCTTATAGCGGAAGTTTTCAAGGCAGTGCTAGCTTCAACACAGACACCGCTGATAGGACCACCAAGAAAAAGGCAGAAGACGACGTAAGCAACACAGAAAATAATAAATTATATATTTAGGATAAAAAATAGTTTAAAAAATTATTTTAGGAACAATCAGTTTTCAGTTGCTGTGATATATCAACCACTCCTTAACTCCACAACATAAAAATTACATATTTACCTCACATGTTCGCCTGTATGTCTTTAAACATATATTTATGAAGTATCCTTCTTTGAGAATCTTGTCACCTCTCTTGGTTTGACATGGCCTGAAATGTCAATCATCTCCCTCAAGCAAGTCATTACCTCTGTTGATCTAACTCACAAAACAATAACTTCATTACAAACAAACAAGTCTCTTGGGTGACAAACAAACTAGATCAAGTTTGAAAAACTGTTCAATCTAAGTTGCAGTCCTTAGTTTATAATCTTCAATTTTTTGTCCATCCATAACTTCTCTTATATTTGTTGTTTTAAGTAGTTATTTTTATTTTTCACTCGATCTTGTAGCTATTTCCTCTGTATAAATGTGGCTAAAATCCATGAAAGGTCAACAGGTTTTAGTTATGTCATATGACAAACCCCGTATTTTTACTATGCACTAGCTAGCTTCTGTTGGTTAGAACTAAACTTGTACATTATTCCAGTGCATCGAATGCTGGATTGCGGCTTTATCAAGATATTGTAAAACCCTTGGTTACAAACTTTGTTCTTTTGGGAGATGCTAGAAAGATGTTTTCCTTCCATTCATTCGTACATTTGTATGTTATATTTGTTGCCACTCACAGTTGACTTAAATCATTTCGCTTCCTGTTCCATTCATACTCTTCATGTACTGTAGATAATTTCTGAACTGCGACTCACCTTCACGTGAAATCTAGACAAGGGCAAGAAAACTGATTGTTCCCTTCCCTCCGTTTTATGAGAGAGAGAAAAAAAACACACAGAATTACATAAAAAAAAGGAGCGCTAAGTGACTGAGAATTTATACAAGGTAAAATGTACAGTAATCTTTAAGGCAAACTAATTAATGGAACGTTATTGAAACAAGGTTTGTTATTGGCCTCAGTCTTCTAGTAACAGTGCTCGAGAACTTTGAAACATAGATTCCTTGTACCCCCATCGACACCACAGTAACACCGTAACGCAAAACCGAAAACCGCCATTTTCAGTTTTTATGTAGCAGACGATTTTAAACTGTGGTCATTTTAGAACACGTCTCAACTGTAATGTTAAGGTTGGTTTTCACTGGCGCACAAGCGTTAATTTAAGCAGCATATGCTGACATAAAAATATGTTGATAAAAAGCTCATTTTGTAAGGAAATGCCCTGACAAAAGGCGTTACTCGAAGGAACTCAGTCGCGTTATTTTGAGTTATTTTTGCCACGTACAAAATTACTTTTAAAATGAAGGAAACCTGAAAGTAGTAGTTTACTAAGAAAGAAAAACACCAGAGATAATAATAAACCATAAAGAAATAAGGATGTAGAAGATTGACACGGATTGCAAACGACGAACTTGAAAAGTTTAGGCTTAAATTTTCAAGCAAACCGTGACTGTGTATGTTGCTTATACTTCTGCTTATGTGCGAGTGACAACCAGCCTTGGGTTCTGGGTGAATAAATGTCTTGAAAATGTTGTGACATTTGCAGAACCTTTTTAAATCTTGGAGATGGTAATTTTCTAATTGCAGTGTAGTAGCCATAAGAATGCATGTCACATGAAAATTGATACGAGTCCTGACCCTGTAGAATCATAGCACACGAAGATACCATTATACATCTACGCCCATGACACAGGCGATGTTCTGGCTCGCCACATATTAACAGATAAGATTGTGCGACAAGCCAAAGAATGACTGCATTTGAGGCTGCAGTCGAGACCATTTGTGTGGTACTCTTTTAATTCATTTAATAGTGCAGTTTGATTTCTGCGTTGTTCCAACGTAGCTCTGGGTTAAGACAAACAAAAGCGGACGTGTTAGTACCGGGGGGGGATCCTATATAAAAAGCCGGGACGGGGATGTTGGTCGGAAATTTTGAAAATAACTTCCTAAGAGGTACCAAGATCATGTTTTGTGGGTGCGACTTGAAATGTTTTCTCTCCTAAGAGGTACCAGTTCCAAAACAACGAGTTATCTCTTGTCATACATTTTTCGGTTCGATACCCTAAAAGGTTCCACAGAAGCTCCCGCTGTGGCTAAACACCCTAAAGATACCAAAACCGCTTTTTACCCCTGAAAAGTACGAGGAGGCCCCCCTTCCTTTTTATGAGAGTTTCCGCTGGGAGGTTTCACTGTCCTGTAGGCGCTTCATAAACCCTGGCTTTCCAGTCGTCATGCGTGACAAAAGAACAAGACTGTTTGAAGGACTTAATCGAGACCCAGCGTAATATCACCTTGCTTACTTGGTAGCCCTTTTATTCTTCAAATGAAAACTTCCCTTCTCACACTCAGCTGGTTTGAGTTGAGTCGAGAGAAAGTGTTTGAAGAAACGAAATGTAAATGATCTCGGGCTGGCCCGAGATTCAATATTTGTAGCTGCCATTTGGCTGACTTTGGGTCTCGAAGATTTGCGCAGATTAACTCGGGTTCTACGTGGAATCTACGTTTTCAATGATTTAGAGCAGCGCGACTCCAAGTCCCACCAATCCTGAATGGAGTTGGACTTCGTTTCATTAGTACAATAATACATTAACAATAACAGAAACTAAGGTTTTAACCAAGATGGTACGTAGTGTTGTGTGACAGGTGTAACGGTTTGGGAGGAAACTAGTGTTTCCACAAGTGTGTTTTAATGCGAACTGATGTTATCTCGACACTGAAAATGAGCAGAGGTGAATATTTCACCACTCACTGGTGGTTTATTGGTCGTAACTTTAAACTCGTGGATGTGTTCTGGCTATTTTGTACATAGAATTATTTTGGGTCACAGTCAAGTGACATCTGATAAGACTGCGTGACAGTTTCATGATCGGGCTTTCCGTGTTCTGCATTGGATTGAATATATACCCTCCCCCCCAAAAAAAAAAAAAAAAAAATTCCATTTCAGCTGTATTTCATGCTCAAAGCAAGCGAAGATTTTTAAAAGAAATGCCTCATGCCAAACGCTTCAGAAATAGTGGTTCTGATAACTTCTCTTTTCCTTTTCATCTTTTCTTAAAAAAAAATAATACGATAGCAACGATCCCGAGCAAGGGTCACGGAAAATGTAAGGAAATAAACGCAGCAAGACCAAAAACGAAGTTCCCCTAAAAGATAATTAAACAAAATGTATGAGAAATGTAAGGAGAATTTAGTTTCCGAGGGTCGAAGAAAGCCCCACGATGGACACTGCACGCTGTTTTCGTAGCTGTAAATGTATGTATTTAATAACAAGATGCAGTATGTTACCTAGAATTTAAACACCTCTGGATATTTATTTTAGAATTGAAATAAACAACACTGCAATGATACGTTCTCCGGTTGATCTCTTAGTACATGCAGGAGTCCATGGAAATGAATCGCCTTTAGACAATAGATCGTTTTCACTGTCGCGCAATAAAAAAATCGAAAACCATTCAGTGGACAAAGTCAAGAAGTTGTGATCTTATTGCAAATAAATAAAGAAGACACTTCTCCGAGTTTTAGGTCTGTGCGTTTACCCAAACCGCAGACATTCGTCGAAATGTTAAGCAAAAATTTTCAGAGCTTAGTTTGGAAACGCCATGTTGGTGCACATCTGTGGTGCACCAACATGGCGGCCGGAAAATAGTGTAAACATCTGGAACTTACTTTGGCTATCTAGGCGACTGATTATCTGTATTTAACAAACAAGCATTTACAGAAGCACTTTTCCTAATGCTCTAACTTCTAAAAAACTACAAATCATGAGATGGGTATATATTTTTCGGCAATTGCGATCGCAGCTTTATGTTACGCACCGACATAACTCTGAAATTCAAAATGCTCTGATTTCCAAACGAAGCACGCTATTGAGCTGTAAAATTGTAAACAGATATAAATATACGGTCTCTTATGCCCGTTGGGAATAAAAACTTTGGTAGCTCTTTAGTTTCGGCTTTTAGAAAGCGATGACGTCACGTAATAACGATCTTTGGCCCAAAAAAGATCGTACGCGCGTTGATTCTCTCCGATTTTTTTCGACGGGAGGGCGGATGTACACGGGCTAGTTCAGTTCAATAACACGATTTATATATGCCTAGCTCCACGAGCGGGCAAGATTAACCAAATCCCGAGCTGTGATTGGCTACCCGAGTGGGCAAGATGGCGCTATATTGCCCGTTCGGGATTACTCGCTGCGTCCCTTTTTTTCCATACAACAAATCCTTTATTGACCAAGCTGGTTCGGTTAAGATGGCGGGATCTTGACCTTCTACTCGTGTATCTGGACTTCAATTGAAACACGGAAAATGTATGTGAAGTGAGGATCATGAAGGATGAATATATCTGTAGCTACAAAGGGTATTCACTCTCTTGCCACCTCATGGAATTTCATCTTCGTGTGAAGAGAACGCTAAACGGTAGCCTCGGATTTGTTATCAAGTTAAAACAAAGTTTATCGACACAGTGTTTCACGTAATCAAACACAAGAGACGGTGTTTCATCGGGATGTCCAAACACTGAGAGGAGAGTTGAAAATACGACGCGCAGCGGAGTATTTTTGATGAAACACTACGTAAACACTGTCTCGAGTGTTTGATATATCTTCTCAATCGAAACAAAACTAAGGAGTAAACGGAGAAGTAAAATCGTCAAAATCTGTGCTAATTAAGACCGGGTATCCAAACCACCTTCACGGTTGTGATTTTCTCAGTTTCAACTTTATGAATTATTCTTGAGTTCGAGAAGTGATATATCAAACACTTCAAATACGCGTAGATACACGACCCTAATACGCGTCTTATCTTCGACTCTATTTTCGGTGTAAACACTGTCCTTTTGACGTCTTTCGTGTTTGATATGTTCCTGTCCCCTGTGCGAGCGAGCGTAGTGATCATTCGAAGAATCAAAAGACAATCAGGGCAGGTCACACTGCTGCGTAATAAGATACTTTTCCCAGAAGATGTGGGCAAAAAATATATGGAAACTGGTATTCGTCATCTAATGCAGCAACACGAGACAGACTAAATAGGCTAATACGTTTCACAATCATTTGCACAATCTGTTTAAACGAAAACTCGTCAGAAAAAGTAAAAGCAAAGGAACACGAAGACACAGCGACCTAGAGTAATCCAAAACTCCCGCCAAATGCTCAAGTAGTCCGTAAGCATCCCATGACACCCCGCGAGCCCCTCCACCGTGCCGTCAGAACTATTCGTTGCCAGTCAACCTTCAGGGAATGGAGCCTTTGCACGACCTGGTTCGGAGGCGCGGTGGCCTCATGGTTAGTGCGCTCGACACCGGATCGATCCGCCCAGGTTCGAACCCTGTCCAATGAGGTTGTGTTGTATTCTTGGGCGAGACATTTCACTCTCACAGTGCCTCTCTCCACCCAGGTGTATAAATGGATACCAGTGAACTTAGGGCCTGATACATGAACCGGGCTGCTTCGGTGTGCCGAAATGACTTTCACCACGGTATTACATGAGGCGAGCCAGCCCGTTGATGGCTGATGCGGTGAACCGTTGGAGACCGGAGCGAGTTTGATTTTGGCACGAAGAAGGCGTGAGCCGCTCGATATATTACGGCGGGAAGCTAGTTGTAGTTTACAAGAATGCGGCAAATGATTGCAAGTGCCTTTTTCCAGCAGTTGGCTGTATTATCTTCTGCATTTATGCAGTTACATGGACTTTTATATCTGGCTTAATGTGCCGGGCTGACCCGGTAAACGCGATTATATGGAAAAATCTCAGCCCGGTTAGCCGGGATCCCGGCTAACCGGCCTGGGGCCCGTTTCTCGAAGGTCCCGAAAAGTTTTCGCACCCGGAAAGCCATAGCGAGATCTCGAAGCTTATGGTAACAGAGCTGTTTTATTCACATATTATAAATATTAACAGAGGTTCTCTTCACACAAGAAGTTTCAGGCATATACACTTCTCCGTTTTCAGATACAGATGAACTAAAAATGGCTTTATGGACCCGAAACTTTTCCGGGGCTTTCGAGAAACGGGCCTCTGGCCCGGTTGTCATGTAATCGCAAACTCAAAGTTGAGATCCCGGCAAAAAGATACGCTACCACTAAGATGCGCGTCTGTCCGCAGAATCATAATTGCTGCACCTTATCTGAAGTTACTGGTCTTGGTAGTTGAGCTGGTATCTTTGTGAATTTTTTTGCATAAATTTTGATCTATTTAGAAATCTTAGATTACTATTTACTCACTGAATTGAACACGGGTGTCAGCAAAGATTATCATTCCCCTCCACGTACGACAAGTAGGGTATAAATAATGTAAAAATTGTTTCAAACATCTAGCAATTTGCTTAATCTTGACGGGCGTGGTTTCCTACAAACCTCCGACATTTATAAACTATCGTTTGGTTCATATTTTCCTTCCTTTTGATTGGCTGACAGGTCACTGCGAAAAATATACAAAATTTCCATTCAACCGGAAATTCCGCAAGGTTTGAAACGGGGACAAATGGTAAGGAAATTTCTTCGGGCTGGGAAAGTTTTCACAAATTCTGGAAATTGTTGAATTTCCGAAAAGCGAACCATTCAACGGAAAATTGCAGAAACTCCGGGAGGAAAGTCAGTTTGTTGGAACGGAAATTCCTAGTAAGAAATTTTCGGTATACCTCGCAAGGTTGAACTATTTTCCGGAAATTCCGGAAAATGCTGTTCCATTCAGGTGGCTTACTACAGTTTTGATGGAGTATAACAGCACAACTTTTAACTCTTTTGAAAAAGGTTCCAAGCTGTTTTTCCTTTCAGTATTTCCTGTTTGCTTAAACCTTTTACCATTCTATGTGAAATTTGAACAATTAAACGTTAAGGCGGGGGTAAACCCGTATTTTGGCTGGGTATTATGTTTTTAATGCAAATATCTCGTTTACGTTTCAAGCAATCAAGAATCTCTATGCTCATCTCACATATCTATGTTTTGGGTTGTTTTGTAAATTTTGTGGTGATTTTTAGGTATATTTGGAGAGAAATAGTTTTTCTCAAAGGATTAGTAAAATTGATGGAAATAGGAAATTTGGAAGATTTGTTGTTGTTTTAAAGTGCCTATGAAATGAAAATTTTTTTGTGCTTATTTGAAAGGCCTTTCAAAATACAGAAGAATGGCGTTTTTCTTTTTGAAATATCTTTTTTCGTTTTAGAGATTTTGACATTTTTCTATTATGCAAATTAGATCAGTGATGACGTCATACTGTTTGCAACTAAAAAGTGGAAAATACTGAATAAACGATATTTCTGGAAATTTTGAAGCAGTGTTCTTGAAACTTGGCATCATAAATGTGCATCAGAAAAGAAACAAAATGACACCTTTAGTGCTGTTGCCATGACAACATTTTTGCCGCTGGTGATGTGTTAATAAAAACAGAAATTCTCAGTTTTGTCTTAAAACGAACACCATCTACCCCACCCAATCTTATGATGGAAGTGAAGAACATATGGGAACTATGTCTGTTCCAAGTAGGACCCTCTGTCTCACTTTAGAGGTTGGAAATGGGGATATTTAGTTTTTTGTCAGAAAGAGACTGGAGCCGAAATAGTTGCTATGGCAACAGCACAAAAGGTGTCATTTTGTTTCTTTTGTGATGCACATTTATGATGCCAAGTTTCAAGAACACTGCTTCAAAATTTCCAGAAATATCGTTTATTCAGTATTTTCCACTTTTTAGTTGCAAACAGTATGACGTCATCACTGATCTAATTTGCATAATAGAAAAATGTCAAAATCTCTAAAACGAAAAAAGATATTTCAAAAAGAAAAACGCCATTCTTCTGTATTTTGAAAGGCCTTTCAAATAAGCACAAAAAAATTTTCATTTCATAGGCACTTTAAAATTAGAGTTTGAAATTAAAAATTGGTACATACACTCCAAACAGTTGCCCAACAACCTGGGGTGCCATTGTGCGGTCGGGCAACTGTCTGGTGGTGTTCCATAACCCTTTTTTTCCCTTTCAACCTCTCTTTAAACTTACCAAAATTTCACTTAAATTCACCTTTACCCCCGCCTTAACAAATGGCCAAAATGAGCGACCGAGTACCCAATGAGAGACTGGACACTAGTAGGTTAAGTCACGTTTTTCTCAAAATCTACCTGTCTGACCCCACCTCAAAATCTCAGGAATAAGAAATTGGGTCTGACTTAACATTCATGCAAAGTATAATAAAAATCTGTAAGACATATTTTTTGCAAACTAAGAGAATGTGAAATCAAAAATAGCTCAAAATCTGTTTTACAGATTTTTTAAAAAAATTGACCCTAAACGTGATTCACCCCAACAAATCAACTGTGAAAATTTCATCACAGGTTGTACGGTAGGTTTTCGAGCAATCCTCGATCAAAGACAGGTTTTTGCAACCTTGGACGAGAATTGAATTGCGCATGCCCTTTATTTAAGCGCGCGCTCATGTGGCGTTACAATCTCGTTCGATTGGTGGCGCCATGCATCGCGTGCGAGAAAGCAGGAGTAAATTAGAGCTCTTTTACCGGATGTTTATCAAACTTTTTGTTCCATATTTTTTTGGCCCTAGGCTTGAATACATGTTTGAAGGAGTTTGAAACTATCGCTACATATACCAAAGAGATTTAACGCCTTTTAAGTGCTGAAGTGGTTTTCGTTACTTCTTGAGGTTACTTGCGTCATTTTTGCACGCACGACAATACTGACGTGTGGCAGGCTATCGCAGGCTATCGTAGCGCAGGCTATCGTAACTGTAGTAAGCCACCTTAATTAGCAGTCTTCCGTCCTGTTAGCACTCGCATGTTTCTGTCCTAACGGGTCTGTCTATGCAAATCATGGTTAGAAGAAATACGTTTCGTGGTATTACGTGTAGACAGCAGAATTAGAAACTGTGACAGGTATCATAACGGACAACAATTAAATCAGGGCACTGCCAAATTTACCAATCGGGCAATCCAAGGACGTTTATCAAAACATCACTGGCAAAAGCAGTGTAGAGGAGCTCTGGGGAGGGGGTGGACAGTGCGCTTAACAGGCAGAGGGGAGGGGTAGAATAGTCTTCATCCACTACTTATAAGAAACAACAAAACAAAGACACAGTAACATTCATTTAGTTGTTAAGTTTGTTTTAATCCAAAGAATGGAAACTGTAAATACGTATAAAGGCCGGAAGGTTGGCACAACGCTACTCTTTCTGTTCTCGTTGTTGCTTGTGTCTCCTTAGCGGTTATAACAGTTTACTGAGAAATATTAATAATAACGGGTGAAAAATTCGTCTAGAAACAGTGTTGAACACCTCCAATAATTTTTTGCAAAAGGTGGGAGAAATGTACAAAGCGCAAGGTGAAGCTATTTATGTACAGCTACAAGATCAGAAACTCAGTTTCTAGAAAGAAAACTCTTCACAACTCTTCGAAAGCAATAATTCTGACATAGTTTCTGTTCTAGCCTGCCGATACAACTGCCTTAAATAGCTCACTGAACTGAGGCATTGTCAAGCACCGCGTCTGGTATAAAGATTGCGTGACTTGACTGAGCGAGAGGCGGCGGCATCTAATAGTGCTTTTAAAACTTAATTCCAATTCTGACATTTGAAAACCATAGGCGCGAAGGAAAGTCTATGTAGACTCAACATTTTGAAAATTTACTTCCCTTTCTCACAAAAACATAAGTTAAACTGGATAATTCTACATTCCTCCTGACTTCGGGAACTTCAGGAAATTGTCAAATAAGTCTTTTTATTTATGCTTTTCCGCCAGTATCCTTGTCCTCGCTTCTGTGTTCACGATTTTTTTACCTGCAAGGAACAAGACCAACAAGCTAGAAACTCGCCCCCAGAACTAATCCCTTAGAAAGCAACAGAAAAGAACTAATACTCTACAAACGAGGCTCACTTAAACAATTTAAATCTTTGTATTCTCAACCCACTACAGCAAGCGAACTTGCTAATATAGGGGAATCCTTGTTTACAATATTTGCTTCATTAGCATAAGCAATTCAGTTTCTGATGGAGCTATAAATAAATTAGTTCTGAATATTGAAAGGTCATAGTACGATTAACTCTGCCAGTGAATATGGGCGTGATATATTGAATACTTTTTGTACAACATGGGTTTAAAAACTCAAAATTTAACAAAGAATGTATGAGCTCATTAGCGCTTTTGCCACCCAGAAATTTTGCGGTTTTTGAAAGACAATTTCTCCTTGAATATTACATCCAAAGAGCTAAAAATTTCACCATGTGCTAAGTTTCACTAGTTCTTTAGCTGCCTGAAGTCAATTCATATCTAACATGTTTCCTTCTATATGCAAAGCCGTATGCAAATGAGCAAAAATGTAAACAATGACGTCAGCATGAATCCGCCTATAGGGATCCAATCGCGACACCTGTGATGAAGGAGTCTAGTTAGGGACGGACCATTGTTTTATCTAGGGGGAGGGGGAATAGGCAATTTTTTTTCAGCAGATTTTGTTGCTCGGGATGTTTTTTAGGAAATTGCCCCACCCTCCCGCCCTCAAAAAAATAATGGTCCGTCCCTTAGTGACTCGTTGTCGATTAACAAAGCAATTAAACTGTGTTCATTTCAAGCGCCAAACTCAGACATTCTCGCAAAAAATGTTTATGTAACTTAGAAAGAACTAAGACTAGCGATAAGTACTTAACGAAAGCAAACAAGGTTACCAGTAAGTTTTGCTTCCTTACAATGCCACGAGGCGTGTCACGTGATAGATTTTCGTCTAATTAATCGCGGGAAATGAAACTTGTCTTGGCACCCATCAGACCGGCTCTTATCTCTGATTTCAGCAGCATGAAGTGACTAGGAGTATTTCAACTCCCCCTGGATGGAATGCTGGTCCTTCGTAGGGTTACCCCCAGCATGAGATTCGCCGGTACCCATTTATACACCCGGGTAGAGAGAGGCTCTGTGAGAGTAAAGTGTCTTGCCCAAGAACCCGGCCAGAGCTCGAACCAGGACCGCTCGATGCGGAGTCGAGCGCACTAACCATGAGGTCGCCGCGCCTACACAGTGCGTTCTAAAGAATGTCTAGTTACAAAATCAGTTTCAGCTCATACTCACTTTAATACTCACCCCCACCATGCTGACAGTAATAACCAAAGTAGCCACGAGAACACATGCACGTGTTACGTCTAATACACGTGCCGCCATTCCGACAGGTTGGAAAACAGCGCGCTGCAAAAGAAGAACAGTTTTTAAATGCAATGACGGGCTTAACTTTTGTACAGTGCGACACCCGAAGCCCTCGATCGGGAGAACGTATTGCTATTAGTATTTTACCGCGGCCGGGGGGTGGGGGGATTCTATTGATGCTGGTATGGGTCATAAATGGCGGCTGGGGGGTGGGGGGTTTCTACTGATGCTGGTATGGCTCATAAATGGGAGTTTTCCTGGAATATTTTACCTTTCTCGCAATTATTTCCATGCCAGCCGTAAAGACAAGAGCACTTGTCAGGCTGGTAGCAAACGCCGCCGTTCATACAGGGCTGGCTGCACACCGCTGCAATAAAAGAGATGCAAAAAGATGGGGGTCAGAATTTTTGCAAATCTAAATCTTTTTATATCCCATTGTCAATAGCTAGTCTCAAAGGAACTCAGTTACGGTATTTTGAGTTACTTTGGCAGCGTACAAAATTTCCTTTCAATTGAACGAAACTTGAAAATAGTAGTTTAATACGATACAGAAACACCAAAGAGATAATAACAACCCTTATTATTCAACAAACTGTAACACTATCCAAATATGGTCATGATGCTCTCGATATCCGTAACAGATATCCGGCGTTATAATCCATCAAATATTTTCGCTCGCGCGCGATTGGTCCAAACCCGTCACGTGACCGAATATTCCCCAACTAAAACTGGGGAATATCAGAGAATATACCCCGATTTTCAAATCTGCGCGCGTTGCGTAAAAGATTTGAAGGATAATAAACACGATAGTCTCCATTTGGGGCGAAAATATGCTCGGATATTTGTCCTTGGACATTATCTGTTCCTCGAAGCTCACATTTTTCCTCGAGCTGCGCTCTCGGAAAACTGTTCGCTTCTCGGAACAGATAATGTCCGCGGACAAATATCCTAGCATATTTTCGCGCCAAATGGAGACTATTGTTTATATATTCCGCGCGATTTCGCAGGATAATTGTAAAATATAGGAACAAAAATGGTTAAGAATGTCAATGGAGAAGACTAACACGGATTACCAAAGACCAACGTGAAAAATTTAGGCCAAACTTTTCATGTTGCGGAAACCGTGTGTTATCTCCTTTAATTCTGTCGCCTCTGAAATAGTCATGTGAAGTCCAAACCGAAATTACGTTTTGCGCTGAAGCATTAGAGACATAAGTGCTCCTGATACACTACATTTTAATCTGAATAATCAATCAGAGGGACACTTTACACGACTGCGGTGCTACTTCATTAGAATGGAATTTCTTTGCTTGAATCTTTCGCTTCTCTCTCTCTGCGCTAACTTGAACTTGATCTTTATTGATAATAATATTTATTAAAAACTGGATCATTGGATAATGCAATTCGAGAGTTTTCATTGGCTTAGCCATCATGGTATATGAGCCATTATACCATGATCTACAAAGATGGCGAGCGTATGCGTGATTTTTTGGGCCTTTTTGTTTTTATTGTAGCATAGTTTTCTATTTTTGGGAGGCGTTTTTAATAAAACAATTATTCCACTCGCGCTTGTTGGATATGAGATGATTATAGCCAACTCGGCGCTACGCGCCTCGTTGGCTATCTATCATCTCATATCCAACGCGCGCTCATGGAATAATTGTTAAATATACATCATTACAAAATTGCTTGCCCCCGCTACTAGTAAAATGACTAATCGAGGCGGGGGCAAGGGTTACACACTTACTACAATAGAGAAATAAAATACCACTATTAACTAATTAATAAACAAACTGATAGGTCCGAATTAAGTGAGACAAGAGGATTACTTTCTTGTCAAGATTAAAATGGACAATATTTTAACCGAGTATACCTTGTTGGCAATATTCTCCCGTGAAACCTTTGGCGCAGCGACACTTATTCGGTCCCACGCAGACGCCGCCATTCAGGCACGGAGGACTACAGGAGGCTGGGGACGAACATAGTACACAGCTTATGATAATCGAAGAAACAACTTCAACAAAATAAACAAACATCTCACTGTAGGAAGTAATACAGTTTTTTTTGCCAGCCTAGCTAAGGTACTCACGTCTACAGTATGGTGCTAGGAACCCTCGAGAACAGTGGCACACATTTGGTCTTTTACATTGTCCGCCATATTGGCAGGGCGGACTGCATAACGCTGTGACATTAAAACAACAACATACATTTAATAAACACTTAATGATTGAATCCAAGGGAAACAGTGAATTTTGAGAGTCGAGGGGAATCAAAATCCACTGTTTCCCGCGGGGTTAGTCATTAGGTTGTTATACCTCACAACTCAAAACTAAAAAAGAACTGCGAAAAAATATTTCTTTGACGCCGACTGACACACAAACTTGCCGCGGTTTCAAGGTGGACGACCTGATCACGTGCGAGTCGAAGTTTCCAAGGAAGTTAGTGAGTTTTGTTTACTCTGGGAAGTTAGAGAGTTTTGATCCATGACACAAAAACAACAAGTAAGGCGAGCCGAATAAAGCCTTTATAGATCATCTTCCTCTGAACCGAAATTTCAAGAATTTGTGACTAACTGGCTAACGCCACGATCCTCCAGTCCCCGTTATTGTCTTGTCATTAGGGACCTAAAGTCGGCGATAGGGAGCTTAAAAGCAAACCACGACGGCAACCGCAACGAGAACGCCACAAAACAAAAGGTTTAATGAGCAGAACAATAGCTGTGCACGTGCATTATAATTCTTGGTACATTTCTTAGCCGTCCTCTCCAAAACGACAACGTGAAATGACCAAGTTCTGGGTATTTTGGAGAACGTGAGCGACGGCGGCTTATTTTTCGTATTTTCTTTTGGAATTGTACGCTGGCATTACATATTAAGCTTGAGCAAGTTCTGAGACCGATAGATGCACTGAACAGATCTAGGCATCTGCGAAATTCGACGGTAAAATATAAATTCATTTTTTTCCACGCGTCGTCCTTGACGTCGCCGTCGTCATTGCTTAAGGTCCCTCATTGTAGGTGATAAGTATTGTCGGTATGACAGGGTCCGTTTTTGTTTTCTCTTACAAAGAACTTACTGCAAACTGTAGCTATTTCTAGCAAACAACTCAGTCAATTAATAGCAAGACCTGGCTCTACTTATACATTAACTGTTATTAAAGTATCACGCCAAAGAAATGCCTCTTCACCTTTCTCGCACTGCGTTCCTCCGTATCCGGGGGGACAGCTGCACTTGTATGGTCCCACACAAGTTCCACCATTACGACAGTGAATCTTGCATTCCACTGGAAAAGATAATCTACATCTTAACAATACGCTCAAAATACGAGATTTAACGTGATCTGATTGGCGAGTTTATAGATAAATTCTAACATACAGAATGAAAGGTCGTGCTAAATCGGATTTATAACGAAGGTTAGGACTTCACGACACAGAGCCATGTTTTCAGCTATTTTGGTCACTAAATGGTTAAGTACATCAGCGACAAGAAATTCTGTTTCCACTATACAAATATTCATTTAATGAGTATAGATATCACTTTCATATATTACGACATTTTCATTTTAACTATTCTAACTCCGTCCTCGTTGAATACCCTTGCGTTTTCTAACAGCCTGTTTTTTTTAATTATTTCATTGATCAAGGAACTAAAGCCATTACAAACCTCTCTCACAGACGTCACCACGGTAACCAGGCTGGCACTGACAGTGATTGCGGCGGATACAGAATCCTCCATTTAAACAAGGACGATCACATTTTGCTAAAAATCAGATCAAACCAAATAACTTAACAATATTCAAAGCACCCTTACACAATAAGTAAAGCAGTAATTAAAGAAAGACAACGTCTGTCCCATTCACTAGGATTGGGGACCCGGGGAACTCCCCTGGTAAACCGGGAGGGGAGACAATTGACAGAAAGTTTGAACAAAACGAGCGAGTTGTCTCGCAAACTCTGCGCGCTTCTCCACTCCGTGACAGGTTGCACGAGATCTTGCTTAGTGTTACTCCCCCTGCAATGAGAATGTCACGCAACGTTTTCTTTCCAGTAGTCGTTGTCTACACGATTGTACTTTTTTGGGAGGCTGGGGGTGGGGAGAGGTAGGGTGGAGAACTTACAGGAAGAGCAAGTGTAAAAGAGAGTGTGCATTTTCGTACCAGGACAGTCCTGTAGATAACATTCTTTAACATCAACGTTTTGCAGTGCCCTGAGACACTCCGCACTCGGCAGACCGTTTTCATCAGAGTAGCTGTTTTCCAAGTCACACATCATCACCCGTTTCCTGTGGCCTTTGCCGCACGTCTGAGAGCATTGAGACCACTCGGACCACGAGATTTCCACTAAATGGACAACAGCACATAAAGTACATGGTTAATGAAATTTTGAAACGGTTTGTAATTACTTATTCCGCCCCATGAACTTATGGTTGCGTAGAGGAATGACGATGATGATGATGACGATGAAGATGACGCCCGGGGAGGGTACTCCCAGAATAAAATGGGTGGGGTTATGCGGCCGGCCTCTCAAAAGCCTTACCCTATTTAAGGCCACAAACTGCGATTTTCCATTCCTGACCTGAAAGACCTGACCAAAAATTTGATACCCAATCTAAGATCTGGCCCTTAAGGCGGGGGTAAAGGTGAATTTAAGTGAAATTTTGGTAAGTTTAAACATAATACCCAGCCAAAATACGGCTTTCGGGTTTACCCCCGCCTTAAATTAATACCCTGTTTCAGACCTGTCTTATAATTAGTTCCCTAGTTCAGACCAATGTTACAGGCAATATTGATAAGCTTATTTTAGATAGGACAGCTTCTTCCAAAAAATCATAACCAATACAAGACTAGAGGGAGAAAACCATACCCTATTTGAGATCAAAATCGATAGCCTATTTATGACAAAAACGGCTAAAAACCCACACCCTTTGGGGCCACACATACCTATATAGCCCATAATTATTCCATGAGCGCGCGTTGGATATGAGATGGTAAATAGCCAAATGGGCCCGTAGGGCCGAAGTTGGCTATAACCAATCTCATATCCAACAAGCGCGAATGGAATAATTGTTTTATTAAATTCTCAACCTTCGGTTTTGCTAAAGTCAGGAGCCCATCACTAGGAGCGTGCAACTCCAATACTAAGCCTATGTCACGGCATTTTTACAGATCGGTCTATTTTTAGGCTTCTTTTCCCGCAAAATAGGTCAGTTCCGTTCTACACGAGCGCGCATCGGTAAGGGAAACAATGGCGGCTTTTCCTTTTAATCTTCCCGTGAAAATGCCGACGTCAATTAAAGAATCAAGTCCGCGCTTATGATTTGTCACTGTTGTCCCTGCGGGAGTCTGAATTCGCGGTAAATTCACGCTAAAAATAGACAGGTCTGTGAAAACGCCGTGACAGGAATATGGGGTAGTTGCTGGCTCCTAGTGATGGGCTCCTGCTAAAGTCTAAGAAACGACCGGAAAGCGATGTGACTTCCGGGCGCCAAACCGAAATGCCGAAAATTTTATGCTGAGCGACATTTGCCGCAATCATTTCCGTATAAGGTCAAACGCAGGTATGATGGTTGGTAACCGAGACGAGATCTAGTGGACCAATCAGAAAGCTAGAATTGCATTATCCCAGGTTGAGAATTTAATGAAAGGCAGTATCTCCGGGGGGCGATGATGACGGTGGTGATAACAATAATAATGACGATAACGATGATCATGACAACACAAAAGACTCTATTTTGTGTAGCTGAAAGCAAGCTAGGTAAACTGGATCACTAAAATGCTTGAGCTGGATAGCACAGTACCTATGGCGACAGGGAGTTCAACAAACTAACATGGCTACATACAGCAATGCGAACGTTACTGATAGGCATTACAATAACTACACATGTGCTGTTTCTGCGCCAGCGACAAGGTGGGTCGGCCAGGGAAACTGTAGAAAATTTTGCAAATGAACTTTTTTGGGGGATATATAGAATTGCTTACAAGTTTTAAACGCACACGATATATCTCCCGAAGAAAAAAAGGAGAAATCGAATGTAAAGAACTTTATTATGGGAATACTACTTACTTATCAACCTAAAAATGTGCAAAGCCTCCCAAACAACAACTAAACAACACAAAAGCTGCGTTTAATTTAGGGAAAAAAGTAACTTGCTCTTTTGTGAATCATTTTTCAATCTCGTGTGACGCAGGTTGCATGCTAAATATACGCAACAAAAGATATTTCGCGATCTGTGATTGTGGTTGCGAATTGTTTATTTACGGGTTTCCCAGTTACACGAATGTTAGACGATGAAATGTTCACTTCAACTTGTTTTACCAAAGCTTCCTTCCGACACAGTTCGCAAGAACCACTGCGAGAAAATTTCCTCTAATATTCCACTATCACACAGGACCGCTAATCTAAATAGAGAACGCAGCTAACTGGACACTCTATATGCTGATTGCAGAACAATATGGCTGCGCGCGGCCAGCACAATTGACGACTTCCCTGAACAAACCTTCATTTTCAGGATCGTCAACATAATTTGGCGTACCGGATCCTCCTTCGTTGTGATAAATGTCTGGGCCGCCACCACCACTGCCTTCAATTTCATGTTTTTCAAGAAGCTGCAAAATAAGCCAAAAGGTAACATTAGATTTTTCTCCGCAGTGTACCGTTAATACCCTGGGTTGGGAGAATTCGAGACAGTTATGCAAACCCGAGACGTAGTCGAGGGTTTGCATAACTTTCGAGAATTCTCCCAACCCTCTAAGTGTTTAGATGATGCTGTATAAACACGGAAAAAGTGCTCTATTGCTTTTATAAAATAATTCTCAAAAATACGCGCGAATCTAAAACGTCATAACCGTGTTTACATACTCTCATTTAAACACACCTATCGACCAATGAGAGTGCGCGTAGTGGCTCAATTATTTTATAAAAATGCATGTAAGGTTCTTATCAGGCCTGTTCTTCAAAGAACGCAGATTTCGTTACAGTGATCACTAAATTGTCCCTGTCAGTGATGAATTCATATTATCTCCCAACGTATTTAGTTATGACACATTCAAGTAGGGACCGTAGGTTATGAGAATCATGCACCTTGTCATCTCCGTCACGATACTAGGGACCTTAAGCAATGACGACGGCGACGCCAAGGACAACGCCTAGAAAAAAATGAATTTATATTTTACCGTCAAATTTCGCAGATGCCTAGATCTGCTCAGTGTCTCT
>OZ026601.1:30943317-30958317 GCA_964020085.1 Micromussa lordhowensis | reverse complement strand
ACAACTTTTCGTTTATCATTTTCCTTAAAATAACAGCTTTAATTTTGGAATGAGCTCAAGTCAACTCCGGCTTTAACACGCTCTCGGAAAAGTGTCTAAAAAGTCAGTCAGTTACATTACTGTCACGTTAGGTTTCTTTAGCTTTAACCCCGCCTTAATTAGAGCCAGTATTACTTTCAATACCGAAGTATTTCGACAATTTCAGTTGCGCCAAACTGCCATAAGACAATGCTATCAATTAGCTTCAAACTGTTGGTATATAGCTAGAGAAATGCAAGAAGTATACTTGAGAACGTCTCGGAAGATTTAAACGACACAGTTAGGAAAAAGAACCCTCTTTAGCGTTTTTCCGTGGTGGAATTAAACAAATTAGATTATTGATCCTAATTACCTTGCTGGCACAGTATCATAGAGTACTCAAGTTTCCCCTAACAGATTTTCAACGCAGATTGAAAATCTCACGAGTTTTCAATTAACATTTGGCAGCCTCTACGCCCAATTAGCACGGCAGACTATGTATATCGCTTATCTCAGATGTTATCACGGGAAATCATTACTAATTACTGCCCGAAGTGAAGGCAAATAACTGGGGATACATTCTCAGTGCCAAGCGGGCCGGTAAATATCCGTCAATATTACCCATCGCTGAAAATGCATAGTTGTTAATAAAGCTCAACAGCAGACTGCGAAAAAGCAGTTTTTCCGTTTCAAACTGAAATAAAACTGGCTACGAAAGAGACCAAGGCTTTGTTAAAACTGATTTCTTGGAAGTTAATGATTTTAAGATACGAGCAAAGAACAGGACAGTGTGTATTGCAGAGCAGAGTTTTTGAATAGGGACACGGTGTTTATCAAGAATGCAGAATATTTATCGTTTAGTGAATGAAAAGACAAACCAGCACTTATTCATCAATAATTTGGAATATTAAAATCGCAGTTTTACAGACCCGAGAAAAATTAAAATGACGTACAAGACTGAAGTCTGTGTTGAGTATGTGTGTGTCCGACACGAAGCAGTTTTTATTAAGAGCCAAGATCCGGTACTTATTCCGTGACAGTAAAACACAACACCTAATAATTTACCTTGCTCTGCGCAATTAAGGTTGCGGGCGAGTCTCTTTAACTAATTAAGCGCTGAGTTGGGAGATCACTGCACGCGACAAAACGTTTACGCTAAAAAGCAATGATTTATGTAAAAACCACTTGTCTGTGCTCTTCCCATGAATAGAAAGTAACTGTCCTTCTAATATCTGATGTTTCCTTTCTCGAAATGGCTTGATTCTCTTTACAAACTGCAGTTAAACATGCTGTAAACAAAGGGCGTGACGAAGGACCAAAAAGGCAAGTTAAATAAACAAAACTCCTCCAAGAAAATCAGTATTTTAATCAATTCGATCTCTTTATCTCAACCGTTTGTTCAGTAAAATAGACGATGTACAGCGCTCGCTCTCCATATCGTGAATTCATACACGAAGCTCATGTGCAACAGTCCTAAGGGAAGGTCACATTCCAAAAGTGTAAGATTCGTTTCCTTTAGAACCGCTCCAAGGTTTTTTTTCTTTTCGTTATAATAATTGGCTTAACTTCACTGCGTGTGGGTTAAGAAAGACTTTTCTTTCCAATTTTGAATTTGTTCGGCATGTTTACTTGCACGTTGCTTGCTGAGTTCTCAACTGAATTGCGACGCGATTAAACAAACAAGTGAATTTGTTCTGTAAGCACCCTTGGAAACCTAGCCGGCTCTCGAGCACGGTTTCCGAACGTTCGTGAACACGCAGGGAAATAAAAGCAGACATGATTATCTCAAGCAAATTGCATTTCCGTCATCTGTAAACAATGACACTATCTATCTGATGCAAAGCCAATGTATGATACGGTATTACCGTATTGTGTGAGTTCTGCCTTGCATAAGATACATAGGGCAATAAAAACTTCGATAATCTTTGCAACTATTCCAAGTAGATTGGCTCGCGTGGAAAAGTAGCTTTGAACGAAACTAAATGGAGGGGTTAATACCGGCTTTAAAAAGATTTTTGTCGGTTTTGTGTTACCAAACCACTCGGAAATCGCTGATAAAATCTGTTCCACACTCACACCAGGCAACCCAAATTCTTTGTTGTTGATAAAACGAAATACTTCGGATTCGCTGATAACAAACCGAAAACCGAAGTCGCTAACAGACATATGCCTAAACAATGATTTATCATCCATTTAAAATTATCTCAATACCGAATTGAAGTGGTCAACTTTCCATGTACAGGCTTTTTACTTGATCTCAAGAGCATTCGTTGAAAGTACGCTTTTGCCGATTCAAAGTGCACTGGAAAATATATAGTGTACTTGTTCTTAGTTACAAAGCAATAAAATTTATCTTCTTGCTTAGGCCGCTCTTTCTTGCCATAAAACTGGTCAAAACTGAAAATGGTTGTTAAAGAATTAAAGCATAGCCTTTGTATTCTTGCGGTGAGTAAATCGCTATAGCCCCCGATCATTGGGCGAACAATCTTCACAGCACGTTTGAACTTTATATACCAAAACATAATTGAACAAAAATTTACCCTAACTGGTTCAAAATTGAGCCCAAACTAAGCGGAAGGCATAATCTTGGGAATCGAAATTCTATACACGTTTTAGCCTCACCTTTCCCTGTCTGGAGTCAAGATATTGGTTGTAATTTTTAAAAAAAGCTCTAAAAGCGAGTTCTAGAAAGTAAGCGTTAGAATGGCCACGGTTTTGGACAACAGGGCTTCTTTCCGGAGAGTTTAGGTCTGTGAATTAGAAGTTCCCCCTATCCCAGAGCAAGGGAAATGTCGAGTTCGCTGCTCAGTTCTAAAGGCAAAAACAAAAAAAAATAAGGGTCTACTCAGTTTTCGTTTAAATTTTTTCAAATAAAGTATAAGCACGCAGAGTTCAAGATAAAAAATGGGTGGTTTCAATTTCCAGCCTTAGTTATTCTAGAAGAAAGTTCTCTAAAACCATACACCAAATAACAAAGATTGGCACGTACATAGCATTTTTCATTTGTAAAGTTTTTCGATCTACCCTAAATCCGTTTTGTTAACAAGTCACATTAATAATAATTTCTCTGCTTTGGAGAGCCCTCGTGGAGCTGAGATACCATGCGGGTTTGCCGATTATCTGAAAACTGAAGTACTCGCGCAGAGTTAACCTGATACCTATCATATTTGGTTCAAGGATTTAGCCATAACTAAGATAACAGGGTCTGGATAGGGGTGCTGGAATCTCTGTTATCAGTTCATTTTCTTCCACGATTTCTCTGAAATCAGTCAAAATCTCAACCAATTTCTCTACTATCAACAAATTTTGCCCATCTCAGAGTAAAGCTCCGCTAGCAATGCGCTATTTCCAAGCTGACAATTTAAAAAATAAATCTCATCCTGGACAGAAGATAACAATTGCTTCTTAAGTGTCTTACGATAAAAAGACGAAAGCAGCAGGCTTCCATATACAGCGCTGCTTTAAATGCGTTATGGCGGAATGATTTATACACAATACGGGAACAGTTCTCTATCATCTGCAGTGGATCAAAGGAATTGCCGTTTCGTGCGTTTCAAGAGTGTGGTTTATAACCACCCATACAATAAAAAGATAAAACTTACTGATAAATCGCCCTCACCATATTGCGGATTACACTCCGCAATTTACTCTCTCTCAGCCAAAGATATTGCCCAGGTCTGATAATGTTTTGGCGATCAACGATTTCAATTCGCATTGTCCTATTTTGGAGCATCTTCCATATAAAGGAAGTACCTTTTATCCTGTTATACAATCTAGATGTCTGTGTAAAAATAGCTCGCACTTCTTTAGCATGCAGATATAGATACCAAGGATTAATTTGAGACACCATGACTTGAGACAAGTTAATCAAATTTGTCGCCATTCTGAAGCCGTTAAGCTCGCTGCGTTATCAAACTACAGATGAATACTTTTGCTTGGAAAGAAAGCACAATGCTATCTATTCAGATCTAAAAAACGTGTTCCTACTTTGGGGCGTTGTTAGAAATGTGCAGAGCCTATTGTTTTAGATCTGCTAGCATGCGTTTTTGGTTCCAAACTGTTCGTCTTCAATATGTTTATTAAAGAACAGTCTCGAGCGACTTCTAAGTTCATGGAGTGTATAGCGATAGACAAAAAAAAATCATGAAACTTCGGTTGCATTCATCGATAAGCCCTAAAGATTCCGCAAAGCTTTCACGTTCCTGGGTCAAACGTCGCACGCTATCAAGGCTTTCAAAGTCACGAGAAATGAAATATTACAGTTCCTGCTGATATGCTCGCTATAGTGGGCTTAATACACCAGCAATATAGATCCGTGGACAAATTGGGTGCGAAGACGGCACCATCAGTTTTACTCAAGGGTTTCTCTCTAAACAGCACAAGACAGCTCATGGCTTAGCCCCGAATAAGCGGACCAAGTCGTTGAACTTGGCATAGACTCCAATCCAATATAAAGAGCTAAGCTATCTTTTCTATTTCAGTGCACAGTGAAATTTGCACCAATGCCCCACAGACTGTTCAAGTTCAAGTTCAATTTCACTTAAAATCTAAGAAGTGAACCAATTCATATTCAACAACAAGTGTTATGAAAATAACTTCAAGGACAACTTCTCATGTGAATGTATTGTAACTTTGCCGATGCAATAGTCTCACTTTTCTCTCTTGTTCAACGCTTTTATCCGAGAAAGTTTTAGTTTCTCATCAATTGATGAAATTGAAAAATTTTCAAGTTTCGGTTAAAAAACCATGTGGTACTCGTATGTTCGTCCTTCGATTCCGTGATCTGCCGCTATTGTGGCAGTAATTGGATTTCATCCACGCTTTATCACGAGAAAACAGGGGTATACTCCGGCGATAAACTGAGCAAAATTTACGAAATGTGATTATAGATGGTCAAGGAATTCACAAAAAATAGATGAACTTGTCTTTTTCTAGCACATACTGATACTCTACTTACTAAATTGCCAGATCGAAATACTAGAATTTTATCCCGAAGTTTCTAACCCACAATTATTTAGTTGCTGTTTGCTTTTATTAAAATCCGATCACCATAACATGTCTTAATCTGTTTACTTAATGATATCATAAAATAAACATTCTGTTCCTGTGTAATGTATATAAATAAACCAAACCGCAGAAAAACTATTTATTGTCAAGATGTACTGTCGCTTATGTATATGACTCTAAAATCTTTGTTTGTCCAGTCAATGGTCTCATCTACGTGTGATCGACTTTGGTGGAATTTTTTTTGGCGCATACGCCCCGCGACAGAATAGTCAGTCAGCTTAATTATAATTTTCTCCTAATTATTTCTATTAATTGGATTCGCAAATTCATAAAAACAATTGCTTATTTCTCGATAATTTGAAATCTGATGCCGAAATGAAGCCCGAAGTGTTTTCGTAAATTCGTAAATAAAACCTTTTAGATTTTATACCCGCGGACTTATCTTCAGCACTTCGTAGCCTACTTCACTTTGTTCTGTAATGAGTTGTGTGCATATCAAATAGATTGAATTTCCTGCTCTTTGAGATATGGTGTAAACTAGTTCGATTACAGGCGACTTATAGTTATACACTAAGACTCTGCTAATTCTCTGTATCTTCACTGAGCTACACTGCTTTGCTACGTATCAGCCCATATCGATTTCAAGATTTTTTCATCTTTTATCTCTGGAAGAGCAGAATACGCCTGAATTTCACAGGTCGATCCCGCAAAACAGATCGCAATCCATGATACCGGCCCTACTATCTTCAAAATTACCCTCTTTCATTTCTCCTTCTGATCGCACAATCCATCTCTTGAGAATCCCTCAAAGATTGTAGAATAATTCATAGTATTTCACAACACCGACTGTTTTACTGCGTTTTGCTGCGCTTTTCGATGAAAACTTCTCCACCGGCACTACGAGACCTCGCGAGGAACACTCCAAGTCTGGCTGTCGCCACGAACGTGTTACCGCTCGGTAGATTTGCTCATCACCTAGGGATTATACTAATGAAGTTTGAGTTAATCCGTTATGTTGTTAAAGAGGAGAGACTCTCTGGCACCACACTGAATAAAGACGGATTACACTTCGCGCCACTGCATTGAGCAAAAACATGGAACGCGCCATGGGTAATTTGGCGGTCGGCAAAGTAGTCGGCGGTTTAGTTACAACGCAAAATGAATCCGTAAAGAACGCAAAAAAAATTAGGATTTGGAGGAAAAGCAAAAAGTTGAAGCTAGCAAAAAGGCGAAGAGAGAAAGTTTTCAATCAGGAAGCCTTGCTAACAAAGTACGGTAGTTTAATTTGCTAAAAGACAGTTTGCCAATCAGATGATTTGTACGAAAACCGTATCACAGCTGCTCATATTTTCTCCAATTAAACGGACCTGGAATACAGGAAATTGTTCGTAATTGTATCAGCGATTGTTGCCAAATAATGTATCGAAGAATTTTGTCGACCATTTCAACAGTTTAGAGGCTGTTGCGGACAGCAGTGCTCGTGTGAAATTACTCAATTCGATTGTTTTGGCTACCTCTAGGGTACTTTGAGTGATCGATTACCTCTCACCACACAAGTAAAACATGACAGCGCTCTGCGCCAATCACAGTCAAGTGGATTAAAACAGATCGTTTTCTATAAACCCGTCGCTTTTCTTATCTCTGTCAAACCACCAAGTACAAACTTTACAGAGGCCCGAGGAACAATCGTTATACCATTCCGGAAATCGCTGAAACAAAATAGCTCTGTCATTCAGTAATGACAAGCTTTTCACTCATAATTTGCCGAGCGTGCGAGACACTGAACACCAGAGAACAGAAAAAACTGCTCGTAAAGTGGATTGCGCTTTGTTGACAGCTAGGCACGGGAGGCCGATTACCACAAATACAAGAAATCGCGGGAGGGCTTTCTCAGTCTCTTGTATTAGACAACAAGAGGCGTGAAAAATAAGCCCCTGATAACTGCTTTGATAACTTCAATCGCGGGTTTGCGGTCCAGTGTGTTTTTGTATGCGCTCTGACCTATAGTTCAAGCAGGTGAAATCCGTTAAAGGATAATTTTCTTGTAAAAATATGTTTCGAATCTCACCCAGCACCGTTCACGTGTCTTGCAAAACAGCACTAAAACAGATGTCGAGACGCCAGTTTCACTGTTCCAGAACGATTTTGACAGCCCGAAAAGGTTATTTATGACACGTCAAGGTTTACGTTCTCCTCATGAAGCCGTCATGATAAGAACATGAAACATCTTTGCCCGTATCTAGTATATCTAGGTTTCCGTATTGTTTTCCTTCTGTCAGTTCAATCTGATAGAATGTCACGTTTTCAAGCAGGAATTCTGATACAGGCTAGGTATACCCATATCCTTCCCGCTGTAGATCGCTAAAGGAAATTCCTGGTAAATTATAAAAGCAAATCTTTCCGATTCGATACGTGCAGGAAACATTGCCACCACAAAAAAATTACATCACAAAAGCTAAATGCTTTCTTTAACTATAGAAACGCGAAATAATTTGTCTTCGCGCTGTTAAAATCCTTGCTCGTTTCCCCCAGAGGACAGGGCTGTTTCGCGGAGCGTCAGCTAAATTTGTCTCTGTTTGACAGTCTACGAAATGACATTGTCTGCTAAGTTATTTTTGCTAATGTTGCAATGGGGGTGTCCTTAATGGTCAGAGATAAGCATTCTTTTGCGGGATAAATGAACAGGGTCGTAAGAGACGATTATGTAAATGAAATCTTCATGGCCTACTTACCCAGTGCTTGTAATACATCGGCTTCGTTGTTGGCAGTGGCGGGAGCTGTCGCACCGAATATGACATCGTATCGTGCCACGAGCGAGCGCGAGTTTGGCTCGTACACCATAAAAACCATGTGAACCTCTCCTGGTTTAACGGGCGAGCGACACAATCTCTTCTCGCCGAAGCCGTAGACTTTCACGAGTGGTGATGGGTGCATTTCTAAAACCTCGTCCACGATTTTCCTTCCTTTCAGAATTCTCTGCACTTCAAAATCGGCCGCGTGTGTTTGCGAGACTTCATCGTACGTGTACAGGTTCACCACTTTACCAATGAAAACCACTTTGACGAGCTTAGCGCGCTCTCCAGCGCTCAGTGGCTTCCAGCCATGATTGAGGATGTGAATACAAGGTTTCGAAAGCTTGGGAATTGTAAATAAAAACAGCAGCAAAAAAGCCGTGAATCGTGGAAAAGAGAGGCCCATTTCTCGTGTTAACTCCGCAATTAAGGAACCAAACGCACCCACTGACAACGGAAGCGATAATAAATGAACTCAGAGTGTCCTCTCAGTTACATCTGTGAAAATTCCGAAACCCTGGCGCCGTGATAACTAGCATCATTATGCCGCTTTCATTCATTCACTGGCATTCTAACATGTTCACGCGCGCTCCATTCGGTTCATCTGATCGGTGAGTTTCATCATGAGCCCGTGAGATAAACTGGTGAAGCGATCTGTGCGAGATAAGAGAGTAAAACCTACAATTAATCATCAATTAGGAAGATTTGTTACTGACAGGGAAACGGCAGGCTACAATTAATCGACTTTGTTCGCGCTGAAATTCCGCGCATTCGTGTGACACGATGTTTCGTTAGAGATAAACGGGCAGTTTTTCACCTTTTTACCCCCAATTAACTCGAGTTTCACGCCACTGGCGAAAACCAACTTCTCGATATCTCAGCCTTCATTTTGATCCGTCACACGAGTTGTGATACTATGATTGCAATTAGCGCTTTCGAAGCCGTCCGAGACGGAATGTCTCTCGTTCAATACTAAACTGTACGCCTGTTTTAATTGTTGTTTTCCAATTGAACATCAAAGTTAGTTGTAGTTTTAATTGAGTCACTTAAAAGTGTCTCGACCCGAGGTAGACCATTGAACAACCGCTTAGCATCAAAGACATGTAAAGTAAACAAAGTCCTTTAAAGATTTCGAGAAACTTACCGTTAGCCGAGTGTCGAAAACACGCGCCTTTTGTTTACAAAAAAGTTAAGTTGATGATCGCGATTCGAGCTTTGAGGTCACGAAAGTTCTGCTCTGTGTAAATGCGTTCGGGATAGATTGCTATCCCCTCCCCACCCCACAAAGTCGTTTTAGTGCCTGCAAGGATTAACAGCGGGTAGCTTCTTTGCTATTTTAAAACTCATAAAATGCCTTTTCTTCTTTACTTTGAAAATAAAGCCCTTCCGGTATGATCCCCAGAGGATGTTTTCGACGGCGATGGCCGCCTGGCTCTAGAAGTCTTGGACCGTTTGATGAAGCTCTACCAAGAATGCTGCCGTCAAAGCCACAAGCCGGAAAATGGATCGATTATTATCTTGATTGGATAACTCACCGCGAACACACTTGACACGTTACACGTAGTGCAGCCAAAGACGCGTGTGATTTTCGCGCGTAGGCCGAAACCACGCGCGAAAGAGAGCAATAGATGTGTGGTTAAACTGGAGTTGCAAAAAGGTGAACATCCCGGCTATAAGGTCTGTTGAATTAACTTATCAATCAATTAACTTTTAAGGGCCTATATTTCTAAACAACAGAAGTCATAGTGAACCAGAAGAGTAAAATATCGCGTAATCTATTGCGACGTCTATATATTGAAATGTTTCTTGCCCAAACAGTCCATCAGTACCTTTCCACAATCAAGGACACTTGAGATTTTGGAATTAAAAGAGAGGCCTATAAACGCGAATAATCATATTGTGGTCGCCTTCTTTGACTCAATACGCAGCAAAAGGGCCTTCGTAGAAAATTCTCTCTACGTTATCACTGAGATATAAGGCAAACAAATAGGGAGAATTGAGAGAATCATAAACAAAGAGTTTTGACTATACGAAGACACTGCTCGTGCGCTCTTATCCGTAGAGTTAGTTAAAAGCTTAAATTACCTTGCACCTCATAATGGGCAGTACCGCATAAAAGCAATGCGAGAACTAGCTCTCATTTGAGTGGTCAAAAACTGGCTACGGTTTCTTCCACAGACTTAATAGTTATAGCCCCCTTGGAAAACATATTAAACAGTACTGCATCAAAATGAACGTGCCAAGGAAACAGATTTCAATGGTCACAAACAAGGAGCGTATCAAACATAGGATTAAACTTGAGACCTCTTGCACTTTGGGTGCAGCATAAAAAAAACATGACGGTTTCATCTTCACGAAACGTAAGGCTGAGATGGAGCTACCTTGCACAGCATAACTAGTAAACAATTCCACATGAAAGTACTAAACGTGCTATTCAACAGCTTTTATTTAAGGATTTACGGCCCTACTTTTAGGTTTCTGTAGAGTTTGATGAGAGAAGTTTAGTACTTCGTAGATCATAACAAAGAGTGCCAAATAAAAGTACTACTCGGTAGCCTTTCATTTGAATGGTCGCACACTAGTGTTTTATCCACAGATTTAAAAGTTAACACCACATTGCACAGCATAATAAACAGTACCATTAGAAAGTTCTGCTCGGTGGTTTTCATTTGAATGGTCATACACAAGTGTTTCATCCACAGACTTAAAAGTTAGAACCTCCTTGTACAGCGCAATAAACAGTACCACATGAAAGTACTGCTCAATAGACCTTTTCACGGTTTCTGACGCTCTTATTTGGGAGGGGGGCAAACACGGCAAAACTTACAGTAAATGCATGAGGAAACAGCGAATCTAATGCCAAACAACTCAAGGAAAATCCGAGTTGTGAAGTATTTATGAATAGCAAACTTAAGTTACTTGGTAAAAGAATTTACTGATCTCATTTGAGGGAAATATCCTCGCTAAAAAAGCTATTTTTCCGTACATTTGTTCGCAAAACCGAGTCGCGATTCGCGGGAAAATTGAGAGACATTTGTATCAACAAGTAAAAATGCAGTTTCTCCGAGAAACTGCACTTTTACTTGTTGATTTGAAGAATCTGGATTTGGTGTGAGGCGGTTGACCAAAAAACAACCTTCTGGCACCACACTGAGAAAGTATAATAATAAAGTCAATCACTCTTAGCTTATTGGGCACCGAATGATTGACTTTTCTCATACACACACGCTTGCCCCCAAGCAAGATGGCGTCAGAAAACCGTGAAAAGGTCTATAGTTTCCTCTCGAATGGTCACACACTAGGATCTCATAAGAATTCTTAAAGAAAGGGGCAACCTTGCACAGCACAATAAAATTTACCTGAAGTCTTAGTTCGTGGTCCTTCCAGAGCTCACACAGTGCGTAATGTAAGAGCTTCTCGACCGTTCCATTTTGACTGCTATCGCTGCAGGGTTTTATAAGATTCGCTTTGGGCGTAAAGCCTGTGTGTCCCAATCATGGGATGCAGTGTTCGCCCCAAGCTTTAAATTACAAGCTTATAAAATTATATGTAATTGACTTGGGTTAAAGCTGCAGATTTAGCAATTGTCAAAGTTCAATCCCAATTTCTTCAAAAGAAGACTACTTTAGAACTATTCAGTGTGGCATTTTTGTAAATAGAGCACCCATGCATAAAATCAGGTCTTATTTTCCAGCCACGCCATACCGCCATATCATCTGTTTTTGCCTGTTATGGTGGTATGCATTCAATTTCAAGGTTTAGCTATATGACACATAAATACCTTGTAACGGACTAAACATGGAATTCATTTTACAGCTTGAAGCGCGCGCGCTCTTAGTCACGCGTGTGTATTGTTTATTTCTCCGATGATGTGTCCCATTCAAGCTTAGCACTGGCTGAGGAAGGGCTAGACCCGAAACGGCGTCTGCTATATAATTGAGTACGTTTATTTTGCCACTTTTTTTATCACTGTTTATAACTTTTGAACTATTTAGACTGTACCACGCAGCCACGGTCCTTTTGGATTACCAACATTCATTTACCACATAATAAAGGGGCCCACTCGATTACTCGACTATATCATGCAGTTATATTTCGCAGGATTTAAAAGGTGACCAAGTCACGGTGTCAAGGATTCTTTGGCGCCAAACTTGCCGTAAATCTTTAAGTTACAGTAATTGACTTTAGGAAATAATCCTGGAGATATATGAAAGGATTAAGAACTTGGCTAAATCCAAAATTCAACAAACGGAGATCGCTTAAAACCCGTTATCAAATTTTGCAAATAAACTGCCACCACCCAGAAAATACTACCTCTAGCTGCGGCTAGCCAGAGAATTACATCAAGACATCGTAAGGTGAAATATAAGTAAGAACTGATGTATCTAGCCCCCCCCCCCCGGGGGGGGGGGCGGGGACTGCCATATGCAGTAAAGTTTGGGGATGCCCTTCGTCCCGCTAAGGGGTATAAATCAAGGATTCTGGTCTCACTTAAGCTGTTCGTGACGAAGCGCCACTATTTTTAACTGTCAAAGTATCTTTTTTAGGCGTACTAGAAGATAAAACAATAAAAAACACTCTTATATTTCCGTTTTTAGGCTCGATTTCCGCCGGTCTCTCGAGTACGGTATGTCAGGTCAGGCTCCTTATGTCAGCGGTTTGTAATGGAGCCAATTCCGTTTTATAGTGTTACGAGTCAAATAAAGCTCGAGCCCCGCCTAGATGGGTCTCCTTTTGGAGCTTCATTCAAATTTTCCGACAAGCGCATCCCCGGCCTTTTCATAAGGGGCATCTAAAAGTCAGATAGTGGTAAGGAGCAAGCGAAAGCATCTTTCTATCAACGTCGAGCTTCTAGAAGAAGTAATTACTGTAGCATTGTTTATACTGCGTTACACAACACCTCCTTACGAATATCCCATCACACGTTTTTTCTTTGCCAGGCGGAAGAATTAAGAAACCACAGGCAAAACGTTATATACACTTAGTTTCAAATACAATGTGGCTCTACTCAAAGGCGCTCAAGATTATTGAATTTCCACAGGACATCCGCAAACAGGAAGTGGGATTGCCTGTAAAAGATAAAAAAATTACGAGGGGACCCCTTAACAGCTTTACAGGTGTTTTGCAGTGTTAAAGCCACGCCCTTCTCTCAGAGTCTTCTTTCAGCGATTGTATCGAAATATTTATTGTTCTTACTTGTTTGAGTTCCCAATGATTTCCTTCAAGATCGCGCCTAGGAATTTGACGTTGCGTTGAAGACCCATTGCAGGCGAGTCGATGATTTCAGTTCATATCAGTTTGCTTGTTAAGATGTTGATATTCAATGATATATATAGATCTGGTTGTATTGATGAAGTGCTTTTTCATCTTAGGATTCAGGGCTTATGTCGCAAGATAGCCTGGCAGTATTGGCACTCAGACAACCAGTTTTATCTAATCGCCAGGAAATGTGCTCACTTAAGGAAGGTTATCTTCGCTAAGATAAGAGTTAAAGATATGATAACTGTAATAGAGGGACATGAGTAATATCCAATTTATTTGAATAAATCCCAGCATTTTCATAAGATAATTTCAGAATTTAAAGTCATATTTGGACTCCCAAACTGCTCGAGAGCAAAATATCTGAAGAAGTAAAAAATGAGAGAAGATCGAGGTCAATTGATATGCATGTATGTAAAGAAATTACAATATCTCGATAATGTAAGAACGTTTAGTGTCTGAACACTTTAAATAGTGAATTAAGTACTAAGTTACCGATACGAGATCTAGTAGAAAATTCTCGTCTCGTCACGTGATCCGTTATAGGATCTTGTATGATGTTGCCTTCTACTTTGAATGTTTTAGACAGGGTTTCATGAAAGACAAAATTGAACCAAATGATTGGGATTGCAGTAGGGCAAGGCGAGCCTGTGCAACAACACTGGAGGGGTCGGTTTATGAATCACTAGGGACCAATTTGGTCGGTAAAAATTGTAAAGCGCAAGTGTTATATCGGCTAGCTGCTGCTCACTTCAAATTATTTTTAGAAATTTTATCTTGTTGGTTTACTTCAAGTTAAAATATCACAAATATTAGAAGAACCAGGGTTGATAAGTAACTGATTTCCTCTGAGTGCCCGCTTTGCAGGTGAAAATTTTTACCGAGGCATATTAAAAAAGCAGATTCTTAAGCGTTTATTGCTTCGTCTCTTACAGGAACCTGAAACATATGAATTTGCCTCGGTTTGCCTGTCGCCAGCTGCAGACGTTTATATTTCACTACGACTATCAAAATGTGAGCATGCAGCCCCATTTTATCACAACGGTCAACATTTGCGAAGAACAATTACACTTCACGCTTCAAGTTTAAAAACAAAACGTTTTCGAAAACGTCCTCTGTACATTTCAATAAGTTTCTTCAGTTAAAACTACGGTCATTGCCCAGAAATAACGATAAATGCACTTGATATTGAAGCCCAATCACTTAAATTGTCTTTGAATATATTGAGTTTGCTAGAATGGTCACTAACCTATCGTAGTTTGTAACACGATATAATATTAATTCCAAAAGCAGAAACCAAAGTGGCATCAGTTTTAAGCACAAGTAAGCAGAAATAACAATTATTAGCAAGGAAATCTGAAGTAAGATCGGAGTGAATCCATTTAGTTTTGCCTTAAAAAAGCCGTGACTGTGCACCAGGTGCCAACAATGGCGCGAAAGTGCATCGGACGCGGTCGTCAATGGTGGCGGGAAAACAGATCTTCGAAGTCGCTCGTGTGTGGTCCGTGAGAGATCAGAGGTAAATCTTTTGTGAAAGCGTGCGTTTGCAAAATGTAACAGGACCTTTGAGTATTAAAACCAAAACATTCTGAGACAAGGAATTAGAAACAAAACATGCATGAACTAACCTGCACGACCGATCTAGGGGATAGAATAAACAAGGGCACGGGTAACTGAACACGACAATTATGTCTGCGATTATCAGTCCCACGCCGTGTTAGTTCAAAGATGTCAGGAAAAATAAGATTCTTTGCTCTATTCGACTCACACAAGCAGCCTCATTGGGCTTCTACACGTCTTACAGTATTAAACAAGGTACTAAACGTGAAGTTAAAAGTGCAAAAACTTTAGCGCGATCTCATGTCTAGTTAGTTGTAAGCGCTGGTAAAGGTTGTTGAAAAAATTATCTGCCAAGTATCAAACT
>OZ026601.1:30895817-30938317 GCA_964020085.1 Micromussa lordhowensis | reverse complement strand
TGCCACAGTCCACGCTGGTCTCGATATGGAATACACTACACTCCATCATGAATATTGCGAACATTACTGAGGTTATAAAGCGGAACACTTGAAAGATAGAAAGAACAAAGAAAGAAAGATCGAAACGAGATTTGGAGGAAACGCCGGCAAAATTGAATCAAGATTTAAGTTTAAAAAAAGTGCATTTGACCTATCACTTCAGAAATTTATGTCAGGTTATTTAACACTGGATACGAATTATGCATGTTTCATGGCGCGATACTTGAGACGTAGCTTCTCTGTTCGAACTGTTCAAGCACTCTATACCACTGTGCGACCACTTCTTGTTATAAATTTACAAACGAGCACATTTTCAGTAAACTTCATTTTCTCCTTTTGTGCAGTATTAGTTCATCAAACAAGTCGGCTTATCCAGTTTCCTCTCTATGTATTTTCGTATCTTTAACTTTCGCAGTTTTAGGAAAGGCCACCGCTGCTGGGTTCGGGGAAGGAGCTCGGGCCGCCTTTTGTCGACGACAAGGGAGTAGAGAGAGCCTGGGAACGAGGTTGACAGTGGCTGGGAAGGACTGATGTGATGAGATTTCCGGAAAAAAAAGTTTAGTAATCCTACACTCCAGATGTCCATGGCTTCCAAGAAGTCAAGTGAAAAACAGCTAACCTAGGACATTTTAGTAGATTTAGGATTTCAATAGCAATTTTTTTAAAGATTGTGGCAACATTTTACTGACAAGGTTAAAAGCATTTCCAGCCAAATAAAATCGGTAACAAAATTCCGGTCAAACGACAAGTGCGTGAAAAGCCAGTTGGAACGCTTGTTAGCAAAGCTCACGGCGAACAACGGTCCAGCAAGAGGTTTCTTCTTAGAGAATCTTAGGCATTGAATAGGCATTTCAATGACAGTTGCTTGCCCGGTTCTTCATGTTGAAACTATCGTAATGACCATTTCAGAGATGTAAACTTTGAGAAAAGCTTCGTTCGTTTGCACTGGAAAAGAAACGTTCGTTTGCATAAGACGAGAAACATCACCCTTGGCCGGTGGTGGTGGTGGTTGCTGGGAAGGCTGGACGGTGCGATAGATGCTTATTTCCCAGTACCCTCGTCCGCCTGCAGCCAGCTTTGAGCGAGAACCTGGGAACGACGCTGCGTCATTGGCTTTGCCAGATTCTCACACTATTATTAGAAGAAGTGTACAGCATTTATTTTGAACTTCCGGCTAACAAGATAGTTATAAAAGGCTGGAAACAGCATTAGAAACAAAGAATCTTTACTCAAAAAGACTGAAGTTGAGATTTTTGCTCAAGATTTAGATCTGAACAAAAGAGTTCACTGGAAAAGCAAACAGGTCATACAGCGGTTCCGGAGTTTCAAAAAGGATTGACCATCACAATTAACCTCCTACAAAGACTGATAATAGCGCTGAAGGCGGTCACTTCCGACCACTTCTAACGACTTCCGACCACTTCCGACCTCTGCCGACCACTTCCAAGTTTGGAAGAAAAAACTGACGGAAAAAGAAAATATTGGTGACATTTCTTTTGAAACAAGAACAAACCTTCAATTAGCAATAAATCTATTTTGTCAAATATTGAATGTTAAAACCGGGAGGGGCTCTTGCTTCAGCCAGAAGTGTTTTCGATTGTTAGCTTTCCTTTTAGTACCCATTTCTCGGATCTTAGCTTGCCATTGTGGCATGCTTAGAGCCGTTCAGTTTTGAAACAGATTATTTTTTCAGACAGACATGACGTTTTTCACACCATATGGCTATGAAAAACAATGTAGATTTGCATAGCGAGGTACATTCATAGATCGAGTTTCTGTTTTCAGCAATAACTCAACAACAACAAAATGAATTGTAATGACGTAACTAAAACAAAGGGTATGATTAGATCTAATTACGGTCCGTAAACATACACAGACGAGACTAGAAACGAAATACAATAACCCAGAGCAATAATTAAAAGTCCGTTGATCTTCTTGCTGGGGTGTTTTCAAACAGTACAGGGCTATTCCTTTAAAGTGATTCACACATTACATTTAGGGTTGAAGAGGGCTGTGGATTTTTGGCATGGTTTATCGAAGCCCCCTGCGCAGATATCACGCCGAAAAAATGCATTTCAAGGTTTTCTCGAAACACTGAGTTATTTCCTTGAACTGAAAACGAGCAAACAGACTATGATGAATGAAATATCTCGCAATAATTTTTGTTTGTCAACGAGGCCCTATATAAAGGATTTGCACTCAGCAAGACTTAAAACAACCCCCTAAACCTTAAAAAAAAATTCGCGCCTAGCGAAAAACGCGACGTAAAAAGCGATAAAATTTACTTCAGATTAAGAGCAGACGGAGTCATTTTATGAGAAATGCTATCAGCGCGCTTTCGACGTACACATGAAGTGGCTACATTTTGTCGCAAATCGATCAGTAGGGGTGTATTTGGTCAGAGCGCAAAGTTTGGTCAGATTGTATCCTTTGGATTACCGCAATAGAGGCCAATTAAAATGGTATTAGCATTAATAATTGCATGAAAACGGTTTAACTTCATTAAGACTTGAAACGCTTAGAAGGCTTAAATAGAAAGGAAGGCAAAACCAAGAGACGTGCCAATGAGTCGAATTAGCTGGCACGAGTTCAGTGTTACTAGTGAATATAGAACCAGTATAACTGCTGCCATAAGCTGATTTCAACTTGTGTCTCAACTGGCTACTACTTGACCTTGAAAACATTTTTAACTGATAATGACATTTTTAACTTACATACCGTATTTTTCGGCTCTATGTGAAGGAGCCCGCTCTTCGGGAAGATCGCTCGAAGGACGATTACCTGTTGTGGTTTAATTGTGGTGGAAAGGATAAACAAACTCGCACATCTTTTGAAAGTTCCCGTTGTGAAACGTTACCACTCACGCCGCTAGTACAAACATTTTCTACGGGAATTAACCCGCTTGGTATGATTAAAATGTCCGTCTGTTCTTAAAGGCTTTTTTCCTCGCTAAGTTAGTGTTTTTCCGAGTCATGCACAGCTTGAGTGGAAATTTGTAGGTCAATTTCCAGACGAACGAATGCGACAACTTAATTGCCACGCTGGAAGGAAAATGGAAACACAGCAAGCCTTGTTTACCTGCTGATGATGCTGTTTGATGTATTTCCTTCCTACTTCGAAGAGATCATCTGAGTTAGAAATAATGAGCAATTGTTCGGGAAGCCTTCCCGCGTCTGTCAAACTTGCTAGCGAGCATGAATTTATGAAGAACAATTACTGCAACCAAACATCTTGGCACGTTGACTGAATGAGGGTTAAATACATTGGAGTTAAAATAACTGCAATCTTCAATTGGACACTAGTTATTGATTTAGCTATATCAGCCAGGCTAAAAGTATCAATTCTCCAAACTGATTACATTCATTTTTCTAGTGTTGATGCTGAGAATATAGTACTGAGCTAATCAAAAAATTAGCAGTCCCTTCCGTGATGAGACTCTTCATTCCCATCACTTCACACTGCATTGATATCAGAGATCGTGAGGAGAAATTAGCTCGTCATCACTCTAGGGTCACACTAAAATGTCGAATCTGATTGACAGATGAAAGAAATCGACCCGCCTTTCTAATGTGTCCTTGTTCCTGTATGCGGAAACCTCCCTTTATAACTAGTTTTGGCCATGCACCAAAGGAATTTAGTTACAATACATCCAACGTTTTTCATGGGTTTCCTCGGCTAATAACTGAATTTTATTCAGTGTTTCAGTATTAATATCCTTGTTGTATATAGGTAAAGTCTTCTCTCCGGCCCCAGATATACGGTCTCGGGTATCCAAGGCAAACCTCTCCCTGAGGCAAGTTTATCGAGCGTTAGGCGAGCCAAATTGATTATATGAAGAAAAGTTGTCCCGCCTACCAGGGTTACCCTACCTGCCGAGGAGAGACAACTCGCCCACACGAGTTGTCTCGCTCCCCAACACTGGTTCGCGATCCTCTCGTGTAAACAGGTTGGTTGACATTAGCAAAAAAATAAGTGAAAAGTTACCTCGGCTAGGGCAACCGAGACCATATAAATGGGACCTAAGTCCCAGATTTTTTTTTACTTTGGATCATTTTGATCTTGCTCGTGAGGTTAGTCATGTTTTTGTATCTTGACTTTTCAAGGAGTGTTTTCTAGATTCGGTCACTGACCTCTCCTTTTAGCGATGCGTTGGTTCTCAGTGCGAGAGCGGTAAATGTTAAACAAACTAATGCACTAGGGTCAATTATTTCAAACCAGGCTGAAAAAGGCTGTAAACAAAAAAAAACCGCGAAATCGCACTTGTAAGAAAACGCGGGAAAACAAGAGTAGGTAAAGTGCTCCCATTGGCTGAAGAAACATCAGGTTTACGCTTATTGGTTAGAGCTCGTTGCACGATAATTTCTTAACCAATAGTGAATCAGAGCACAAGAAACGTAACCAAGAAGAAAATGGCTTGACACAGTAAGAAGAAAAAAACACTAATAGGCAAAAATCAGTCTGTTATTTACAGCGAAGGAGTTGTTCCTAGCTAAACATTCAGTAGTATTGAAACCAAGGGCTTTATTTATTTCTGGTTTGATTTGAGATTTATGAGCAAAACGTAGTCAATAAACATTTATATTAGCACGCACGAAAACAAGTATAGATGTATTGACTCATAACACTAAAACATACATTTCAAACAGAGTGCAATACTAGTACTAGTCGGCAAATATTTATAATTGATAAAGTGAAAAAGAGGTCTGTGAACTGAACAAAACAAACATGTTTTAGACAAATATCCGGCCGTTTCTGCATACTAGTCTCGACTTGTTGGATAATCGATTCCAACTTGAATGACACTGTATTTATTTCAGTTTAAATTTGCCCCAGAAAGATCGTAGAAAGCGATTTTCTTTTTTTCTCTCCATGTGCGATCCTTAGCGATACTAGCCGCTTTGTCTGAGAGCATCTGACAGGTCAGGACCATCGATCATATTAGGGCTTTCCAGGTCGTATATATATAAGGTGAAAACACAAACAAATGATATTCCTAAGTGCTGTCGCTACGTTCCTCGTTTTCTGGAGCCAGAACACTCAACCCAATTTTTCGGTTCGTTGGTTTTAGTAAGAACAGAGTGTAATAAACAATTATTGGATGAAGTTTTTGTGATGTCCAAAGGATAACGTTTACCGAGACCTTGATTATTCTGAATATCACAAAAATCCAATAATTGTTTTGTTAAACAATTATTGGATGAGGTTGAGCATGATATCATGAATTAATTTTTCATAGGCGTACGGGCACCTTTGGACCTGGGGGGGCGGTGACCTTATTGCTCGAAAAAATTTACACAATGCCCGAAAGCATGTGTCAGTGTACAAACGCACTCAAACCGCAGTAAAAACAAAACGTTCACATTTCTGACGTGTAATGAACGTATTTTCATTCCCTAGTTTTGGAACCTCCAATGGAAACGAAAATTGGTTCGAAAAATCGGATATTTCGAGAAATCTGGGGTAACTACAGTGTTCGACTGAGGAGAGGGAAACGACTTACGTTTCGAGTGATCGGGTGGTTCGAAAAAATCGAGAGATCGGAATTAAACTGTAGTTATTTTGAAACCTCGCAGTCTATGACTTCGATCGATTGCCTAGTAAAATCAAAAAGCTATAAAAGAAACAGTAAATTCTTTCTTCTACGTGAAGTTCAAGAAAATTTTAATGCCTTGTGAATCCACTAAAAAGGGCTCTTTTCAGACCCACCACAAAAACGTCTAGGTCTTTTTTTGTTTTGATTGTGTCATTCTTTTGTTCATGGAAGTAACATCCATCTCGTGGAGCTCTACGAAACACATGTAAACGATACATGGCTTTAACAAAACAAATTACCTGGATCGTTCGATCATTTGACCTTAACTCCGTCTTGACAAGGCAAACATCGGAGAAAGTAGCCTTCAAGTCTGGCTTTGACAGCCTTTCAGAGAGTTTTCTCCCGAGTACTTTTGCCCGAATCATCAGCGTTTTGCCCGAAAAATTTCAAAAACTTCTGTAACTGGGGGGGCTGCAGCCCCCCTCGTCCCCCCGGCTCGTACGCCTATGTGAATTATCAAAACCGAGATCTGTGTTATCACAGATGCGAGGTTTTGATAATTCGTGATATCATGCGAAAACCGAATTCAATAATTGTTTTATTATACATTTTTCACATACTTCATACTCGGAAACAGAAGCGAAGCGTTCAGCCATTTTGTTTCTGAGGAGAACACTCCAAGGGGCTTAGTAACCAGGCAGACGTTGAACTTGACATGATAAATGCAATATCTGCAGCAGATATTGCATTTATCGTGTCAAGTTCATGATTGAATGCTCTCGACCAATCAGATTTTTCATAGTGAGTCTGATGTATAATAATACTGGTAATACGATGTCGTTCGTCCTCGAAATTGGTCAGAGTACGAGTTTACTCAGCACAATTAAGGCAGTCTCTGTAAGGTTGCGTTTTCGCACGGTAGCCATTTCTTTAATCGAGGCTAAACTGTACTAACAGATCTAACAAATCAGCCTCGAGGGCCAGATACAGTTTAGGACTGTCTGCAATCAAGCCTTCCATCAGCTGGGATTCTTAATAGTCTATGTTATATTTGCAATCTTTCGTTATTTATTTACAGTGTCCCCAATTAGCACAAAAGTGCTAAATACATTCGACACATAAATGAAGTTATTGCTGTTGTTGTCAGTTTTTTTTTCGGGGAGTTATCACTTTCAGTTTTATAGAGCAGTGCGTCAGTTTCTATCTGCATGACACGTCTTCTAATTAAGTCAATTAAGTCAACTTAGCTAGTCAGTTGCCGTTACGCGATGCCGTTATTGAATTTGTCGGCCTTGGCGATTCTTTTCAAGACTCTATTGATCGTCATGTTTCGAAGAAGACACACCGGTTTTTGAAAATATTCAAATGTAAATTTTTGCTGTGGGTCCGGCTTTTCCGCAAGCTGGATTAATTTTAATCTGGGATTAGCAATTAACCAAAGTTTGTTTTTTATATGGTTGTTTCCGCAGAGCGTTTCTTGCTGCCATTTAAAGTTACGTATACAGTTCAAAGTTAAAAATACATTTGTAAAGCTTTTGAACCGAAAAAATGAGACAAATGGTTCGAATTCGTCGATAATCCCTGGATAAGCTTTTAACAACAGGGCCTTTGGGATACAGTAAGCACTTCAACAAATGAACAACGGTAAGAACGAAAACATAGCCTGTGTCTTAACGGACAGTCTATGAAAATATAACCCTTTTTCATCGGAAAAGAGCTAAAATTGACTTCTCGAGGCATTGTTTAAACCGCAGACGGCTAAAAATACAATGTTTTTTTTTCATGTACAATGTATTTTCGTCCGTTGGCATTGAGAGCATACCTTAATTATAATCCGAAGACAATAATATTGCCTTGGTTTCCGTCTTCCTCCTTTGCTGAATTCAGTTTTGACGAGAGGAACTTGAGATAATGAGAAAGTGTTTCGCATGTACTTGAGGAAAACATGGATACATGACAAAGAGAGCGAGTTGTGGTAACTGTAAGTGAAAAAAACTGAAGCAGTTTCACTCAATTCATCAAGGGAGATGCCGTTGTACTCAAATCTATACTGATCGCCTTCAGATGAACTGTTAAAATATCGATAACGAATAACCGAAAATATTTCTTAGTATCGTTGCGACTTCATGAGATCAATAGATATTATCAAACTCGACCACAATCATTTTAATCGCGTCATCTCAATCGCTTTCCTAATACTATTCGGGTATTTTTTTTTCCACGAAATTTTTCGAGAAAAGCCGGGACTGAAGTCAGCTTCCGTTGCTTGTACGTCGGAGGCAGGGAAAACACCCAGCGGCTGATATCCGAGAAAAATATTGAATACATGTTTTCACACACTATTAATCGCTTTTTAAAGTTGTTCTGACTCCATTCTCGTGTCCAGAGTCTGCAAAACCATGTGTTAGTTTTTCATTCTCGTAACATTATAGAAACATAATAGGAAAACGCCGTATCGATTAACACAACAACGTTTTTCTCAGTGAAAAGCTTCTCGTTGACCTTTTTAAATAAAACTCATTTACGACAACCACCTTAATAAATATATATGTTATCAACAACGTATAAGGCGTATAATTATGGTGTACTTCAATCTATAAAGTTTACATACCTTGTAGTCATGCACTTATTGTTGAGGGCTCAGCTTAGCTTGACACGGGACGCAGTGCTCGGGAAATAGATAACGTTTGTGTATGTACGTACCTCTTAAATATATAGTCCTTGCCTGGGGCTCCGTACTGAGAGACGAAATGTAAATAACTGGTCGATATTGAGTTCTGTACGTCTGTTCTCGGTTAGTATTGACCTTGAAAGAAAACTACAGTGCAAATTACTTAAGATGAGACTGTCTCGTCGGACTAAAAAGACATGACGCCTGTAGGATTACTTTTAATAACATCGTGCAAGTTTTATTTCGTGAAAAAAGTAGCAGCACAGCTGGAAGTAAACGTTGTTATACCGGATACGCTTAAAGGCAGATTTACGGCATTCTTGTTAAGCAGCGCTAAATAAACGGGAACGCACACTTATCTCATTGCATAGAAGATCGAGTAAATTATTAAGCAAACTTCAGTAGTGAATTATTACAATACAATAATAATTGATAGTAATTTATTTACTTAACATAGCATATGTTATTTCGGTCTTAACGTTTTCCTTTGGACTACAAGTTGTTTTAATTCTTTATTTTACTGAAAAACATACAGAAAATGTTTTTTTTTCGGTTTTCAGTCGTGTTTGAAGCCGAAAATATTTGAATCCAGACTACTGGTATTGACTGCAAGCAACTGTATTATCCCTTTACACGAGAACGGATCATAGACTGACTGACTGACTGTCTCACCCAGTCACTGACTGACTCACCCACTCATTCACTCACTGATTGACTGACCAATTGACTCACTGACCGATTGGCTGAGAACCGAAGACGGCACATTGCAAAATCTTCAGGGTTACTTAAAAATAAGCTTCCATTTATTAATGACAAATTTGCTTACGTTAAAAAAAAACACTCCGAGAAAATTCGGTCTACAGTGCTCAATGTACGCGAGCTCGCTGACAGGCCAAGACAATTAAACTTCCAAGTTTATGAAATCCTTGTCTTAAAATGTCTACTGTTATTATCAACCTGTTGATGTTATTGTTATCATTAATCAATTTAGTCTTATTGGATTTACATTTGCGGATTAAAACATGTCATCGGCTAAGATTAAAGATAAAGTCGATCACGACCGACAGAAAACAAGCTTATGGACATCCTTGTCTTGTCACGTAGTGCTTTTAGTTCTTGCTTGTAAATTGTGCTTTTGTTTTCCAAGAATTAAGATCATCCCGGCGTGATACTGGGAGAATTTCTCGAACATAGCAAAGACAGAGCCGTAGCTAGCCAGAAAAAATATTATGATTAAGGCAATGTCCACGAAACAATTAAGACTGAGGCAATATTATGACTGAGGCAATGTCCATGGTTAAGTTAATTCTCTTCCAAGGTATTCAGGGTGTTTATGTTGACTATAAATTACAATTACTAGCTGTAGGCCCTGAAAGACGTTGGCAATACTGACAACGATTATTAAGGTCAAAGACACCACTTATATTGGCGATGCTAAGTTGAAAGGGATAACTCACGTTTTTAAAAGGTATTAAATATTGCAATGCAATGATCAATTTCTTTTGGCATTTGGCATTTTGAACTACATAAATGTAAATTTTCATAGTCACAAGAAACATTTCAAGTATTTCAACCTTGAAAACTTTAACTTTACACCCCATTATAAAGTATGGGGCAACCTGAAATTCGTTAATTAACTAGTTTCGAATTCATTCTACTTACCTAATTATAGTAGCGCTTCGCAGAGTTGCGCCGGACACTGAGATATAAGGCTGCGTCCTTGCAGTGTCGCGTCGATCTTGACAATGAGACTGGATGAAAATGAGAATTTGCAATTGAATACCAAGGTAATTGCAATAAAAGTAGCTGCCTAACACGCCCTGAATATTAACATAAGCATTAGCTTTAACATAAGTCAGCAAGCCAGTCAAGAAAATTCAACTTACTGAGTCAGAAATTCAGCTTATGTCGCGCCGAAATTTCTTAATCCGTGGACACTTACTAAACAGCCAATAGACCCCGCCTAACTAGGGCAGTGGACCAAAATTTAAAACATGCATGCATCGAGATTTCAGTGCTTTCCCCAAAAACCCGCCACTAAAGAGCTAGGGGAATGCAGACTAGAGTTGTTACATAACTGATAGCTACTAAGTATGGCTTTATTAGACCTGCCGGACTATAAATAGTTTTTGACCTGAGCTTTTTAACCGGAAAAACATAGCCCTGCTAATTGGACGCGTTATGTCAACACATGGCCCTTTCAATTCAAGCTAAAATAGTAGCTCTATCGACAGCATTATCTAGCTTTAATGCCAGTCTCGAGAATAACGCGGTATGTTGCCAAACCAATATGATCTAGCTTATAATTTTTAACTAACCTCGTCTTAGATTTTTAAATTTTGCTAGTTTGCTCTAACAGCTAGTGTAATGATGATACTCTACAGACCAGAAGGTATAGGTCTGGTGGCTTGGATGCCAATAGGTTTTCCGCTACGGATTAACTAATAGTTAAGCTTCATAACCATGTTCAATATGATCTAAAAATATAGAAAATGGGTGAAGCCTTTCGGATTTGTTATATTATGCCACAAGCTATCGAGAGGCGATATTTTCAGGGTGGGTGGTTGATGAAACTGCCCCTGATTATGATGAAATCCTCCTCCAAGAATTCGGACAAATGGCTCCGCCTTTTGCTTATAATCGTTTTAAAAGACCTTAATTGCCTGTTGCATGTTGTGAGTCGTTTATATATTTGTCATCCGGTATTTATAGGATAAATATCATATCCGGTCTGTGTAAGATAGGAAAAAAACAAAAACAGGTCATGATGGTTGCGACCATAATTAGTATGCACTTTAATTATACTTATTTCTCGGTGTAACATGACTTGTTTCGGCTCAATAAACATGCCTGAAATTGTTTTCTTTGGCAGTGGAAATAATTGAGTCAAGACAGCCTGTTAATCTACTGTCTACCCCTCAGTGGTCTTCCTCAGTAATGATGTGTTTACGTTTGCGATTTGATATGAAGAATGCTCGTAATTGGCGGAAGATCGAGTAGACGAGAATGAAGTCTGATCGCATAATGTACTCGGTTATAGAAGACAAATTAACTCAGCATCATTGTGGAATATTAATTGACTAAGGGGGGATTTTACCTGAATTTAAGTGAAATTTGGGAAGTTTAAAGAGGGATTAAAAGAAAAAAGAAAGGTTATGGAACATCACCAGACAGTTGGCCACCCCCAAAATGGCACCCCAGGTTGATGGACAACTGTTTGGTGTGCATCTACCAATTTTTAACTTCAAATTCTAATTTTAAAACAACACCAAATCTTCAAAATTTCCTTTTTCCACAAATTTAACTAATCCTTTGAGAAAAACTATCTATCTCCAAATATACCAAAAAATCCCCCAAAAAATTTACAAAACAGCCCAGAGCATAGATATGTGGGATGAGCGGAGAGACTGCTTGAAACGTGAACGAGATATTTGCGTCAAAACCATAATACCCAGCCAAAATACGGCCTTCAGGTAGAACCCCGCCTTAAACAAGTTATCGCTAACACTGAGGCTTATTTTCTTACTTAATGCCCTGTACGTCCTAAGGTGCTTAGGGAAGTGACAGCAGTGAAGTTCCTTTACTGTTGTCTTTCATTTGCCTAACCAAGCTTTGAGAGTTAAAACAAAAAGCCTTCTCTAAGAAAATATTTTTTTCATTCTACTTCTTGCAAAGGTACATTTACAGTTCATGCCACCTTGTGTACACGAGAATTATTTTTGTCTAATTTTTTGTCTTGCATACCGAGACTTTTCATTCCGCTAACTACGAGGATTCTTCATCTCAAATCGCAAATGCAAACAACTTATTACTGAGGTAGGCCCGGGTGTAGACTAAAGAAATTTCGACTAGTAGCCAGGAATTATTAAGTCATTATTTGCAGAAATAAGATGGTCTTACCTTGACGATTTTGTGAAAATCACTATGTTCTCCTATCAATGTATGTAGATTCTGCTATGTATTATAACAATAGATGGCTTACGTTTTATTAGCTTCGGTAGCCAAACTCGTAAATGAGTTCGTGATCTTTACACATAAACAAACGTTATGAATATTGAGAAAGCGCAAACATAAAAGCGAAGTTAACTGTATGTCTTGCACAGGAAAAAAGAAAGGTTGAACGTATTCAATGGAAAACTGAACGAAGCCGCAAGCGCCTATATCATAAGACCCATAATATTATAAAAAAGATCCTTTTAAGGAAAAACAGATATGTCAAATGAGGTGGGCTTATGCATCTGTCTTATCCATCCGGTTGGGCGGGAGCTTGGCACTTTGGGGAAAAGGGAAGTTTATGCGGTGCAATATCAAATATCGCTAGGCTTTGTTTACATTGATATTTTGGCAATTTTTCTGATGTGTTTGCTTTGGCGCAACTGACTTTGTATCTGCTCTTGCGGTTTTCTGGAGTTGTACTGTGTAGCTTCGACTGGCACACCTAATCTCGAACCCAGATCTCCCACGGCCAAGCGGAGTGAGATCTGGGTACGAGATTATGGCACAAACCAACCAACCACAAACCAACTGACTTCACGACACGCAGGAATTCTGGAGTTTGTTTAAAGGTTGCTATATCGTTCAAAAAACTGCCTTAACAGATCGCGCAAAAAAATAAACCTAAACTTTGACTTTGGGCATGCATGCATTGCGATATAACGTCGAGTGGCAAATAAAAATTAGAAATCTATTTAGTTTCATTGTATGTCAACACTGCGTTGCTATATTGATATACTGCAAACGGAAAAATAAATGCTATTGTTAGAACGAAATAATCAGGAGCCATAAAGTTATTTGATATTAGTCTTACTGCACCTCAATAAAATTTTCTGATCATTTAGGTTATTTGTTCGCCGAGGAAACATGAGACATGTTGATGGGTTATTTCTGTTAGGGAAATGATCCAAGGGTTAACTTGAATGTGAGAAATTTGCACCGCTATGTTTGGTTCTGAGGACAAGAGTACTGTACAGAGCAAGAATAGAAGCAAAGATAAAATTGATCACGACTTTCATTGCCTAAGAGTACTGGGAACAAGTTTACCCACAATGCAGTTGTCCATTAATGAGCAAGTGTCTAGCCTCGCTTTGCATCACGGGCCGGTTCAAATTTTGTCCAAGTCATTCCAACATGGCGGCCGGTACGGCTGTAATGCATTTGCCAAGCACGAGAAGCACCGTTAAGAAGGAAGAACCTGCTCGTAGAGTCCAGAAAATTAAGGCAGATGAGGTAAGAAAACTTAGCATACAAAACAGCAGGAAGTAGTATCAGTCTTTAGCGAAGAAACTTCAAAAGTTGATCATGTGGCTGTACATGACGACATCTTTTGATCGAAAACTATGACTTTTTTGAAAAGCGAATTTCGCTTAACTCTGCACGTCACCCATTTCAAAGGACTTTCAGTAGGCAGTTTTCTTCCGTATTAACTTTTTTAAGTAAAAGTAACTTCTGGAAGGCTCGAGATTGACATTAGTCCATTCGGCCTTAAGCTTTTAATTTCCTTGAAGCTTCCGCTAGAAGACCTGGCCTTAGATCCTTGAACTTAATGAAGTTTGACTTAATTGTCCGCTGATTCTTTTTTTTTTTTTTTACTTCTAACGGTAACGAACTGTGTACTTTGTGAATGCTAATCTCGATGACTTTTTTTTTGTTTGATGTATTTCTGTACTTGTAAAAAGCGTTCTGTATTCCTTTGTTAAGGACTTCTCAAAATGTTTCGAAGTTCTCGTCTCCTGAACTCTGCGATTATCTGGTTATATGCTCAGGTTCAGTATTTTAACTTACCTTTCAAACTATTGATGTTTTGTTTCTAACACAAAATCAATTAGCTATAGTATAGCTTTGGAGCAATTTTTAGAATCAGACTATCAGTTCCACTTTATTGCTGTAGCTTATGCATCTATCAATGTTAAGCCCAAGGGAGGGGGAGACCATAATGAGTAGTGAGAAGTAGTTGGTTTATTTGTTGAAAACAATATAAAACAATGTGGCAATATTGTATTGCTAAGATCGAGAAAGCAAAACAAAGTGCCTACCTCCTAAACATCTGCATTCTTTTCTACAAGAATTACTTGAAGATGACTGCACATGTGATGATGTGATTGGGTTTCATTCCTCTTCACAAAAAAAAAATCAAATGTTCCCACCCTAGGGCCCAGACTCTAAGTCAAATTCCTGAGGGTGGAGACGACAATTGTGGTTAAATGCCCCAGATATGCCCAGGGTACCCCTCTCAGGCTTAACATTGAAAGACACATAACAGGTGCCTGAAGTTTCAAATTTTCTTACATTCATGTATTATGGCATCATTTTATTCATGCAGATGGAAGTAGAAGAAGAGAAGCAACATGAAGGAATTCAACAATATTATATCACCAAGATCGAGTCTCTCCAGGTAACATGTGGGAATTGGGTTATATGCTTGTAGCAAAGGCTTTGCACTTTCATCAGTTACCTTTCCATATATCAGGGTTGTCGCTAAGCGTTGGCTGCTGGCTAAATTTGTCGGCTGGATCAGGGTTCTCTCTAAATTTTGGAGTAAAAGGAAAATAAAATGGAGTAGCCGGTAAAGAAATTCATAAAGGCGCGCAAGTGCCTTCCATGCGCCTCTGGAACATCCTTTTTCTTTTTGGTTTTTAGCGCTGCCACCTGCCACATCTCAGCAAGCCCACGCTGCCGCTTTTCCACCATTTTGAAGGTGTTGGAATATATTGTCTTATATGGAGTGTTTTTCATTGGTAACCGCTGCCTCGCAATCTGAGCCTGTTTTGTTCGCTGAACGTTTGATTGATGTCTGTAAGCAGATTCAAGCATGGCGAAATTCTCGACGAAACTTTCAAGTTTGTTCAATCAAAAACACTTTGGACACTTGGCTCTTTAAGGAAAAGTTTATTTATTTCAGAATGTATTTTTTATTTGGATCTGAGTAGCCGGCGTGCCCAGGACAACTAGCCGGCAATTTTCGCCAGTCGCCGGGGCTTACGGAGATCTCTGCTGGATTTTGGCGGGCATTAACTTGGTAAAGAACAACAAATGGTTTTAGGTTACGCACATACAATCATGTGATATCTGAACCATATCAAACTGTCTGAATCAACTAAATGAAAAGTTTGGAATAAATTCCCAACTACCTTGAGTATTGGCGCTATTATAATGTTCCAGGTCTCTCGCGAAAAATGGTGTCTGGCTCAATGAAAATCAGCTGGGAGACTATTTTCTTAGCTACAACCCTGATATGTATAACTAATGATAGTGGAATCCCAATTATTCAAACCAAAAAGGGTTCAAGGGGGTTAAAAAAAATAGCTATTCTTCTTTAGTATAATACAGATTGAGTACCATGTACAACATGTGTAGACATGTTTCTTGGCCTAAGAATTTAATACTAACAACTTCTAACTTTGTAATAGACATCTCCAGAATATCAACGCTATGTTCTGTCCCTTTCTGGTCTGTAATAAAGAGATTTTACTATGTTTGCCACTGGATCAAAAGTGATCCATTATTTAACCTGGTGGTTATAAAACATAGGAAAATTATTAGGTACATGTAGTGTTTATGAAACAAAAAAGGTATGCTTTTGCGAGAATTTTTAACACATGTTATGTCATCTTTCTACTCACGTTTTGCATAGTTTATCCCCTATTTGTTATTATTTTCTTGCCATTGGACATGTAGTTTACAAATTCCTGTTTTTAGATGGTTGTTACAGAAGAAATCAAGAACTTGCGGAGACTTGAAGCCCAGAGAAATGAGCTCAATGCTAAAGGTTGGTATACATTTATTTTCTCTCAGTCTATGCTTAACTTGTTACATGCAGACCTGTGCTTGTGACCAGGGTAAGTTACTCCCTCATTTGGCATGTGTTTTCTTTTCAGTATTCTTGATACAATTGTTCGAAATATTTTGTCTTGGATGACCAGACAGTTGCTTACATGTACATGTACATGTATTTTGTGCATTGCATTCTTTACAGAAGAAGCAATTCTGGTACTCCTATGTGCATGGTAGCTGAGTACATTTAGTTGCATGTAATACATTTGTACATGCAGCAATTTAGCTATCTTAGAAGCGAATTTTACTTCTTACATAATTATGTACTATGGACACTAGATTTAAGTACATGTATTTTGCAGACTTGAGTTGAACTTGAATTTGTTTTTACAATTGCTTACCCCTGCACCCGCACTGTATGTAATTTATGATCATTGTAAAAGTGAGAACTGAAAAGGATATGTTAGAAATATCATATTATTTTATGTATACTGGAAGTGCAGAAGTGAGGAAGCATTCATTCTTGAAAGTGAATAATTTTATGGTCTTTTGACTTTCTGCATTATAGTGCGAATGTTAAGAGAGGAATTGCAGCTGCTGCAGGAACAAGGCTCGTATGTTGGTGAGGTGGTTAAACCCATGGACAAGAAAAAGGTTCTAGTGAAGGTCAGGTTCTTCCTTTAATGAAGGTTATGTTAGAGTGATGGTCATACAGAGTTCCATGTGTAAGCGTAACTTCCAAACTTTAACCTAAAGCAGATACTCTAAATTCAAAGAATTGAAAGTTTGTTCCAGCCATAAAACTGTTGAATGCAGTTGAATTACTGTGCATAATACTGACAAGTGTTTTTGAACTGCTTTTCTTTTGTATTGGATGTCAGCCTTAAATGGTATCAATACAGTATGCTTTTGTTTCTTGTTCAAGATGCCTATTTTATGATATTTATGTCATGTGAAAGATATGCGTGTAACACACATAACATTTCACTGTGGTATTTGGTTGGCTAAATTAAGGTTTTCTTACATTTTTCTACCCAACTTCTTGTACATGTATGCATGAAATCTCTCTTGCAATTTGAAGTTGCTCCCACTTGAATGCCAACCTACATGTAAAAAAAAAAAAAATCGCACTTCATGTGCGATTATTTCATGAAGTTTGCTTTGTACATGTAGCTTTTAAATCTAGCTGCAGCCTTATTGTATTGTGTGAAAATGTATATTTTTAATTAAGGATATTGCCCTACTCTTCAATATTGAAGAATGTATTAGCTATCTATCTGTTATACCACATTAAGATCATATTTAGCTTGAAGGATGTTTTCTTAGTCATAGATGGTAACAGGAAGTCAAATTCTTTTGGTGTAAACATGTATGTATGTAATTGACTTTCCTTAACCGTGCTGCCCGTAACTACCCATGTGAAAACCTCTCCAATTTCCTGTGCTACCTGTAACCGCCCAAAAAGCCGCACATGGGGACAGTTGCCTTTGCTACCCTCCCTGAAGACTTTTTGGTTCTCTTATTGTTCTATTGTTCTTGAGGACAAATACAACTGTAAACCAATCAGAATCGATTTATAGAGCATATTTTTAGGGGACTTTGGGGGTCCTAGAAAGGCAGGTTTTTCATTAAAATTGTGCACTAAAAAAGTGCAGGTACGTCACAGGCGGCCCAGACGTGCTGTTAGTGAAATTAATTTATAAACAACAGAGCCGAATATGTATGTGAAGTTACAAGCAAAATTAACTGCAAAGGTGTCAAAATATTTATCAAATAATTCAAAATAAATGTTGGTTTGCCCTAATACATTTGTCTATTTCTTTGTCCTGGTCAATATCTGGTCTATTTTACTGCATTTTCTCAGTTAGTTCGCTTGCCATCATGGCTGCGTGGGAGCTTTTATCTTAAAATTATATTAAGGGTCCAAAGAGTGTTTAAAAATCGAAATATTGTAAGACACAACCTGCATAACTTTAGCTGAATGCCTCCTTGTTCATCCTGGCTGGTTTAAACAGCATTTTTTCGCTTTTTACGATATGAGGTATCTTCCACTATAAAAGAAGTAAAGGCTGGCTACATGGTCAACGGACCATCTCCACGCGAAGCTCAATAAATTCCCGAATAATCGACGGATCCGCTCCAAATTACGATCAGCTGAACCATATATTCCGTGGTTTCTTGGATAGTGCTCGCTGGCTTCCCAAACCCATCGGAACTGCACGAGAGCCACTCATTTATCAGCATATACTTGACCTTTTCGCTCCGCCATGAACCGTGTACCCGACGGTTTTATCGACGAACGAGTCTCAAATAGTACGGTCCCTCCCTTGGCAAGTGTTATTTTGTCGGGCAGGCGCGGTCGCTAAGCTTGAAATTCAAAATGCGTAGCAAAACCGTTGGGTACACGGTTCATGGCAGAGCGAAAAGGTCAAGTATATGCTGATAAATGAGTGGCTCTCGTGCAGTTCCGATGGGTTTGGGAAGCCAGCGAGCACTATCCAGGAAACCACGGAATATATGGTTCAGCTGATCGTAATTTGGAGCGGATCCGTCGATTATTCGGGAATTTATTGAGCTTCGCGTGGAGATGGTCCGTTGACCATGTAGCCATCCTTTACTTCTTTTATAGTGGAAGATACCTCATATTGTAAAAAGCGAAAAAATGCCGTTTAAACCAGCCAGGATGAACAAGGAGGCATTCAGCTAAAGGTATGCAGGTTGTGTCTTACAATATTTCGATTTTTAAACACTCTACGACCCTTAATATAATTTTAAGATAATAGCTCCCACGCAGCCATGATGGCAAGCGAACTAACTGAGAAAATGCAGTAAAATAGACCAGATATTGACCAGGACAAAGAAATAGACAAATGTATTAGGGCAAACCAACATTTATTTTGAATTATTTGATAAATATTTTGACTCCTTTGCAGTTAATTTTGCTTGTAACTTCACATACATATTCGGCTCTGTTGTTTATAAATTAATTTCACTAACAGCACGTCTGGGCCGCCTGTGGGTACGTGTAATCATGGCACATTGCGGGCCAAATCTACGAACTTCCAACCCTAACACGGAAAAAATAATTCTTTGGGACTTAAAATAAAGGAAAAATACAAATCAATGTTTAGGTGGCCTCAGAATGGAAGATCGAGGAATACAGAGTCCTCGAACCTTTCTGGTGAAAAATTTTTTCTTCCTCCGACCACCGCGAAAACATGACCATCAGAGTGCTTTCAAGTAAGTTTTGAATACAGATTGCAGATTTGAAGCAGCTTACCGGACTTTAGAAACAAAAATGGTAATGTACATTATTACTGTGAGGTTAAATTCAACTTTTGGAACGATTGGTAAAGCCACTGCCATTAAAATGCAAAAGTGGTCAGCAAAAACTCAAACTTTCGCTTTAGTGTGAAGAATTAATTTGAACATGCGGTCATGCAGCGAAGGACATCTGCAAAATTTTGAACATTTGTTTGCTTTTAAATAAGTTTGTTGGCCTCAGCTTGAATGAAAATTTATTGTTATTGAACTCCCTTTTGCATTTCTTTCGTTTGGTTCCCTGTATTTGGGAATTTAAGGTTTCAACAGTGAACAGTATATTTGCTCTCTGGAATTTACGGCCTCTTCCGTGATATGTTTGTTTTTTATTTGCTTCATTCAAATATATTTTTTGAGTCTTATTCAGCTACAACAGAACTGCAGAGAAAAGAACTATGTGGCCACTGATTTAGCACAGTTGAAATATGATTGATTGCGAAATAGTTAGCTTGTTTTTGTCATCTTTTTTGTCTTTACAACTTTCTTCTTTCTTCCGCTACTTTTTTTCACAACACTGTAATAGTTTGTTGTGCGGCAAAGAAATCACTTGATTTCTTGTTTTCAAATTCAATTCAATTTCATTTGGGCGCCAATGGGTTAATGTCAACTTGTAAAAGCTCAAACTATGGAAATCCATCTATATTGGTGTACTGGTTGCGATATTAAAACTGAACATGGTTGATAATAACTTGTGCTAAACACCCATGTATCAGTAATTCCTGCAAAACAATGTGCAGTATCTCCATTTCTTCTTTGAGAAGGCCAGCTTGTATGTTGTCGTGTATGACAAACTAACCACTAAAATAATGTCAAGTGAAATTTACATGTAGTACTTTCTTGATAAATTAACTTCTCCTACTTTTGAGTTGAAGAACTTGTGTACACTATCTTTCAAGTGTTTCATTAATCTTGCCTGTGTATCATTATGCAAGTATGTGATTTACAGTAACACAAAAGCACAGTGAATTCTTTTAATACCTGTATCTACCAGTACATGAAAAACATAGCATAAGCTTACCTGAACTGTAGAATTGTTGTATAACTATATACTTTTTATTTTTCTTTGTGACGTCGTTTTGTATTATTAATATTTCTCATGCATGAATCTTGCTTTTATATTAGCCACCGTTATGTACATGTATTGGCTGCATCTTTTCTTACTTTAGGAGCTTGCTCCTTTAATTAATTTATGTTATGCTTAATAGATCTTTTTTCATCCCACAGGTTCACCCAGAAGGGAAATTTGTGGTCGATATTGATAAATCAATCGATATGAGTGAGGTAAGACTTGATATTGTTTCACCTTAGTGGAAAAAATATTGCTTTACAGTCTAGAAAACTAAGTGTACATGTATTTGGGTTTATGCATGTCTAATTTGCAGCCTTGTATGGCATTTTAGAGTGGCAGGGTGACAGAATATGTCATGTTTATATACACTGTAGGTCCTTAGGAATTGTAATGGATACCCCATTGTCATGACAGAAGTATAAAATTAGTCATACAATGTAGATAATGAAGTGTGATAATTCTTAGTACTTTGATGAGTAAAATTGTGTCAACTAAACTCTCTTTTCTGCCAAATGCATGTTACATAAATCTTCCATCAAAAGGGAATAAGTTTTCTTTTCTATGATAATCAACTCTATGTAATGCTCTCTGGGGTCAAGTTTTCTTTTGTTATGTACAGCTGTACATATTCTGCACTGTACATAGGTTGAGTTGGTAAAATCTCAAGACAACACATACACACATCTGAAAGAATTACTTTAAAAAATGATTTCCATGCATTTGTGACTCCCAAATGCTATCATAAAATAGCTCCATGAAACATCAAAGTTCTTGAAATTTCCAGGGGAAGTGACCCGAGGCTCTTCCCTAGATAAACGGGTGACCCTCCTCTTCCAACACGATCACTGAAGTAGGTACATGTAGGCAGCGCCCATCTTTTGGGACCCACCTGATAAATGGTGTGACCCTTGTTCTAGAAACTTAGCTGGAACACTGACCTGTACAGGGATGTACCCACATCAAAAGAGCTGTAAAGTATGCATTGTATAACTTCAATCACACACCATTTGTAGCAGAATTTTTTTTATTTCTCTTTTAGGTGACCCCAAACTGCAGGGTGGCTCTTAGGAATGACAGTTACACTCTTCACAAGATTTTACCAAACAAGGTTTGAAGATTGCCCACATTTTCAATGCTGAATACATCAGCCAATGTTATTCTGGAGAGTGTGATCAACAGGGCTCACATTAGAATCGCATAATTGAATAAAATCTTGCATTCTGATTGGTTTATGAAGCGAGGTATTTAGCGTGGAATTGCGAGTTGAAAACGAGGCTAAGTGATATTGTTTCGCATCCACGTAACAACTATTGTTAAATTGTAACACAACAACTGCAAAAAAGTTTTTCTACAATGTCTTTTTCTACAATTTTATTCAATTATGCGATTTCGCGATTCGTGCGACATCGGTTTTCGCGTGCAATTTAACGCGGAATTCACGAGTCAGGTAATGAATTTTCCTATAATATTTTCAGGAGGAGGGTAACTGGCTCTCGCAGGCTGGCAAACCTTTTTGAACTGAACTTCTGTAGAAGGAAAACTTTCCTCTAGATGGTCAAACCAGGCAGGGAAAATCATCCTCTCAGCTGGTCGATTTGCTTGGTGCCTGGCCAGTAATGAAACCTCTAGATCAATATCCAGTACCTCCTTATTGAGATCAAAAGTTAAAGTTACTGTGTACCTTCAGGGGTGTCTCCTGGGGTGTCTGCCTATACAGCAGGCCTGAGTAGTTCGAAAGGTGTTAAAGCAACTGTCTATCACGTTAGAGCTTATAAATTTGGTTATTCAAAAGTAGCCTGAGGTCAAATTTTATAAAATTTGTTAATGAATTTTCTGTGGAGTCTAACTGGAAGGTAGATTGTGAAGTTCTAACTCAACAAGATTTTCATACTTTTGGGAATTTTATTAAATTGTATATATCACGAATATGTACATCTTTAGGTGGATCCTCTTGTCAGTCTGATGATGGTTGAGAAGGTTCCTGATTCAACTTATGAGATGGTTGGCGGTCTAGACAAACAAATCAAGGAAATCAAAGAGGTTTGTTTTTCTCATCTAGTGCAGTATTGATCCTTCCATGTGCCTTGCTGTATGGAGCTATATTCAACTTGCTAACAAGCTATTTCGCATGCACACATTGTACTTTTTGTAGTTGAGTTGTGAGTTGTGTTAGTCAGAGCAGTTTTCAATTGAGCATTAGAATTTACCAAAACCAAACCAATTACTTACCAATTAGACTACTCAGGCAATCTTAAACCATAGTAAAACCAAAACCAAACTAATCGTCTGATTACTTTGGACAATCAATTGAAAACTTCTCTAGCGCATCATAGACACTAGCTTTAAGCATTGCTATAAACAAGACTCTTCTATCACTGATATTGCCTCAACAACAATGACATTTATTTATACCAAAAAAATGAAGACAAATACATAGATTTGAAACTTACAAATATGGTATTAGCTGCCAAAACAACTGTACAGCTAAAAAAATTAAGCAGCTACATGTATCTATAAGATAGTACTCAGACTGGTAGACTGTTAGGGCAACCTGACAAAATCCAGGGAAGGAGATGGTACACGTAGGGGTGGTATCCTGTAGTGGAGCTAACATCCTAGGGGTGGGTAACAAATTGGAAACCATAGAGACCATTTTGCATGTACTGTACATGTAAATGAAGTTGCAGGTGTTTCCATTGTCTCCAATAGTTATACAGTTGATTGATTAATTAATTATCTAAAATTGTTTATTTGGCTTCTGACCAGGTAATTGAGCTGCCTGTGAAACATCCTGAGCTTTTTGAGGCCCTTGGAATTGATCAACCAAAGGTAAGATTTGACTAGTTCATAGTTTAAATGAAAACGTTGATTTGTTTTTGTGCGATTGTCATTTTCAAGCTGCCAAACCAATACATGTGCATGTGTGTTGTTTTTAGGGAGTGTTACTGTATGGCCCGCCAGGAACTGGAAAGACCCTTCTGGCTCGAGCTGTTGCACATCACACGGAATGCACTTTTATCAGAGTCTCAGGCTCGGAGCTGGTTCAGAAATTCATTGGTGAAGGTGCTAGAATGGTCAGAGAACTGTTTGTTATGGCAAGGTAAAATGATCACTATTGCTTCCAAGCCTTAAAGTTAGCTTTGTTTTTCATTTTTCATGCTTTTCCTTCACTTCTTAATGTTTTCTTTTTAACAGAGAGCATGCCCCTTCTATCATTTTCATGGATGAAATTGACTCCATTGGATCATCAAGATTAGAAGGTGGATCTGGAGGTGAGATTGTGTGCTGAAAAAAAAAAAAATTCAACAAGTCCTTTTCTGATTGATTTCTTAGCTCAGTGGACTTTCTTGTACATGTATTGGCACACTGTACAGTCAACTCTGTAAGGTGGACACCCTTTGTGAACAGTTCCAAGTATATGCTTTAGAGAGGTGTCTGTCTGTCTTAAAGTGAGTTCAATTGCAGAGAAACAAGTGAACGTTCATTGGGACCTGTGACTAGAGAGACAGGCATACATGTATCTGCAGTAGGGAGATGTCCACATTAAAACTTGCCTTCTACTGTTAGTTGAGTTTTGAACGATCTGGTTGCCAGATGAATAGAACAAACTTCTATGTAATCCAAGAATGGAAACTCTTCATCATTGGGTTATTCAAGTAATTTCCTATGATGCTGCTGGAAATTGCAATCTGTCATGCAAAAGCTGTGTGACGGGAAGTAATGAACTCAATGTGACTACAAAATTTTATTTTTTGTTACAAGGTGACAGTGAAGTTCAAAGGACAATGTTGGAGCTGCTAAACCAGCTTGATGGGTTTGAAGCAACCAAGAATATCAAAGTTGTCATGGCAACAAACCGTATAGACATCTTGGATTCAGCTCTTTTGCGACCAGGACGTATTGACAGGAAGATTGAGTTTCCACCACCCAATGAGGAGGTGAGACAGTTGATACTTACATTTGCATTGTTCATTTTTGGCGGCGATTCGTTCACAATCTCCCAGTCAATCTTCTGTTTTTTGTTTTGTTTTGTTTGTTGTAACCCTATCAACACTTGAGCATGTCAAGATTTTTCTGTTTTTTTTTGTGTGTTTTTTTAGTACAGTAGTAACACTCACAGGACCAGTGCTTTTTTGTATGAACATACATGTAGAGTTTACATCATCATAATTTCCACTCATTTGACTTGCTTCACAGGCAAGATTGGACATCCTGAAGATTCACTCGAGAAAGATGAATTTAACCAGAGGCATAAACCTCAGAAAAATTGCCGAACTCATGCCTGGCTCCTCAGGAGCTGAAGTGAAGGTACTGTACATTGCAAAAGGTGGACAATCAAGAGACTGAGAACTACAGTCTCCATACAGCTAGGCAGATGATGACAAATTAAGTCTTAAAAATTTATTGTCGAGAGAATATTTTCAAATGTTAACTTTTGTACTAGGAAGTACACGCTTAGAAGTGAAGGTTAGGATGTGCATGTACATCCTTGTGGCATAATAAAGGCAGAGACTATGACTTTGTCTTGGATGTGACAAAGAGTATGCCAGATTTGATGATAGAATAATGTGCAGCAAAACATTGATTATCAACGTTTTGCTCTACACGACATCCTGATTGGTGATACAGTACAACCAACAATTCCTGTAGAACTGCATGTTCTGTACGCACAGAACTGTTGTTTTCCAAAAGAGCTTTTCTGTACAAGTGTAATTATCGGTAGTGTTGTTTCTTCTTGTAGGGTGTTTGTACAGAGGCAGGCATGTATGCTTTGAGGGAAAGAAGAGTTCATGTCACACAGGAAGACTTTGAAATGGCAGTCACAAAGGTAGGAGTTTCTCTCAATAGGAGTTTCTCTCTACTTCTTTGTTATCAGTATACGATGAAGTCTGTTTACAGCCCAGTGATACTTTCATACTGACTTTCATGTCATTGTTTTTTACTTCATAGGTCATGCAGAAGGATTCTGAGAAAAACATGTCGATCAAGAAACTTTGGAAGTAAAACATCTGCTGGACCTAATAGAGATTATAGTCTTCGACGCGAAAAAGCAAATTGATTTTCTACAGTTAACTTACTGCTCTTCTTGTTTATTTCACTTGGACTGTCATTCCATCAAGCAAGCAAGCATTACCACAAGGAGAATAGACAATAAAAAAGTAAACTCTTGGGTACGAAAAACTCGTACAAGTGCAACAGCCATGTTTGGCATTTTTCGAATAGACTTTAGCATGGTTATACAAAGTATTTAAGATAGCTCTTTTTGCACACATCATTACAAAATTTACAAGCTGCACTGTGCCACTGGACAATTACCGTGCTGTGCTTCAGGGTGGGTAATTCAAGACTGTAAGATCACCTCCAGCATGGTTTAGCTTAGTGTAGTTCGGCAAGTGTATGGATGCAAGATCTATGTGTGGCTACGCAAGCAGTTACTCAACTAACATTTGATTTTGGACATGTGTTGTGCATTTAAAAAGACAGCTTGATTTTTTTTTTGCAAAGACGTGTGGTGCAGATGTGGCAGAGTCTGGGACTCGTGCACATTTCATTTTAGTAGGCAATTTGTCAGTAGATGATTTTCATAATCGCTTAGCATTTTGTACATGCAGTGTGATTCAAGAGTATTTGACAATAGTTGGAGTGCAGCACCAAGAAAAACTAAGTTCTTTAGCCTTAAACAATAACAACAAAATCATTAACTATAAAGCTCGAACTTGACTAACAGTCAAGACTATTTTAAGTTACTGCCCTGTTTGCTATTGGTTTGTGGCATCTGATATATTGCCAATATTTTTATTTTTCAATATTATATATCAAGTGGATTGAATCCAACTTCCATAATTCTACTGTGAAATTCTTTCATGTGTATCAATAATTAACAATACAAGTCATCAAACTAAAGGTAAATAGTGGTGGATATTTGCCAGGCCATAACGTGCATGGTAAATTTACTGTTCACCTTCACCAAGGTGAAAACTGTGTCTAGTATATTCCAAACTGAGTAGGCAAAGCAGAAAGGGTTGACTTTATTAATGGGATTTACATGGTAGAGAATGCAAAAAAAAACATGGTTTGGTAAATACTAAGTTGTTCTCGTTACTATTTATAGATACAATAATATATCTGTTACATGTTCTGCCACAATGTGAATGTTCTGTTGTATACAGGAGGGTGATAGTATGTTGGAACAGTCTGACTGCTCAACAGGATTTCACCCTTACTGTTGGGAGGGGACCCATCCCCAGATCATTGCTGTACCATCCTCTCTCTAGCATGTGGGTCTACCATGTGGCTTTGTCACAAAAAAGGTTGGTCTAGAAGATACACAGTAGGTAGCATTGTGGTAGAAATGATAGATGCAGATTTGGAGCTTGACTGAATTCTGTCAATATAGTTGCATTTAAACCCAGCAAACCAAATCATTGCCTTCCAGTTGTATCGTTTGTTTTGTCTCAGTTCTTAGATCTACCTTGGAGCAGTAGCTCTATCCAACTGCTGTGAACAGTTCAGTACAACCTGTTTTTCCAGTTCTGTTGCTGGTTACCTGTACTCCATAAGGACCAAAATTCTAAATAAATCCAACTTTGTTTTAAAGACTCTGTTTGCAGTTTGAGTATTTTTGGTTTTTGGTAGTTGTCTCTGTCAAATGTGAGGAAACTTAAGCCAAAGTTCCCTCCCCCTCCCCCTCCCCCTTTTCCCACCCCCAAAACACAATAAATTGCAAAAACAAAGCAAAAACACAATATAAGATTTATTGCTTTTTTTGTAGTTGTAGTTGCTTAAAATGATGATTGAACACTTCTAAGAGCAAATTCTATTACCCTGACGAGCTACAATTTTAGGAGAAAAGTGATCGGCAAATTCACAGCCCTAAATTACGAACAAAGTGGTGCCAGGCGAGACAAAGGAAACAGCCAAGAAGAAAATGAAACTTTACTTTTGTCAACAAGCAAAAATGTAAAAGCACAATAAAGAAAATTCTCGAAAGGTATGCAACGATTTTCATAGCTTTCACATTCTCCCAAGCCTCCTCATATTTAGATGAGGCTATGTAAACATGGAAAAAGCACTCTATATTGCTTAAATGCAGAAATTTTGAGCCAACATTAAGGAGTAATTTGAATGCTGACAACAACCAAATTACGCCAAAAAATTACCATTTCATTGACACAACTGCTTTATGTAATATATCAAACACGAGTGACAGTGTTTCATCGGGATATCCAAACACCGAGAAGAGAGTTGAAAATACGACGCGCAGCGGAGTATTTTTGACGAAATTCGAGGTGTTTGGATAGCCGATGAAACACTGACTCAAGTGTTTGATATATCTTCTCAATCGAAACAAAAACTAAGGAGAAAACGGATAGGTAAAATCGTCAAAATCTATGCTAATTAAGATCGGGTATCCAAACCTCCTTCACGGTTGTGATTTTCTTTGTTTTAACTGATGAATTATTAATGAGTTTGAGAAGTAAGGGTATTTTATTTTCACAGGAGTAGTAGTGATTATTGTGGCATTGAATTTTAACCAAATGTTTAATCGTTTATTGATTTTTGCAGCTTTTCAGATGTACATTTAAGGAAATAATTATTTGAAACATGCTTTGGCAGTAATACTACATGAACAATAAAAGAACCATTTGCAGATATAATTACAAAGGCAGTCTACCAACTGAGCTAACCAGGCGGCAGTTAAATCTAGTTGCTACTTCTCAATCGAATCTAAAACTATAGGAGAAAACAGAGAAACAATAGCATAAAAATCTATACTAATTACGATCTGGTAATTATCCAAACACCATCACACTCATGACTTCCTTTGTTTGAACTTGATGAATTATTAATGAGTGAGAATAAATGCTAAATTTCATTAAAGCAAAAAAGTAAATAACTAAATTACCTTAATTATAAAATGATAGGATTTTTTTTTTTTTGGGCGGGGGGGGGGGTAACAATAATCAATAGGTTATATAGTACCATAACCTTGATTACTATGAACATCACAAAAAATTATAATAATTATCAAATGATTGTTTCTATCAAATTTAAAGTACCTAAGATTCCAATTGCAAAACATGTACATGAATAAAAAAAATCAGAAAAAAATCTTAGTTATTTTGTACCTTTTTATCTGGGTGTGTGCCCTCCTGAACCAGTCGGCATTACAACACCTAGTCAGTTATCAACAACTGAAAAACTATAATTGAATTTTATTAAATACTATTTTTTCTTTCTTTCATTATTTAAAAGTGCATAATTTCTTCTTAAATAATAATTTTGACACTGAAGTTCAATTCAAGGACTGAAAAACAATAAGTGGCATCTGGAGCTCATCGCTAGGAGCGTGCAACTCCTACACTAAGCGTATGTCACAACATTTTTACAGACCAGTCTATTTTTAGGCTTCTTTTCACGTGAAATAGGTCAGTTTCAGTCTACATGAGCGCAGATCGGTAAAGAAAAAATGTGACCTCGGGTGGACATGTTAACTTAATCCTTCTGCGAAATGGTGACGTTAATTAAAAATTAAGCCTGTGCTAGTGATTGGTCACTTAGGTTTCTGAGAGGGTCTCAATTCACAAAAAATTCAAACTAAAAATAGATCGGTCTGTGAAAATGCTATTACAGGAATATGGGGTAGTTGCACACTCCTAGTGTGGTCTCCTGGTGGCAACATCTCCATTGAAATTATTCAGAACTAATATGAAGATAAATTTGAATTTTTTGCACCTATATATCATTCAAGCTATTCATTGTACCTATCATACTGCATAATAAATATTTGGTCAGAATTTATAAAACATTGACAATATCGTTTCATTTGTAATGTAATGTAATTCATAAAAATTCTAAATCACGATGCATAATTTCATACACCCGCAGTAATGCTACAGTTTATAGCAAGCAAAGCTATATATTATACTTAGTCATAAAACTGGTTACTTGACAACCCTTGAGAAGGGTTAAATGGGAGTCCCCAGGGATGCTTGTCAGAAATTTTGAAAAGAACCCCTAAGCACTACCAATTCTTACATAAGCTAGACAGACACTACCATCATTTTTGCATGGGAGTTCCCTTCGGATATTTCTACCACACTCTCATCAGCCTGTTATGTTAAAATACATGCACAGGCCTTGGTTTCTTTATTTGCCCCTAACTAACATTTATGTCAAATCCTTTGAACTTATTCATAATTAAATAAATCAGTTTCCACTGGTCCAGAAGACAAGTTGTCAAGAACTTCACTTGCAGCTCTCTGGCCAGCTTGTACTGCGCCGTTCATGTAGCCACGCCATTCTGTTGCTGTCTCAGTCCCTGCCCAGTGAACTCTGATGAAAATAGAAACAATTATAATCATGACTGCAAGTTTCTTTAAAAAAAAAACGAATTGAAACACAAACGAGTGAGTTGAGTTCATTGCTTCATTGTTCAGCCAAATACAACTGATTCACGCTAATACACTGTAATAAAAATGTGATTGATATGTACTAACAACATTATACAACTCCAGAAAATATCCATACTCCCCCTCCCCCAGAGAAGAGATTGGAATTTCCTGGGGGTGGGGGGATCTGTACTTAGACCAAATATGTAAAGAAATTGGAATTTCTTCATTGGAATTTCCAAAGGGATGGGGTGGAGGTCTTAGAAAAACTCCCTTCTGTGGGGGAAGTATGATATTTTCTGGAACTACACATAAAATTTTCAATGCCATCTTTCCCTTCCTCTTTCTTACCTATGAAATGGTTCTCGTAAACAGTCTCCATAATTGATAACAGCTCCCGGGACCATCACATTTACTGGACATCCACCATTCCATGTCTCCTTTGACCAGTCCTTAAAAAAAGACATAACATACCGTGATGATAGCGGAGCTCCTGAGCGCCAAAGGCAGGCGAGCAGAACCCCATACCCATATAGGAAAACCAATGTATTGATTTTCTCATGGTTATCACAGCTAGCGGTATTGCTCTTCACCGTCTATGCACAACGGCGACGGAGTTGCGCAAGGTGGCAGCCATACTCCAGCTAATAGGGTTTTCTTTTTCCTTTTTATTTCCTTTCTTTTTTCTTTTTTAAACCCGCGCAGCCGTAGGCTGGGCGGTTTCTTGCTCTGCCTTCGGTTTTTTTTTTTGTCGGTAAGCAGACCCAAACTCCCACGGCCCATTTGTCTTCACCGGATGATGTCATCATCAGCCAATTACAGGCCATTTCTCAGCTCTTTTCGTCATATCTCCCCCTCAGGAGGGTTTTGTTAAGTTAGCGAATTAGCTGTTTACACAAAAAATTGGCGGCCTTAGGCGATGGGCGTCAGGACATTTGCAAGGATAAAGCATCTAATTTGGGACCAGCTGCTGGCTAGTAAGGCTGAAATTATCCAGAGTTAAGCTGTATTTTCGTTTTGCGTGCAAAACAGAACATTTTGTAATCTGGAATGTTTGCATTGTTTCTGTTCACTTTCAAAGGGAATATTCAATGCGCTAAAAAGGTATTACGTCTGGCCATGGAATACGCTGACGGTGATAAAGATCGTGTATAGTTCGCCAGAAGCAATGGTGGAATTTTCTGGGGAAAGAAAGTTAAAACTTAGCCTTAGCGCTCGTCAAAAACCCGTATCATTGTAAAATTTATATTAAAAGGTCAAGGTATTTTTTCATTAGACGTAAACAAAATTCTCCGATTACAAGTCACGCTAAACTCGCGCTATGCAAAGAATGTAATCAGATACTCCTTTTTTCGTATATTTGCTGAAGGGCAGGAAAGTCACGTTTCGCAGACAGTGTAAGTAACCGCGTTTTTTTAAAGCGCGGTTTACAACCGCACCGCGGTTTACAACCGCACCGCGGTTCTTGTTTTATTTAGGCTAATAGGTTTATATATTGGACATCAATGTTATGGTCAATTGAAACCTGTCAAAACAAGGTATCTGCTGACCAGTATCACATGATTATATTGTGGGCTCAAGTTTAGAGCTTATCAAGATCACATGTTTTTTTTAAGTTGACTGCTGACCAAGTGCTGGTTTTTGATTGGATCGCAGGCTCATGTCACGTTAACTTGTTGTAAACAGGGCTGGGTTGGTCGGAAGCTAGCCTAACCCTAACCCTTAATGCTAACCTAACCCTAACCCGCAACGCTAACCTAGGATTTTAAAAGCTACCCGAAGTATAAATTTTTCTTGTATAGATCATTTTCACGTGACGTCACCACTTTCTAAAATCCAAACCTAAAGAGCCATCATAGTTTTTATCCTCATGAGGCATAAGAGACGATATATTTATATCTGTTTACAATTCTACAGCTCCATAGCGTGCTTTGTTTGGAAACAAGAGCATTTTGAATTTCAGAGTTATGGCGGTGCGTGACATAAAGCCATGATCTTTTTTTTTGTTTTTTGTTTTTTTTTTGATCGCATTTGTCGAAAAATATTTACCTATCTCATGATTTGTAGCGTTTTTAGAAGTTAGAGCATTGGGAAAAGTGCTCATGTAAATGCTTCTTTGTTAAATACAGACAATCAGTCGCCTAAATAGCCAATGTAAGTTCCAGATGTTTACACTATTTTCCGGCGGCCATGTTGGTGCACATCTGATGTTCACCAACATGGCGTTTCCATACTGAACTCTGTAAATTTCTGTGAAACATTTCGATGAATATCTGCGGTTTGGGAAAACGCGCAGACCTAAAACTTGGAGAAGTGTCTTCTTTATTTAGTTCCAATAAGATCACAATTTCTTGACTTTATCCACTGAATGGTTTTCGATTTATTTTTTTATTGCGTGACAGTGAAAACGATCTATATGTTGAAATTCAGGTTAAAATGATTTTAACCTAGTTTGATTATCAATTTCCTTTGTCTTCTAACCATAATTATTTATGGTCCATGAATAATTAGGGTAAAGAACAAAGGAATTTCATTTTGACCTGCAACATATACAAATGTTTTTCATGTATTGCCTTTATTTTTTGTATTTTGAGGACCTTGAGATTATTCAAACTCAAAACAGAAGGCCAAACAAAACTAAACTCAAATCGAAATTCTCACTTATCATGGGTTAGCTTAACATCCGGGCTTTGAACAACCCGGCCCAGAAGCTCTGCTTTTACCCTTGGCTAAATCTATTATTTTGTCTACCATTTCAGCCTTAGCTTATCAGTGTATAGCATGTTGGAAAGAATACTGCTAACATTTACTCACCTTAACACAGAAATCTAAAGGATGTTCTGCTTCTTGGCCAAAATACAACTTCAAAGCCTTCAGGATAGCCTTCTTTTTCATTTCATCCTACAAAAACGTTAGCACACTCTATTTTTATAAGTCTTTGTAATTGTTACATACCAGCAAACAATTCACAAGGGAAACAATTAAATGAAAGTTGCAAGCTAAGATCACTAAAACCTGATAGTATGGGTTTGCACAGTCTAGTCTTGTTCTCTGATAGAATCCCATATATTTAACTTCTATTATTATATGGCTCTGTCTCACAAGGGCTGGGAACTACCAAATTCATGAATTTGATCGGCTGAAATTGATGTTGAAAGACTGGTAATGTTTTAAACTGAAAAAGTTGCAAACTAAAATGCAAAATCATTGACTATTTTCATCTAACAGTATTTATTTATGGCAGTGTCAAAAGGTGATGAGAAAAAAAAGGTAGAGAAGAGCAAACTTTGGCAGAATTAAATTCAGAATTAAAACATCAGTTAGTACAAACCAGTTTCATAATTAAATTGTTCTTGTTTGCGCCATATAATAAACATCTTATTAACCAAGCTTAGTTGGTCTGTATGGGAGAATCTTGACCTCAGTCGTGTGTACAGACTTCACTGCATTAGGTCTGTAGTCAACCTCAGTCAAGATTCTCCCATACAGACGTCCTGCTTGGTTAATAAGAGCTAATAATTATTACAATTCCCCCACATTTCAGATTGTAAACAGCTCAACTATTACTGACTGTTAGTCACTACCGTTTCTGTGCTCCACTTGGCTGCCGCATATGAAGTAATGAATCCAAGAATTGCTGGGCTTCCATCACTGGTTGTTCCATCAAACGTGATTGCAATTGGGTTACTCTCACAAACACCCTTAACAGTGCTTCTAGCCATGTCCCCTGATAAACCAGCCTTCCGCCAGAATGCTGTGGCATATGTCGCTACAAACTTAATTAAGTGTGATGGGGGCATGTTTTGAATAAGACGCTGCTTGTTGTATGGCAGGGGTGGACTGAATTCAATCTGGCCTTTAAAACAGAAACCCCAGAGTGAACATCAGGTTGGAAATGGCACAAGGTGGTAAAACACTTGCATGGGATCCATCCTGGAGAATCTCCCTTATCTGGGCTATATAGGTATACAGGGGTTTCAATAAAAGCTGGTTATCGGCGGTCTACCGCTGCCTGTAGGACCTCTTACTGCCGTCTGCTTGGATTTCATTAATGAGAATAAAAATTATACTAATAAAAAAACAAATACAACAACAACAACAACCACTGAAATTTTTAAACGCTACAAAAAAATCATGTTCTGTGGTCAATAAAAATACCCATCAACAGCACGCTTTTTGATGCCAAGAACGCTGGAAATTGCATTTCCGAGCTTCTAGATTTCAATATTTTCTGAGGGGGGGCATGCCCCTTTACTGGTCATAGCCACCTATTACACCTTCAAAGCAAAGCGGCAAGGTAAATATCCACCACTTTCACCGACACTGAGGTGAATAATTGTTTTAGTATATACCACACAAGCTGAATAACTAGCAGCCCAAAGAGTAACTTCATTAGTTAAAATATAGCGACAAAAGCCACTTTGTTTTTCTTCAGCTGCTCGGAGGTGAATAGTACTTGGCTAATCACCTCCGAGCTAGCCAATCAGCGCGCGCAAAAAGTACTATTCACTTGTGTGGTATATACTAAGTAATGTTATTGAAACCCCTGCATATGAGGTCCCAAAGGGTATCATGGTTTTTCAGCTGTTTGGGTCAGAAGCCATTTTGGTCTCAAATAGCTATATACAGTAGGCCCGTATGGTTTTTTGCACTCTAGTCTTATATTGGGTATAATATGTTTTTTAGAAGAAGCTAATCCTACCTAACAAAAATATGAGAAATATGTTCATAAGTTCATAATTAGTTTTCAGTTCAGACCTGTGTTATATAATGAATACATAACACTGATATGAACTTTAAACTAATTATAAGGCAGGTCTAAAACAGGATATTCATCTATGTGATTCCACTTAAAAAGAAGGAGTATTAACAAAATGCTCAAACTTCATGCAGTTGGTAATCATGTTATGTATAATTATTAGGAAAAATGCAATAAAAAATAGGGGTCACTGTGCTCGTTTTTGCACAACGTGGATGGCCTTAATTAGTAGCAACTTTGTGACTGACGAGGTTGTCATTACATGTAATTAACCTTAGTTAGCAGAACGGGGCACTAGAAATTCTAAGTAAAGCACTTACTGGATTAATTTATTTGAGAAGTTAAACAAAATAGACCCTGAACTTACATTTTAAACCATGTTAGTCAAACAGGATTTAAGATTATACTACAAAGTTAAGAATTCTCTGCGAGTGCACATACCCAGCACTACCTAAAGACGTGTTACTTAAGCATTAAAATCAAAATATTTTTAAGCAGAATTTTAAACTTTTCTTCAGATCGAGATATACTGTAGATAACCTTGATGATGCAAAAATCATGCACAGTAGGAATGTGCAATGCAATACAGAGGAATCGCCTTAAGGGTCAGGACTTTTATTTAAAAATGAAACTTGGTCAGGTCATAGCTGGGTAGCAGATTCCAATTCCAACATTTTAGTCTTAAAGAGGGTGAGGGTGTCGGAAAGTGGGCCACACACCACCACCCAATTTTCCTGGGAGTATCTCACCCCTCCCCTCTCCCACCCCCCCTGGATCTATGTGCTCACCTGCCAAATGTGGTGGAATGGCAAGAATTATAGACTTGGCTTTGTAAGACTGGCCGACTAGGCTGCTCACAAAAACATGTTCATCTTCCTGGCAAAACAACATTCAATACAGCTACAGATGAGTGTTTTTCATGAATAAGTAGAAACCGAGCGTTTATAATGATAAGATACATACATGTGCATGTACACATTATTATTTTTGGCCAAGACTAAAATTATTATTTTCGCAATTTCAGAACAGATATGAAGCTCAAGAACCTTGTAGATCTGTGGGGAAAGGGGTACTTACTAGTGACAGAAGCAAGAGGGAGGTGTTAATCCTCTAAAAAATTAAAGTTGCTGGGGATAAACCCGGACTCAGTGTACAAAATCCTACTGCCCAGCCCAGAATGTACCCCCACAAAGTAATGATAATTGTTTGATGGGTAAATGGGCAAATTGTCAATAGATAATTGAAAATAGCCTTATTTTTATGCCCTCAGAGTCCTCAGTGGGAGGCGCGGTAGCCTCATGGTTAATGTACTTGACTCCGGAGTGAGCAGTCCCGGTTCAGGCCCTGGTCCAGAACATTGTGATGTGTTCTCAGGCAAGACACTTTACTCTCAAAGTGCCTCTCTCTACCCAGATGTATAAATGGGTACCAGCGAATTTAATACTGGGGGTAACCCTGCGATGGACTAGTGTCCCATCCAGGGGGGAGTAGAAAGAATTCTAATCAAGCTTTGTGCTACTGAAACCGGGATAAGCTCCGGCCTGATGAGCCACTTGGCTCGTATGCAGACTTTACCAACGTCCTCAGAACCCAAGTTCCAAGACCACTAAAATTATCTGTTAATTAACCCACCCCCAACACCCAACCAATTATTGGGTATATTAATCATAGAAATCTAACAATGGTTTCATTTTGTAGCACAATCATTAAATACATTGTACTCAGAGCAGAAGTGATGACTAAAGAAGGCAAGAATTAAAGTGCCTATAACCCCAGAATTTTTTTTGGCTAAGATGAAACTTAGACAAACACACGAAAAGAATTTGCCAAAATTTTCGGTTTGTGACATTTTTAAGGGCTTTAAAAATTAACAGAAAGTAGTTGAAATTTGATATCTTTTGTGTTATGACCGAGCTGGTGAGGGGTCTGGGTATATTCCTGCGTTGACATCACATATTCATTTACATAGCATTAACTCTTTATAAACATGCATGCAAAACAGTCTGTGACGTCAACCCAGTAATAGACCCAGGCTCCTCGTCAGCTCGGTCATGTATCAAATTTCAGCTACTTTATGTTAATTTTTAAAGCCCTTAAAAATATCACAAACCGAAAATTTTGGCAAATTCTATTTGTGTGTTTGTCTAAGTTTCATCTTAGCCAAAAAAAATTCTGGGGTTATAGGCACTTTAATTCATTTTCTATTGTTAAGAAACTTTCTTAGGCAATATAAAAGCATTAGACAGTCCCTGTTTTCTAGTGGGCCAATAAAGTAAGAAAATTAGGAAAAAAGAATATGTGATCCAAGAGATTGCATTGACACTGGATCTTATTACAGTACCTGTTTTATCGAGGTGACAGGATGACTCAATATAAGTCTGTCCTTTCCCAATCTGCCAGCAAGAAGCTCTGTTACTCTATGAGCAGTTCCCTAAAAATACACAATATATCCAAGACCTCTAGGATGTATGCTTATAAAAGAACTTATTTTTAGTACAGTCGTAAGATTGTACAACACAACTGTATCAACATGCCATACACATAGGCTGAATATATTTAACAATTATTTCACAAGCGCATCATCTCATATACAACAAGCATAAGTTTTAATTCATTTCATTTTGTGGGACATGCAGCAAAGAATTGTAGAGAAGAAGAAGTATTTTGATGTAAGTATATATGAAATAATTCATATATTTGAACTGCGATTATAGATGAAAGTGAAAGAATGATCATCGCAGTGAATTTTCCAGTTTAAGCAACTGGAAAGAAGAAGCCTGAAAAAAATCAGGGCTTCAACGGGACTCGAACCCGTGACCTCCGCGATACCGGTGCGATGCTCTACCAACTGAGCTATGAAGCCACACATTGGGAACGAGGTCAATTTGTTGAGTTCATATCTTCCCGTGAGGAGTGAAATGATGTAAGTATATATGAAATAATTCATATATTTGAACTGGGGTTATAGATGAAAGTGAAAGAATGATCATCGCAGTGAATTTTTCAGTTTAAGCAACTGGAAAGAAGAAGCCTGTTTTTTTCAGGCTTCTTCTTCTGGAAAATTCACTGCGATGATCATTCTTTCACTTTCAAGAAGTATTCTGTTTGAAGGAGTTGAAGTAAGGATATGACTATAGCCAGGAATGGACTTTGCTTGTGCCCTATGCGATACTAGGCAAATTATGGCTGATGATGAGTATATTTACTCCTTGGCATCCTCAGCCCCTCTCTAAATTACAATACTGGAGTTTTCCCCAATTTGAAGGTTGTTTAGCACATGGTCAATATTCACTTAACATTTTGTTCACAAGCCATAGCCCCTTTAAAATATGGATTGAAGATTTTGCATTTGTTTGGTGATTATCACAAGTAAAGCAAACTTTCATGATCAATCTATCTCCAAGTCAATGCTCAAGCAAGAGATCTAATATTTATAAACCAAAATAAATCTCTGTCAAACTCAAGGCTTTGATTTACCTTAATTCTCCACTCTTGTGCATGGCCCTTTACACTTGAATCCACAATGATCGACCACCCTCCCGAACAATGCAGGTAGTGAAGGAAAAACAGGAGCGACATCTGAGAGGGCGTCACTCCAAATACAATACCAACAACAGTATCCAGGACTTCTTTCACAACTGGTAGAGCAGAGAATAAAAAACAAACGAATATATAACAATTATTCCATGAGCCCGAGTTGGATATGAAGTGATAAAATAACCAACGAGCGTGTAGCGCGAGTTGGTTATAATCACTTCATATCCAACAAGGGTAAATGGAATAATTGTTTCAGTAAATTCACAAACCGGGTTTTGCAACCGATTTTTTTTTCGGCCATTTAATAAAGGGCTGAAGTTGAAAACTTTGTGCGGAAAATTTTTAAACTTGGCACACTATTTTCCATATGATGTAAAACTCCGACTATTGGCTCATAGTCAGAGTTTTTTAGCCAATCAAAAAGCTAGAAATGCAATAGTTGGAGCTGAGAATTTACTAATAATCAATATTAATTAATGAATATTAATTAAAAGGGCCAATGTCACAATAAAAAACATGACAGTCTTGATTGACACCAATTTTTTTAACCAGTAGAAATAGTAATACTATCACAGGCACCACAATGAATTTTCTGTGGGTCAGCTTGGAGTTCCATGTGCATTCAAAAATATCTTTGTCTGTCTGCTTTTGACCTTTTGTTTGTAAACAATATTTATCATGTTTATGTGTCAACTGAAGGCAGTGTTTATTGAATACAAGCACACATGTACACGCTACTTTCTTCCAACTTGCATGCACATTTGAAGGTATATAAAGTTTCCAATGTTTGTCCTGCATTTCTTTGTTTCTTTTTTTGCTTTTTTCCTTCAAAACAAGAGGGCTAGGGGGTGAAAGAAGATTGAACAGGATTTTTCTCACAAATATTAACTTTGAAAACTGCCTTGTCACAAATCAGAAATCAAATTGATGCCCATGCACAAAAGGGTGTCAAATGCAATTTTTGGTCAAAAGGCACCTTTAACGAGCTTGGAGTGTTTTTGACAAAGATTTGACCAAAAAGTGTTAACACCCTTCGTCCACCAAGTCCTTCAAACATTAACAATCCAAATTGAAAAGTTATTTTCAATTAATTAGTTATTAGGGCACAGCTTTGTTAGTATGTTCAACTCCAGATTAAACGATCCGGGTTCAAGCCCTGGCCAGGGACATTGTGTTGTGTTCTTGGACAAGACACTCTACTAGATGATGTGCAGCACCTCTCTTCACTATGGACTAGCATCCCATCCAGGGGGGAGTAGAAATATTCAGGACTCATCATGTTACAGAAACTGGGATAAGCTCCAGCCTGATGGGCCACTTGGCTCACAGTAAAAGCTCAGAGTTTTACCACTTGGCAATTGCCTCTGTTTGTCAGTTACTAGCTTAAAGGCCCTATATCCAATGCTGAATCCTTGCATATTATTTAAAAAAAAAACTGTCACAAACAGTGGCCATCAGTATATCGAGTCGTCACCATTAGTCCATATTGACTGATGTTTCCAAGTCTCTAAAGTCATTCCGTCCCACTCTGCGGCATGAACACACTTGCTGGGATCGTCAATGGGAACTTCTCGGCACAAGTTTTCAACCTAACCAATAATGAACAAAATATATCATGAATTAATTGAACTACAATTATTGAACTTAAAAGCTACAGTGTAGGTCTAATCAGGGATGCTTTTTTGCTGACCTTGCCCTCCATGGCCTGCTCAAAACATCCCATTTAAATTTTCCCCTCCAAGCTGGCCACACTTTTCCTAACTGTTGCTAAGAATTCAGGGAAAACTACAAGAACTACCTCATGTAACAAAGGGTGGGGAATACTAGCAAGAAAATCTTCGATCTCAGAAAAATGATTTGAACTCAAAACTTTGTAAGCCTTATGATGAGTCACAAAATTTAGTTTTTCTGGGTTTCATTTGTCTCTGATTCTGATTTTGAGAATTAAACAATGTCAATAGTATTGACATTGTTTAATTCTCAGTCTCAGCATCTTGATAAGTCTCGGATTTTCCCATTTCATCACCCCTATAAAGGCCACGATAGCAACAACTGATGTTTTAAGAGAATAACAGATATTCACCTTGTAAGTAAACCACCATAAGTCAAGAAGTGCTAAATAAGATAGTGGCGGGAATTGACTGGAGTATGTGGTAATAACATTGTCGCTACCATGCATTATTTTGCTGCCATTGCTCCACTGGTTATAAATTTCAACATCTAACCCCTCTAGAAGACTGGTGATGGCCTTCTGGCTCCTAGAAAAAAATGAAAAATCACAATATGCTACATGAGGAAATAGTTAAATATAACCCCAGAATTTTTTTTTGGCTAAGATGAAACTTAGGCAAACACACAAAAAGAATTTGCCAAAATTTTCGGTTTGCGATATTTTTAAGGGCTTTAAAAATTAACAGAAAGTAGTTGAAATTTGATATCTTTTGTGTTATGACCGAGCTGGTAAGGGGTCTGGGTATATTCCTGGGTTGACGTCACATATTCATTTACATAGCATTAACTCTTTATAAACATGCATGCAAAACAGTCTGTGACGTCAACCCAGTAATAGACCCAGGCTCCTCGCCAGCTCGGTCATGTATCAAATTTCAGCTACTTTATGTTAATTTTTAAAGCCCTTAAAAATATCACAAACCGAAAATTTTGGCAAATTCTTTTTGTGTGTTTGTCTAAGTTTCATCTTAACCAAAAAAAATTCTGGGGTTATAGGCACTTTAATACTTGCCTGTGTTACTCTGATCATGACAGTTAATTCTTCTGACCATATTTAAAATGTGCAATTCCAGAAAATATTCATACCCAACCTAATGAGGGTCATTGGTTATCTTGAGGGGTTGGGGCTCTCAAAAGCGTAAGTAAGATACAGTGTAGTAGAGCCCAGGACTCTCCTAACTATGCCAAGAAAGATGCCTTCCCTTCTTCAAAAAAATCTCCGCAAAGATTCACAAACCAAACATTTTTATGGTATCTTTGGTTTTACTCTGGTTAGGCTGAGTATCACTCCAGTTATAGCTTGAATATCACTCAGGTTAGCCAGTTTATGGTTAGCTCTCATTATTGGGAATGGTAACACAATTCAGTAGCATTTTACCCCTGGTCTGCAGTCTGCATTTTACCCTACATGTAGGTCTGAGGTCCACAGCCTGCATTTTAAACTGACGCTCCAGTGAGCTTCCTCACATTCTAAGCTGTGAACAGACTGCTCCAATCCTGGAGAAGCTATGTTTTAGTCTTACCTAGAAACCCACTGTCCCCCAACATCCCATCGGTCAGATCCCTTTGCAGTTTTGAGCTCTACACTGTCAAGTCTGCCTCCAACTCTGTCTAGTTAAAAGACAATGTCACTGCGGGTTAGTTCAACTTTCCAACTCTGGTGTTAAAGAGACGGGGACTAGGACAAGAAAAATTGGTTTCTACCTCGTAGTCAATATTGGTGATTTTGGTTTGAGGAGCAAATTTAAATTCCTTTTTTTTCTCTTATTAAGCGATGTCTAATGGGCTTTTCCAGCAGTCATCATTTCCCAACCCCAAAAAGTTATTCCGAAAAGGAACGACGAAAGAAGAGGAAAATGGCTCAAAGGACTTCAACAGCATGAAAGAAAAATAAAAATGAGCTGGTCAGCACGTGATCTTGATCATTTGACGTGAAGGTCAAGCAAGAAGGCGGTTTCTTGTAAATTTGCTTATATTAGACTCCACGTAAAATAATAACAAGTACATTCAATTGATGCTAGTTACGACTTACCTTTAGCTTCGAGGACGACCAGTTCTGTTTGAGGCCGTTTGTTTAACAATTCATACGCGGCAGAAAGACCTGAAATTCCCGCCCCGACTATAACAACATCAACAGTCTTGAACGAAGCCATATTTATCAGCCGGCTACAAAATTAAACGTCAGTGAATTTCAGATTGCGTCCGTTTGTTGCAGATTACTCGTGGAACACATCTCTTAGAAAGAAGGTTTGGTTTTGAAAATCGACTGACATCAAGGGACCATCAACAAAACAATGACATGCCACAGAAAAAAAATATAACATAAATCTGCTGCTTGCCTGTCGCACTAGAAAACTGTCCCTGTTGCCCGTGAGTGGTCGGGAGGAAAATATGCTTTTCGATAGGGGAGGGGAGGCAGGGAAGAAAAATAAACCTTGTTCCCAAGGTCTCTCATAACGGTAAGACAAGAAACCCTGGGAACATAGGGAACAAGGTTGGAGAAAAATTTGATGTGAGTGCCCCAAAGTACTTGGAACCGTTGACTTCCCAGATATAACCACGTCAGGTTCCCGCTAAACCATGTGCGTTTTATTTTCCATTGACTTTTGGCTCTATAATTCTTGGCTGTCTAAAACCACGCCGGCAAATGCCAGTAATTTTTTTATGATATCCAAAAA
>OZ026601.1:30838317-30890817 GCA_964020085.1 Micromussa lordhowensis | reverse complement strand
ACGTAACTGTCCTTGCCACCGCTCTTAATTTTATCCAACTGAGTTTAATTGCACTTTACTGTGCAGTGTTAGTAATTAATTGGATCTATTGTAAATAAATTAAATGTAGATTTCTCATCAGATTTTTTTATTAGATTTTGGGTTGCGCCTCGCATGGGATACTTTTCCCGTTCGCGCAATCACAGCTTTCGGTCTTTTTATTTCTAGTATTGATTAACCATATATGTATCTATTACTTATGAGACAAATAAAGTTGATAGACTTCACGCAAGTCACTGTCATGTACTTTGTACTTACGTAGAACGAGGAATCGGAGTTCATTGGATCGACTTTTCCTATTTCTTTTTCGTCGCACACCAGAGCAATCGACGTTTTACTTTGAACATAAAAAACAAGTTATAAGTCTGATTAGTCTCACATATTTCAAAAATTCAATATCCTTACACGTAATCTGATTGGTTGAGCAATGGAAACGCTCCTGAAATTTGGAAGAACCTAAAACGGCTGCGCAACACTATATATAATCACAATTAATTCATCGTTACATTTTGTTGTTTCCCGAGACTTCGTAAGTCAGCAGGCATTGTCCATTCTTCTTGTCAAGGACACACTCTGACAGCTTGTGTTCTCCGATGTTCACACGTGTGATTTCAGATGCTGATTTTCGGTTCAGCTGACAAACCTGTTGAGGGACCGATCGATCAAATTAACAAGTTAAGTTCAATATAACTTATGATGATTGCTAAATATATAAACAGGTGTCTATTTTAACAAATAGCTTGGACCCTCACTATTATCAATCGTCAACATAATTTTCATCATCGTTATTATCATCGTCATCGTTATCATCAAGTTTTTACACGGCCATCGTTAAGAGCATTGCTGCACATACAGTTAAAGTCGTCTTCAAGAGGCGTTAAAGGCCGACGATCGAAGTTCAGTATCATTCGGTTGAGCGAAGTATAGAGAAACTTTGATTAGTTCACCGAATACACGTATTCATGTGTTTTTTTCCTGCCGAAACATCGTGAACTACGAATATTAATCAGTCAGTCTAAAACGCAGATTGCAGACTGCGGACCCGGAGTGAAATGCAGACCGAGAGTAAAATGCAGTGTTTCCATTTCCATAGACTTTCTAAAAGTCATTTCCAATAATTCTTCATTGGCTTATTGGTTTCGCCGCTGGAAAGAACATTTCCCACTTGAAGCACGCCAATTTTTCCACCGGTGACGTAAACTAACACGCTAACCAATGAACAAACAAGTATTGACTTTACGTCATAACGTCGCGCGCGATCAACGACACTAGAGGAAATGTCTGCTGAGTTCAAATACTATAAAATTATTTTTCATTTAGCTTTGTGTTCTCGGATAATCACGGATATGATAGGATTGAAAAAAAGACAGGGAAAAGCAGCGAAAGGCTATTTATCCGACCAATACGTGTTTGTTTTATCACTGACGTAATCGAGAGTCTGTGTTTTGAGCTCCTTACGTGATCCGGATCGTTTGGTTAAAGCACAGGGAATGCACAATTTTGTTGAGTAAGAAGAGTAAATAAAGGAACGAAAAGAATGAATAGTTTACCTTTGTCTCCTGTTGTCATCTCTTACGCACACTTTATACAGGGAAACCGCAACCACATTGACATGTCCTGCATAACCCTGTTGCTCCAAACTCGTACCTAGGCCTTTTCGCGCTGTGCAAACATTTTTCTGGTTTATATCGAATTTGATAGTAAGGTGGTGAGGGTAAGTGTGAACGCGAGATCATGTTCAATTTGTACGCTGGTTATCTCTGAAACTGAATCCCACACATTACTTAAACATGCCATCCTCTGATAAACTGAATCATGGTGTACTTTCCATTATGCCATAGAGACAAGTGGGGAAATACATAGCCTAAGAGCACGCTCTTAGTGGAGGAGAAACAAAGTTAGAAGAGCCGGCTCAGAGGCTAGGGAATACCCGAGGATAATAGAACGACATTTTCCGATCAAACCGGGCCAACCGAGAGGAATGGCTCTCACCATAGCGCCATAAATTGTATTCTAGTATTTTCATACTAGTGCAAACATCAATTTTTTTTAAATAAGAAAACGTTAACATGCTTTTAATAACGTCGATGAATCGGATGTATTGCTCAGTTTTCCTTACATGACGGCGGTGTAAAGGTTTTATGATTGAGATGTGTTCAGGTAGCAGTCAGTTCACCGGCCGTTGTCATCGTCGGTGTTGTTCATATTTCTTTGCTCCGTGATTCGCTGGACTCCTTCGCCTCCTTGTCCTGCTTGTCTAAAAGAAATGTGTGATCCAAACACTCGCATCCCAAGATTTCTCCAGCTTCAGTGATGTTTGTGGTTCTACACGTTAACTCAATAAACGCTACCCGAAACTGTCTCATTCTGAACGAGTAAACAATTGGATTAAGGAAAGAGTTCCATATTACCATATATGTAACTAAATAGAAACATGCATACGCCGTTTGTACAGACATGTTACTGCGAAAATTTATCAGCACAACTCTGAAAACACCTGTGGGTGTATAACAGATAAAAAGCAATGAAACGATGATAGCTGTCAGTTTAAAAATTCTTTTGTCTTTTAGAAATTTCTGCCTTGCCTCTTCCGTAACTTGCTGAGTTGAAAGTTGCTTTCCGTGTCTTCGAACTTCACGGTAAACAGTGATTTGACAGAATACGATAATGGCGAAAGATAGCGCTATGAATGTGTTATTGATGATCAAAAATACATCCCTGTCCATCATTAGAGGAATGTGCAGAATGAGGGAAAATAACCAAGCCAGTGCAGAACAGGACAGCAAACGAGCCTCCGTGACCAGTCCAGTGTTGTACGCATAGGTGTGCTTCATGGCTGCATATCTTTCCCCACTTATTAAGGCAAGGTGAATGAGAGAAGTCTCGCACAGGATGCTCATGACATACGGTGTGGCATTTTGTAATGCACACGAACTAGTTGTAATCTCTCCTCGAACGATAGTTATCATTAACGCTGTGAACAGTGGTTGAACAATTACACCCACCATCAGATCGGTCGTTGCCAAACACGCGAGAAGAATGTTAGACTTGACGGCTCTCACTCGGGAATTTGTTTTCACGGCCATTATAACCAACGCGTTTAAGATGGCGGTGAAAGGAAATGTGACGATGCTGATTACTGCGAGGAAAATAAAAAAGGCTCTGACTTCAGTGGCGGAAGATGGCAGTGTTCCTCCAAGTAAAAAATAGACTCCGCATCCATGCGGCAACATCCCTTGGCTTGGAAGGCTTTCGTTCATTGCTTATGCTGTTTGGTTGTTCTCACTGGAATAAGTGAATCTTTCTCTCTCCTGACCGTTTCAGTAAAACTGAATACTAATATGATGTGCTTGCTTTGCTAACAGCAGGTTTGCATGAAAGCGTCATTTGACTACGAGGTTCTTCAACTATAAGAATTCATTTCCTTTTTTCCTTTATTATTTAAATTTTGAATCCCCAGTGGGATTTAAATAACAATTGCCCTAATTAAGAGAGGGAGAGAGAGCGATTTTCAATCGAGTATCGAAAGTAATCAGGCAATTACCCTGCTTTTGGTTTTACTACGGTTTGAGATTGACTGAGTTGTCTAATTGGTAAGTAATTGGTTTGGTTTTGGTGTAACGACACTCAACTGAAAACTGCTCTGGAAAGAGCTGAGACGTTCTTGAAATCCTTCAAGACAAAATTACGTACTGAAATCTATATTAAACTCTCAGAAGACAAAGGGAACCCTTGGAAGACAATGGGACAATACGGATCTTGTCCATAGTTAATCCCCTGCTTGGAATGAATTCCTATAATTAAATAGAAATTTTTAATAATGCATCTCCATTTTTATCGACTGTTTTTAACAAACTTAACTAGACATATTACATTGGAATCTATTTTGTGATAAATCTATAACTAATTTTAAAATTATTAGATGTAGGTTTTTGATTGAAATGTAGTTTACTTTTAGAGGGCCACAAGTTTGTCAGCAATTTTAACTACTGTTGAGTGTTAACTCATAAAATAAAATATCTTACTTAAGCTTCACTCAATTATAAACAGGTGAACGACATAAAGATCGTGTTTATAACACATAGCGACTTGGACATACCGTATTCACTCGAATAAGCGCCGCGGCGCGTATTGATTTTTTTTCGCCTCAAATGCAGCGCTTATTCAAGAGCGGCGCTTATTTGAAGGCGGCGTTAATTGACTTAAAAAATGAGCGAGTCAAAGACGTATATATTTTCTTTTAATTCAAACGAATATTTTCAACCTGTGTTAGAAAATTTAACAGTAACGACCATAAACGTCGTTTTTATTGTCACCATTCGTTCCTTCGCGCGTGTCTTCAGTCAACTTCGATTTCACGAACATCGTTTTTGGTGAAAAGAAATTTCCAATACTGTGATAGATTTTCTTTGTAATGGATGTTTAGTTACACCGAATTCCTCGAATAAGCGCAGCATCCGTGTCACTTTATCAAATAGTATGATCTTATACGGAATTTTTCAGAAGATGGAATACATATATTCTCTGAATTATGCTCTCCTCATCGCAAAGTACTCTATATATAATAGCTGCTTGCACGAAAAAGAGCTTTGTTTTGACAGCTTTCTAGCACTCTTAAAGGAAAAAATTAATATACAGCGAGAAATTGCTATAGCCAACAACAAAATTACAATATTTAATAAAACATATGGAAAGATCTTGTAATTTTTTTTTTCTCTGCTTTTCTTCAACTTTCTTTAGTTCTTTTTTTTTATTATTATTATTATTATTATTTTTTTTTGTTAACTTACATTTAGTGTGTTCATTCTTGTACTAATCCGTAGTGTCTTCTCTTCGTTTCTTTATTACCATTTTTTTTTTACCGAAATGAAAAAAATGTAAGATGTAAATTTAAGGATAAGGATAAAATAAAAAACATGTAATTTCGTTAAAAAAGGTAATCACATTGTATTGTAAGTAGTGCGTAAGTAATTGAGTTGTTATATATTTTTGTTGGTAATGTATTGGACTTTAGAAAATGTAAATTTTGTAACCGTTGTAAACTATGTAAGTAGATCTAGTAGTGTATTTGTGTTGTAAGTATTGTAACTCTAATAAATCATTTTGCAAGGGGAAAAAAAAAAAAAAAAAAAAAATCCGTGCCGCGGCGTTTATTCGAGGGCGGCGCTTACAAACTTTTTTGTCCCAAATGCGGCGCTCATTCGAGTGAATACGGCAAGCGTTCTCCAACATCCAAATAATGCGCGCTGATGTCCATCTGTTGAGAACGCAAATGTCAGCTGAAATGTTTATATAAATAACACCAAAACAATTCCTCTAGAAGGGAATGCTAATTTAATAAGCGATACATTCGGTTGAACTAGCGATAGACGTCGACAGTACACGAGAAAATCCGAAGTGTTCCGTAGCGCGGTTTTGTTTTATGTTTACATGTATTTTGGAAGACCTCTAATCCAGAACTCCTTGCAACCCGAAGGAAGATATCATTGCTACTAAGTCATTATCGCTCTCTTCACAATCGGTTAAATCTTCTTAATGCTTATTCTTTACCAATTCCAACTCTTTAAAGGTGTGTTTTGGTTTTAAGTACAGGATTTTGCCGTCTAGAAGAAAAACACGGCATACGACGTTGTGTTTGTTGGATGCTGCGACAAAGAAAATACCCTTCTACTACGTACCCCCTAGAATATGCAAAGGGCCAAGCACAATAACTACCAAAGAAATCTCTGGGCGGGAGTTAAGCCCCGTTTTCGATCGGGAAGTAGCATTTTGCTTCCTTGGAGTACCTTTCCGAATATTAAAACCTTAAAATATTCCTCCGTCCTATACCCTGCGAGACAGAGGTTCCTTGCTCTTCCTTCTCTGTAAAATTAGGTGAGTTTTATGGAAAAATTATTGTCAATTTTGAGCCATTTTAAGCGACACTTTACGTGCGGTTAGCACTCAGTAATAGAAGTAACACGATATACACTTAAAAAATCTGCCTTTAACCCCTGGTCTGCTTTACCTTCAGTCTGCATTTTATCCCCGGTCTGCAGTCTGCGTCTTTTACTGACCGGAGGATAAGCAACGTACGATACAGTGTCATTACCTAGAATACCTTCCAAGGTCGTCGCACGCGGCAGGACAGGCTTTCTCAAAACACCTCTATTTGCCCATCGTTATCGTCTTTGTTATCCAGTTATCATTAACTTGAAGTGATCACCCATCGTTATTTTGATCGTTTTCTTCCCGTGGAAACGAAAAAATCTACCCAACAAGGAATTCCTGAAGAAGCAATTCTACCGGGGAACTTACGACAGACTACGTCACAACACCCCCGTTTCGTCAATGTTTTGCTCTCGCCCCAATTTTCGCCCGGACAGCTAGCGGAAAAGAACGCGTACTACGCAGGTTACGTCACACACGGCACTTCTTGAAACTTGGCCATGTTTTTCAAGATTGGTGTTCGTAGCCATGTTCGAGTTTGAAATACCGTTTTTTTTACCTAGTGGACTTACCGCAGAATCTTCACAGGGGAATCCCTGGTCTGTCCGTGGGCTGCACAGGTTCCATTGATAGTAGGTTGTTGTTTGAGTGGCTGATGAAATGTTGAATCTGTTTGATTCACAAACAAATGAACATATTACTCTTCCCAGTAGACCACGACACCCACGAATTTTTTTGGCGCCTTTAGCGTAACGTTTTTGCTGCCGCGAGTTTGTTTCAAACCAGTCACATTGGCACATTGAAGTGCACCACGTCAGGACACTTTTTCTGTATGGCGTCAAGACTTTTTCGTATTACGTGATGTTTATTCACAACGTGTTTATCTTCAAGAGGAAAGCTTACCGCGCTTTTCCTCTGCCAAAGAACCGTTCCGAATTTGTCCTGATCATATTTTATCTTCAGCTGATAAACAGCGGCCACGTTGACAATCCTACACACAACTCTCTACTTTTACACACAACTCTCTACATTTATTTCCGTCACGCACGTTGCACGCAACTCCCTACTTTCATTTCCGTCACACACGCCACTCGAAACTCCGTTCATTTCGCACGCCCATTGTTCAAAGGATGAATAACCTCGGGAGAAAATTCTGTTTCCAGTGGATGGATTTGCTTTGTAAACTCATCCAGTAGGCAGCGATTTATACGGTGGCTGGCTTTGTCCGCCCTTTTGAATATTTTAGTCTCCTTTCTGTATTAAAGATGATTTCCAGTCCGTATTGCGCACTCTCGAGAGTTTGTTTGCGTTTCTTGTTTTGATTCATGTAAGGTATCTCAAAATGTAAACATTTCGCAACTACTTACATGAAAAAATACAAAGTTTCAAAACAACCGCCATTATGGATGCGAAGCGGTCGTGAGAATTTATTATGTTTATAAACACTCGGACGCAGAGACTGCGCAGTAGGGACTGAAAATCATCTTTAAAACGAAAAAGGTAATTCAGTATTGACAGTATTCACCTCAAAGACCCAGGGGCTACTAGTCGGGACGATGCGATATTTTCGGGCGAAAGTTTACTTCAAAAGCGAAAGAAATCCCCTGGGTCTCCGAGGATGCAGGGAAACAAAAAGACACCCTGAAAATCCCTGTGTGACCACGTGCTCTGCTTCTAAAAATGGACAAAAGAACAATAGCCCAACCTAGACTGTTTACCATATTAACTTTCCACATGTAAAAAATAAAGAAATAATATTTAAGAAAATCAGTCCGCTTGTATTAAACTACTGTATCTAATGGCTGTTCACCGCTCCGAGAAAATGTGGCTGGGTTTAAAGTGCAACAACCCGGACACTGCTCCTTTCGTGGGTTTCAAGGTTTATCGTTACATTGCAAGTCAAAGTTCAGGTTACACCACATGGCTGCTCATGACACTCTTCGCCCTCTGTTGTGCGCATTCCTATTCTTTTAATTTTGCTAAACAAATACCGGTAGCTTTGCTGGTAGATGCACGCCACGGACCCGCGAGAGTGTTTTAGTGACACACTTCGGCGCATCCAAGAAGCGCACTATCAAAAGTTGCGACAAAGCGACTTATCTAGCTAGATATTATGAATAAGTATTCAATCTCCAAATTGATTGCAAAATCCTTTAAACGAAAAAACCCTTAAGAATGGTTTCCCAAATCACTGGCTCTCGTTTGCAGCATTTTGAAAATTCTAGACTAACCTTGCACCATTTGGATTCTGTCCGGCAAGGCTCCACATATTTATCTCGCCTTCATCTGTCGAGCACCGACAAGAATCTATTTTCTTGCATGTTTTAATTCCGTGTACGGAGGCCGCTAAAGTCAAGAAAATAGCGATAGCGAAGATAACCAACTTCATCTTGAGGAGTAATTGAAGAGTGGATCAGTGACTCAAATAATCCCTGGTAAAAAATGTGCCGTAACACAACACCATGCGATCAACACCCGCTGCTCACGTACAAAGAATATGCAGATTAAGAGTACGATGACAGCATAGAATATCATGCGGATATCACAACTATGGAATCACCTTCGCAATCCTAGGATATTTGTTCTAAAAAATGTTGACATTTTACCCGAACTACAAACCAAGCCATTTTAAGCCCCAAACACAAGAATGTGGCTGGAGAGACCAGAGAGACCTACTGGAAAGCCAAGTAGGATTGGTTCGTCACGCAATTCATCGGAGAGACGCTTTGCGTGACTCGAATTGTTTACAATACTGCATTCGCCTTATTCGCCTTATTAGCATTAGCAATTCAGTTTCTGATGGAGTAACGAATAAATCAGTTCTGAATAATCGAAAGGCCATAGTACAATTTACTCTCAAGTAACCAGTCACATTCATGGCTGGCTTCAATCTAATATGCATGGTAAAGATCTGGTCGTGGCTTGCAGCTAAACAAACATTAAGTCTTTGCACGTGGTTTTCACGGTTGCTAATCAAGATGGAAGTCCACGTCAAAGCCTTTGCCACAAAATAGTTGAACGACGCACCTGCCTGACCTGTTTCTAACACCTGCTTGACCTGTTTCTAAAGAAACTGCCCCATTTATCGAACCCTCGATTTTTCGATCCTCCTTGATTATTCGAAATGATTTCTTTTTGCTGTCTTGGCAAGAAAAAAAAATGTACCCTCGATTTTTCGAACCATTCTACGATCCAATTTCCGATTTTCTGGGCGGTTTGAAAAACCGGGGCCACTGTTGAGGTAATCTTTGGTAATTTGATGCCCTATATTCTTATTGTTATCCTCATTTTTATCACTTTGGGATTTTAGGATGAACAAGTTAAAAGGCTTCATAAGGTAGATGCAAAAAAAAGATCCCGAAACTTACATTTTCACAAAAAGATGGAGTCACGGAATAGACTATAATGGGTTAGAAGCTCTCTGTAACCTCTTCCCCACGGCTTCTCTGCGAAGCCAGCGACAAATCGTCCTTCCCCCCTTCCCCCACCCCGGGGTATGAGTTTGTTTTTGTTTTAGAAAAAAACTCTCAATCTAATTAATTTCATTTGACAGCAGTGAGCACCCAATTAAGAAGGGCTGATTCCTAATTTTATGGGACAGGCTAGAAAATCAGTTGTTTTATTTCCATGGAAAGAAACGTTGCGAGTTAAACCTGGATAGAGAACACTTGAATCAGCTACGGCAGTTAGGAGCCTAGAGTGATAAAAGGTCGCTCTTAAGATATTTTCATTAATTTATTTATTATGGCGGCAGTTATTTATTTAAGTTTCTTTTGCCTAGAGGCTCCGGTACTTGATGTACATCCGATTTGGTTTGTTGTGGTTTTGCTTTCGGCTCAGTACTCTATCTTTCCTGCAGACGATATGTGGACCCAGCCATATATAGGCCATCTCAAAATCTGATTCTTCGGGCCCTAAATATCGCATGAGTTCATGCACTATCGGATAATTAAGCTAGACAATGACAGACAAGGGTTTTCTTCGCTTTCCTGTCTTAATACCTTTCAATCTGCTGACTTAAATGATATGCCTTGGCTTTAGATCTATTTTTTGCTAAGCAAACAGTCTTTGTAATGGTCTGTAATTGTCTCCCGCTACGAAGATAAACAACATTTTCCGCGTCACGCTTCCAAGCTGATCCAGACTTGCGTGACGTTGTCGGCTTCTCGCCATGATGGAGGTAGTTTTCCTCCATCTTGTAGTTTTGCTGGCTTCAGCTCCAGTTCAAGGGCTGAAGAAGTGTGCCAAGATTGATTCCTGCCGTTGTTCAACGGATGAAGGAGAGATCAACTTGAGGAGCCTTGCTGGAGAGAGTGAAGATGACTGGCCGAGGTAAGGATGCCGTTGCAGAGAATTTTGGTAACATTTATACGTGCAGGGAATATTGTCATTTATGTAGTTTAAAACGCAATGAATCAGGGAATGTGTGGATTAACGGGAATCTATAGAAAAAATTGTTCAAAAATCCTTCCGGATGATATTGAAGGAGATGTATGTGATGATGATAAAGTTAGCGTTTAACAGACCGATCATACTTCAGTAATACTTGGCGCTGAAGCTGATTTCAATCCAACTTGCAGACGGAGTGTAGTTGTTTATAGATCTTTATACAGGTTACGTAATCAGTGAGGAGACCTATTCTCCTTTAGAGTGTACTATATAAAGTTCATGCTTACCATAAGGCAAGAAAGTTGAACCGTAATCACCGATCGATCGATTTCTATCGCCTAGAAATATCAACGCGAACGAGTCACCGCCTGCCGAGTTCGAGTAAAACCCGTGCCGACGGTTTATACGTATTGGCACCGGCGCAAAGTTTGTACAAATATAGAATAGTACAGAATAAACTTGAATCTTTTCAAAAGGGATGTTCAAGGATGCGCAGAGGCAGAGAATATTAGTGGTTAGAGAGAATTAGTTCTTCTACCCTCCCTCCTACTTCGTTTGGGTACTTGGTGTTTGTTGTATTGTCACAGTGGATGTTGAAGATGACTATGAGCTATCTGAGTCTGAATTATACTCCCCGGAAATTTGGGTGGGTTTGCAGCGTGCTTCTAGAAACCCACGTTCCCAATTTCAGCTCAGAATATTGCGTTTTTGCGATGAGACGCGGCTAGGCAGGCAGTGAGTCACGTACTCCACCGCGTGACAGGGGGGTACTCTTTCAGTTCATACAGCTTGTAGGGGTTTGATTACCTTTAATATTTTCACCATCGGATTAATTTCTTAGTGAACATCGAGGCACTTTTAAAACAATCATGATAAACATGTGTTTGAATGTTTTTAGGGACTGGTAAAAAACTATTGGGGGGGGGGGGTTTGGGCCGGAGCAGAGAGGGAGTGGGTCATAAGTTTTTGAGCCCTTGGTAAGGGCTTGGTCGTTCATTTTTCAGCTACCCACGGGGGTAGGTCATCCTGTTTTATAACAGGAATTGGCACACATTTGACACAATCGACAACAATCGACAAAATCGAGTTAACTCTTTCCTTACATGGGCCATGTGTTTTCTAACCACCGCATTTTCAAATGCTCCGGTCTACCCCCCCCCCACCTCTTCCATTTGGCACAAAACTGAGTGACCCACCCCTAACTGAAGGTTGTAAATTACGTGAACCACCCCCTGTAAAACATGAAATTTTTGACCAGCCCCTTATCACTCGACACCTTCTATTTCGGACTCTTATCTACAATCACCTTTTTCCAAAACAAAGTTCATTTACGTGTGCTAAATTTTGGGTAGCCGTTGAATAAGTGTAAAAGACAATAGCAAAAACCCTCATCGCGGCCGCTTAAAAGACGTGGCCGGTTAATACGGGTTTTATTTACAATAATTGACTGATAACAATTATATCTGGACTTTGATAGCTGGCCACCTAACGTGGCGGTATTTTAGGTGGCCGCTTAATAGAGGTTCGACTGTAACTATACTGACCGGATTCTAATTTGGAGGGGAACCTTGGTTTCTTTCTGTATGCCTGAGATGGAAGATACGTCTTCTCCAAGGGGAATTGCTCAGTAAAAAGTCTCTCTTTTTCTTTACAACTTTTCTCGTAAGGCAAAGTAACGAGCCGCTCGTTAATTACTTATTGTATTTTTAGTTTCTTATCGCTACTTTTAGAGGGTTGTATTCGCTGATGTAGTCTTGTACCTTGTAAACTTTCGAAGTGTACAATTTCGAAGTGTACAATTTACTTGACTGTATCACAGCAGTTTACTCTTAATTTCGTATTTAACAGATTCAACATTCCAGAGGCAGTTTCCTCAGACGTTCCAGGTAAGACGAATGATTCTTACCAATGGAATCCTTGCTATTCGTGGACTGCAAAACGTCTCCCTAACGAGACAACGGTGAATGGCTGCAAAGACGTTGCGGTGAGTTAAGTGAGCCCGTGGTTTCGTGGTCAGTTTGCTTGCTAAGTGGACATGACGTATCCTCCTTTCGTCCTTTTTGCACCTGTTAGTATACATTTCTTTCAATGGCAGTTATGAGAAGTTTGTGGTTCATCATCAAACGGGGTTTGCGCTTTGCCCTCGTGTATAACTCTTTACTCTCTACTGTAACTCCCTCACCACCCCCCCCCCCCCGCCACCTCCAAAAAAAACAGTAGTTTTCATGAATTCAACGTAGAAACGGCGGTCTTTGCTCGATAGTCGCGGGCAATAGTGCATTGTTAGCTAGGAAATCATAGATTATGAAATGTTGTCCTCTCAGAGCTTTTGCGAGAAACAGTTTCATAGTTGGACGTCGTGTGTTCTCTGAATGGTTGGTTAGAGTGTGCGCTGTTTGGAGAAGTATCCAGCAATATGACAAATCGATAAATCAGTATTTCTTATTTTCCAGGTGTGCAAGATCCAAGAGGTATCCGTGTTTGGGACTTTCTACGTGGACATTGGGGAACAGAAGTTATCGGACTGTGTTCTCAAAAATGGACAATGCCAGCTGACTTATGGCGTAGCCGCTAACAAACAAATGTAATTACTCAGGAAAACAGTCTATTTATCGTTTTGTTTCTTTTCGTTGACCTCTTACGTCCTTTTGTCTGCCTCGTTCCCAGTCGTTTCCCCACAGGTGGCCCAAGCTCGATATATGAGTAGCTCTATGTGGACCTTTGCATTGTTACGTGACTCGAGCGATTTGCATATTTATAAAGATTTGTATGGGGAAAGAAGTAAACCCGAAAAAAAACGAAAAATTACCGTTGAATTACAATAAAAACCGCTTACCTGAATTCCAGCTCCGCTTTCTTTGTGTGCTGTGTGATTTTTTAACTGATTTAGAGCGGTTTAGCGTAGTTTAGGTTCCAACGGTTTCTTCTCTATATATAATATATACAACTTGTATATATAGTCATTTGGTGTGAAACAGGGCAGCTTCGTAGTTGGATTGCAAAACGCAACTTTTCGGCGAGTGCGACGTACAAGCCCATCACTCAACGCGCAATGCGCTCAAATCAAGGAGAGACGCGGATCTACCCTGGTTTAGTTTTTTTTTATATAAAACCTGGTGAACAACCAGGTTTCACCAGGTCTGTTACAGAGGGATGTATTTAATCGTGAATCATCCTGGATTGAGATTCCGCAAGAAGCACATTTACAAATGAATGTTATATGTGAAGCTTAATTTGGTTTTATCTTGCGAACAGTTTTAAAGCGGGTTTAAGTTGAGTGTCGTAAAACCAAAACCAAATTAATCACTCTAGCCAATCACAAAGGATACAGACTTGATACAGTGAACCAATCAAAACTGACTCGAAGTGATTGCCCATTTCCGAGTTCCCTTGTGCCTCTGTTTCAAATCAAGTCTTCGTGCGAAACCTTTCATTTGATTTGCATGAAAATGAACCTGTAGGCGAAACATATTTCCACATGAATGGTTTCGCAGGAAGACTCGTTCTGACACAGAGGCAAAAGGCAACTGGGAAATCGCCAATCACAAGTAGCTGATGCAAAGGGCGGGAAAACGTGAACGAACTAGTCTGGATTGGTTTTGGTTTTGCTTCTGATTGGATGGAAATGTGGCGCGAGTTTTCCCAGCCAATCATATGGTATAGTAAGCGCAAATCCAATTACCTTTCGACACTCTGCAAATGAAAACGGCTCTACCTCTAATTACCTTTTGTTTTCGTGTATTTTTTGATGACAGAAATACCACCATTGCCCTTGTGTGTGATGAATCGGAAGAAGGGCGAGTGGATCCCATGAGAAACGGATTTGCTTCAAAGTTTGTAAGTTTGTAAGTACGCTTGCTATGCTAAATGTGTGTTAAGATTGGAGATCGAAGAAACTTTTATTGCTTTATGTTGTACAATTACTTCTTTAAACATCGTTTTTAATTTTGATAGAAGTTGGTTTTAATCAGTTTAGTCAGTCGACATGAATTCAGTGAAATAAGTACACTGATAACAGGTTGACTATAAATGTCAAGAAAAGACAAAAACTTATGCTGGCAGGCATTAAAAGATGCTGTCCTTATTTGAAGACTTTGAGTTGCAACCAAATGGTACACAAATCGATCGCGTGTAGTCATTCAAATATCTGGGATTAACAACGGATGCAAAATGAAGCTGGAAGTCACATATCAGCAATTCGCTAAAGAAACTAGGTCATCGCCTTTCTTTGTTTAATCGCATATTTCATATGTTAGACAATAGAACTCGCATAGCCTTCTATAATGGGCATAGTGTTGCCACACCTAGACTATGCCGACACAATGTGAGGAAATCAACCCGGTCTAAAGTCAGAAATGGAAAAATTGCAACGTTTTCAGAACAAATTTGCGAGGAAAATTAAATTAGGCAAGATGTCTTCTTCATACGCTCTGAAGTGTCTGAATTGGCTCCCTGTGGCTGGAAGGCGTCTTTCTCACCGATGTATCGCCGTAGAAAATGTAATCAAAGGAAACATTCCGCAACATTTTGAAAGTTTTAAATCGACACTAATTAAGAAGTTCACATGGCTACAACACTAGAAATGGCTACTTACCTAGATTGCCTAAACCCAAAACGGAATGCGGAAAGAGTGTGTCCTACTTCCGTTTTACACATGGCAGGATGTCCCTCCCAGTATTTTTAAGAAAACCAATCCCGTGCGCAATTTTTAAGAAAACCCTTACAAGGTTCCTAATGGATAAACATTTTTAGTTAATGGATAAATATTTTAAGATGAACGCCGTATTGTTGATAGATAATTATTTGTAAATAGTTTTTAGGACAGTACGTAATTTTAGTAGTTTTTAGATCTGTGACATTTGTATTTCTTATTTTAGATTTTAATACCTTTTTCTTTTATGGAGGACCTCCCTGAAAACCACGTATTTACGTGACGGGTGCTTCCTCCTTAAAGATTGTTCTATTATTATTAATATTATTAGTCAATTCGCTCGAGGTGTTACTTAACAGCTAAACTCTTTTCGAAAATGGCTTATTTCGTTTGCCTTGCAGTCAACGACATTGTACTCCAAGTGCGCTTGCCCTGGAAAGTGTAGTGGCTTAAGCACTGGCGCAATCGTGGGTATTGTGTGAGTATGAATGCAAACTCGCTTCTTGTAAGACGTATTGACGTGCGGCCTGTTTTTATCATTTTGAAACTACTCTTTCTTAACATGTTTCGTTAGTGTAACGGGGCAAAAGAAGGCTTCTTAGTTGTACAGGAATTCCAGTCACAACCGCTAGCTAACGACTGGTCATCTCTCTGACATCAAGTGGATAAACTTCATGTTTACTTCACTTTTAGCCATAACCCCTCGAGGTAATAGTCCGGAAATTCTTCTTCGCCATGCCACGCGGTCACGTGCAGCCACTGCTGCCCCGCTCCACGGCTGTCCTGTCTTTCTCTGCGGTTCTGCTCTCTCTCCTGAGCCCAGGTTAATGCCGTGTTGGGATGTTGGTTAGCATTTATTCTGAGGATATGGCCAAAGTGGATAAACTAAGTATATATAATTGGCTATAATTTACACGGGGGGGCCGAGGGACAACCGAGAACGAATCTTGCTCGAGCTAGTGAAACAGCTGCGTTCGGTTAGCTGGGGAGCAGCGCGAAAACGTCGAGAGAAAGTAATGGAGGTCTGAGGGTGGAGGAGGGGAGAAGCGAGTGAGAAACCCTCTCCCGTGCCGTATTCCTCTCCTGTTTTCTCTCTGCCGTTTTCGCACTGCTCCCCAACTGAGCCTATGGCTACAACAGGCTACTTGTAAAACAAAGGAGGACATGAACCCGACACAAGTGCACTACAATTAAGAAAAGACCAGCTTGTTAAGAGAGAAATCCACGTTTTATCACGTTTACGAGAATTAGAACGTTGTTAACTGGAAATGACTTGGGTTGTAATAAAAGACATTTTAGCCTGTGTTTTATATCTTTTGCAGTATTGGATCTGTTGCTGGTTTTCTGATTTTAGCTTTCGTCGTTTTTATCGTTTACTTGCGTTACAAGCTACCTAGCGGAGGAACGAAACCATCTATGTGTACAACTATACAGGTGAGAAGAGTGACAGCGTCCTTTTAATTTGATTGTCACGCATCACGCCAATGAGAGGCATTCCCTGGAGAATGATAACACATCCTCTGACTGTGAATAGCACTTAATCCGAAGCTACTCTTTGCGTCTGTTCATGGTATCTGCCGGTGCTAGTTTTTGTTTGTGAAGGATTAATTAGAAGCCACCACCAGCTCTTAAGCTCTGAGCTGCCATTGGCACTGCTTTTTTCGCCGAAGATAAATAGTGATGAAAGTGCTGTCTATCACTCGAGTTATCAACAACCCTTAAATCGAAGTTAAAGACTGAGGACGCCCTTCTCGTGCCCAGGGCCTTCTGACGCTCTGATGCTAACGAGGGAAACGGAAGTCCAGGAAACGAGATTAGCGTACAATTTAAAAAAAAAACGTTGAAGGGGCTTATTATTTGAACCCTTTTGTCTTTCCGTTAGAAATGATCCCCGAAGTACCATAACATCGCGCTGATTGTATTTCCTCTTGCAGGCTGGATGCGGACTGCTAATGGCTACATGTTGCCCCTGTTGTAAACGATTGCAGTATTCGAGTATTCCCGGATCCTCAAAGGCAACAGGGCCGAGTAGCACGACAGTTAACACTTAACTTCTCTTTTTCCCTCTGTGGCAAAGTTGTATGAATTTTCCCAAGGAAAATTAAGAGATATGGAGATGTTTGACGCTGATGTTAGGAATTGAGCTGTATCTAGAGACGCTATAACCTGCTTTGTTTCCATGAGTCGTTTTATTTCGTCTCTTGGGTCCCATTGAGAAATGTCACTGGCAAATATTATGTCAAAAAGAGAACTATATCCTATATATACATAGAATGAAGTTTATATTAAATAACGTTAAAGTCACACGATACAAAGTTCTTTTTATTCTATTCTTCTTATAGGGTATTTAGGTTATTAGTGCGTTAGCTAGAGCTGTTTTCATTTTTAAGTGTCGAAAAGTAATTGGTTTTGCATCAGCTACACTACACGATTGGCTTCAAGAATTCGCGCCACTTTTTTATCCAATCAGAAATAAAACAAAAACCAATCGTGACTCACTCACACTCGTTTCCCGCGCTTTTCGTTAGCTACATGTAATTACTTCGAGTTTTGATTGGTTCACTGTATTGTATGTATCCTTTGTGATTGGCTAAAGTGATTACTTTGGTTTTGGTCTCACGCCACTGCTCCAATGAAGTGTCTTTTTGAGTGTTTTTGTCAGTAGGTGTTGTTTTGAAGGGAAATTTCTCCATACTGGAGGTGCCGCCTTACAAAGGTCTCCTCACAGCCGGTGCTCGTTAAAGAAGTATTTTGTCAGTCTTAGGCCGTATTTGCATAGCTAGGTATGTAGACGAATAATTCGTATGTGATAAATAATGCGCTCTATACGGAAAATAAGACGCATTAAACGTCAGATGAACTAAACGATGTCTGGAAGACGCATAAAACAGGCACATTGTTCATCATAAAATGCAAACTGTATGCAGACTAGGGGTAAAATGCAGTCTGCAGACTGTTTATGAACACATCGTGCCATTTCCAGTAAACACTTTTTTATTCAAGCTAATTAGAAAGAAAGTCTGCTCTCCGGTTAGCCTGAAGAGGCGCTCCGGTAAGCCTGAATATCACTCATGCGGCAGGTTAGCGTGAATAACGCTCCGGGTAGATCGTTTACGGTTCGCTATCAATGATAGAAATCTTAACACGATTTAGTGAAAAGTCTGCAGTCTGCATTTTACCCTGGTCTGCAGTTAGGGTTCCTTTGAGCTTCTCCTAGCTGTCTGCCCTGTTAGAGGGATTTTTGAATCGCTGTTTTTTTTTAAAAACTGTCTGAAAATTAAATTTGACGCTAGGGAAAAAAAGACAGATTTCACGGCAAGCGCGATGACAAGCACAAACTGATGAAATAACTGACAAGCAGCCGGAATCCAGCCCCCAAGAGCATCCGGGTTTTTTGGCTCTTAAACTGAAGCCAGATGCTCCGGCGCAGGCTAGCCGGAAACGAGCAAATGGTGGCAGGAATGGCCAAGTGACCAGTTTTCCCCACCTGCATTTATTGCGTTTTCTGTTTTCCCCTGTAAAAAAGAAAGACTGCCTCTCAGGTAGTATCTAGTTGGAGAAAACAACCAGGACTACAGTCAACTCTCCGCTAAAGACTGCCTCTCAGGTAGTATCTAGTTGGAGAAAACAACCAGGACTACAGTCAACTCTCCGCTAAGGGACACTCTCGTAAGCGGACAGCTCTACTTACGGACACCGTTTTCAATTCCCCTTTTTACCTTATTATGGGAATAATTCTCGTAAGTGGAAAACTCTAATAAAGGGAACTTTTTCCAGTTCCCTAGGGTGTCCGCTTACGAGAGAGTTCACTGTGCCTAAAATACTCACTGGGTCCAGCCACGTTCAGAAGGATCGGGATCTTAGCTACTGGGGACGGGTGCCCAAACTGAGCGCGAAGTCACGTTGGAGCAAGCGCCTCTTCACCAGACTCCTTCCCGCCGGATGGCTTTCGCGCGCGTGTGTTCGCAGGTTATACACGAAGTCGAGGGTAAATACATGGCGGCTCAGATGATTCGCTTGGTGCTACGATGCATCGCTATTTGTTCGTTGTCAAAGTTCGTTCTAAGTGTAAAGGAGTGTAAGAAAATAGATCAATGTAGCTGTGCGACAGATGAAGGAGAAATTAGTCTTAAGAAACTCGCAGGTGCAGGTGGAAAAGCGAGGTAAGAATTCTTTTATGTGATCGGCAGATTCGACTTAACATGTTGTAAAGAATGTTGTAAGCTTCTAAAAATTGTATGCATTTACTTTTTGGGCTAAACTTCAGAATACCCGGCCACTTATTTACTTTTTGTATTTATTTCAGGTTTCAAGATATTCCTTGTAATAAGAAAGAATTTAAATTCAGCTGGAATCCCTGTGATTCGTATACACTGAGTCGTTGTACTGATGTAGCAGTAAGTGCAGTGCCCCCATGTTTGTCACAAGACAAGTTTACTTTTATATCTGGAATGTATAAATGTAATTATATTTTGACCGTGTTATGGCAAGCCGTTACTGCCAAAAGCCGTTCGAGTTTTAAATCTCCGTCCAACCGCCCTTTAACATTGGCGAGTTGCAAATCTTCAATGTTGAGATTGGAAAAGGTATGGGCGAGTTTAGTAAAGCGATGGTTGAGTCTTGTTTGGGAAGCTTCAGTTCTTGCTAGCGAGTTTTCAGTTTCTCGCTAGCGAGTTTTCAATTTCTCGCTAGCGAGTTTTTAATTTCTCGCTAGCGAGTTTTTAATTTCTCGCTAGCGAGTTTTTAATTTCTCGCTAGCGAGTTTCCAGTTTCTCGCTAGCGAGTTTTAAATTTCTCGCTAGCGAGTTTTTAATTTCTCGCTAGCGAGTTTTTAATTTCTCGCTAGCGAGTTTTTAGTTTCTCGCTAGCGAGTTTTTAATTTCTCGCTAGCGAGTTTTTAATTTCTCGCTAGCGAGTTTTTAGTTTCTCGCTAGCGAGTTTTAACCAGGCCCCTTTCCCAGGCCTTCACTTAATCCCGGGGATTAATAGGTTGTGATCATTCAATATGGCTGATGTTCAAATCTCAACCAACGAGAGTCAAGAAGACCTTGTGAGTTTTTTACTGGTTTTAATGATCTTCTAGAACAGTTAGATTCCGATGCTGACAATTTTGTAACTGAATACTTGGAAAGGAAGCTGGAAGATTAAACTGTTCCCAATGTGGTTAAAAAGTAAAATTCCAAAAAAAAACAGTTCTCATTTTGTAAAGTTCTTGGTGATGGCTAGCAAAGATGTTTACTTGCAATGCCTTACATTGATAAGAATTCTAACTTCCTGATTATTGTCATTGTAGGTTATTTCTGTTGTCATTGTGCTTGAAAAATGGCACTTGTGACAAAACATTTATGTTTGCTGAGAAGTATTGGGCAAATGCTAGCAAGGGTTTTTAATTTTTACGCCTTTGTTTGGGAAGAATTATAATTCCCTGCAGATTGTTATTGTTCCCATAATTGTTGTTGAAATGTAACGTGAGAAACCATTTCTTATGTTGGCTGAACACTAGGTGAATGTCAGCTAAGATGTTTTACTTGTTTTAGCTATATGTTCTATGGTTAGGGAAGAGCTTTACATTAAAAATGTTACAGGTTATAATAGCTGTTTTACTTATATACTTAAAGCATTCTTGTGTAAAGATGACATTAAATAGCTGTTATCAGAGTTGAGCCCGCTGTCAAATATTCCTTTGTTTAGAGCGGCACACAAACGAGGCTAAAGGGTCAATACAATGCAGTATTGACCCTTTCGCCTCGTTTGCATGTCAAACCGCTGATAACTGCGATAAGAGCTATTACTGGCGTTGTGTTTGGAGAAGTTATAAAAACTGTGTAATCGACTTAAAACCATTTATATGGACACCTGCACAGTGTAGCCTGTTCTTTGGCTTGCATGGTCTCAGCTTGAGCCAATAATCAAACATCCACAATGCAGTGCATGAATATGTTGTGGGTCAATTTTATTATTATTTTCTTTGTTTTAAACACCCCTACCTTGATAATACACACAAAAAATGAAAAAATAAAAATTGAGCCAAGAGTAATTTAACTTTTGATACCTAAACAATGTCAGAAGATGCTCAGGTTTAATCTTTTCAATACATGTCAATATATATTGAAAATACGTATGGATATATATATTGTCCATACATAACAATGTCAGTCATGTCATTGAAAACCCTTGAAATTACACACTAGATATTGCAAGTTGACTCTGCTTGGTCAAATCAATCAGAAAGACAATTTCAGCTCATGGGTTTCCAAGCTGACAGAACCGTCTTCTTACGCGCCAATTTGTATTAACCTGTGTTGCAATGTGGAATACAGCAATCTTCTTACCCAGGTATTATGCTAATTTCAGTTCACCTGGTGTTGTTGTATGAATTTTTAGCTACATGAGTACATTTTTATTATATATTTTCTCATATTCTTATTAGATTTTATTATTGTAACGATTAATCTAATTCAGCTTTTGGCTGCAATTTTAATCAGAATAAAGTATCTATCTATCTATCTGAAGGGTTTCAATGACATGACTGACATTGTTATGTATGGACAATATATATATATATCCATACGTATTTTCAATATATATTGACATGTATTGAAAAGATTAAACCTGAGCATCTTCTGACATTGTTTAGGTATCAAAAGTTAAATTACTCTTGGCTCAATTTTTATTTTTTCATTTTTTGTGTGTATTATCAAGGTAGGGGTGTTTAAAACAAAGAAAATAATAATAAAATTGACCCACAACATATTCATGCACTGCATTGTGGAAGTTTGATTATTGGCTCAAGCTGAGACCATGCAAGCCAAAGAACAGGCTACACTGTGCAGGTGTCCATATAAATGGTTTCAACGATTACACAGTTTTTATAACTTCTCCAAACACAACGCCAGTAATTTAATGTCATCTTTACACAAGAATGCTCTAAGTATATAAGTAAAACAGCTATTATAACCTGTAACACTTTTAATGTAAAGCTCTTCCCTAACCATAGAACATATAGCTAAAACAAGTATAAAACATCTTAGCTGACATTCACCTAGTGTTTAGCCAACATAAGAAATGGTTTCTCACGTTACATTTCAACAACAATTATGGGAACAATAACAATCTGCAGGGAATTATAATTCTTCCCAAACAAAGGCGTAAAAATTAAAAACCCTTGCTAGCATTTGCCCAATACTTCTCAGCAAACATAAATGTTTAGTCACAAGTGCCATTTTTCAAGCACAATGACAACAGATATAACCTACAATGACACTCAGGAAGTTAGAATTCTTATCAATGTAAGGCATTGCAAGTAAACATCTTTGCTAGCCATCACCAAGAACTTTACAAAATGAGAACTGTTTTTTTTTGGAATTTTACTTTTTAACCACATTGGGAACAGTTTAATCTTCCAGCTTCCTTTCCAAGTATTCAGTTACAAAATTGTCAGCATCGGAATTGTTCTAGAAGATCATTAAAACCAGTAAAAAACTCACAAGGTCTTCTTGACTCTCGTTGGTTGAGATTTGAACATCAGCCATATTGAATGATCACAACCTATTAATCCCCGGGATTAAGTGAAGGCCTGGGAAAGAGGCCTGGTTAAAACTCGCTAGCGAGAAACTAAAAACTCGCTAGCGAGAAACTAAAAACTCGCTAGCGAGAAATTAAAAACTCGCTAGCGAGAAACTAAAAACTCGCTAGCGAGAAATTTAAAAACTCGCTAGCGAGAAATTAAAAACTCGCTAGCGAGAAACTGGAAACTCGCTAGCGAGAAATTAAAAACTCGCTAGCGAGAAATTAAAAACTCGCTAGCGAGAAACTGGAAACTCGCTAGCGAGAAACTGGAAACTCGCTGGCGAGAAATTAAAAACTCGCTAGCGAGAAATTAAAAACTCGCTAGCGAGAAATTAAAAACTCGCTAGCGAGAAATTAAAAACTCGCTAGCGAGAAATTAAAAACTCGCTAGCGAGAAATTAAAAACTCGCTAGCGAGAAACTGAAAACTCGCTAGCAAGAACTGAAGCTTCCCAAACAAAACTCAACCATCGCTTTACTAAACTCGCCCATACCTTTTCCAATCTCAACATTGAAGATTTGCAACTCGCCAATGTTAAAAGGCGGTTGGACGAAGATTTAAAACTCGAACGGCTTTTGGCAGTAACGGCTTGCCATATAAAAGCATAAGTTAGTCTAAGCAAATGTCGACAAAAGAAAAAAAAACGAACCAGGTTTGGTGAAAGGTAAGGTAAAGTCTGCATACGAGCCAAGTGGCCCATCAGGCCGGAGCTTATCCATTCTCGTCCCCAGAGCCTACGATCCTTTTGGCCTGTGGTCGGGATCGAGAGCTCTGGCCGGACCCGATATTCTGAGTATGCGCAGAGTATTCGTTTCGCATTGTCAACCAATCAGATTTGCTGGATTTGACCAGGAAGTCCGTGATTCACGGACTTCCGGTGTTGGACCAAACCAGAGCTCTCGATCCCAACCACAGGCCAAAAGGATCGTAGGCTCTGGGGACGAGAATGGAGCTTATCCCGGTTTCCGTGGCGTGAAGTGACTAGGAATATTTCTACTCCCCCCTGGATGGGATGCTAGTCCATCGCAGGGTTACCCCCAGCATTAATCCGCCGGTACCCATTTATACACCTGGGTGGAGAGAGGCACTGTGAGAGTAAAGTGTCTTGCCTAAGGACACAACGCAATGTCCCAGGCCAGGGCTCAAACCCGGAGCGCTCGCTCCGGAGTCGAGCGCACTAACCATGAGGCCACCGCGCCTTCCTTTCTAATAACTGCCCCTAATAAGGTTTGGAAACACTGAGACCTTGGTATTATACTGAACAAAGGCTCCCACTTCCGGTAATTGGTAACCTGTCGGCTAACTGTCAGCCAACATGTTACCAACACATTACTGACAGTCAGCTGACAATGTTAATAAGTAGATCAAAAATTGACCCTAAACACTTTATACCCAAAACACATTGTTGTTCATCTGTTTGCCAACTGTTGGTCAACTGTTTGCCATTTGTTGGTTGTGTCCTGGTGTACCGGTGCACAGACGGAATAACTATTGTACTTCTTTGTTTACAAGGCTTTGTTTAGCTGTTGCATATTGTTGGGTCTATTGTATCGATTCTTGTGTACTGGTAAACAAGGACAACCCATTTGTCAGCCAACTGTCGTCCGACAGTTGGTGGAAAGATGGCCAACAGTTGCCTGATAGTAGACTGACAGCCGACCAACAGTCAGCTGACAGTTGTCTGACAGATGACCAAAAATATCTTTTGGGAACTGTTCTTCACTTCTTTAAAGATCTTGGTCGCTTGTGGTGGCAGTGGCCTCATGGTCAGTGCACTTGACTCCAGATCAAGCAGGTGGGCTTTGAGTCCTGGTCGGGAACCTTCTGTTGTATTCTTGGGCAAGACACTTCACTCTCACAGTGCCTCCCCTAGACTACAAGTAGTCCCTCTTTTGCTCAGTCTGTCGTGCGTGATGCAAAAAAATATTGCATGACAAAATGGCTGTGTGAGACACTGGGGGCAAGATGCATGGAAAATGGAGTGTGCTCGTCCCCAACGTCTCACATCACCAGTTTTTCATACAATATTCTTTCGCATCATGCACAACAGACTAGTGAAAGAGGGACTACTGGTAGTCTATGCCTCTCCCCACCCAGGTGTATAAATGGGTACTGGCAAATTTAATTCTGGGGATAAACCTGCAATTGATTAGCATCCCATTCAGGGCGGAGTAGAAATATTCCTATCCACTTCATGCTACAGAAACTGGAGATAAGCGCCAGCCTGATGGGCCACTTGGCTTGTATGCAGACTTCACTTAAAAATCTTGGTGAGGTTGTCTGAGGATTAAGATATTGGATAAAGAACCTCGGGTATCCTTGGAAAATCGGATAATCAGATGAGAATATCAGCACTATTACATGTTAATTCTTAGGGTCTGTTAGTAACTACATTATTGTGTTGATGAACCACAAAATTCTCCAAACTAACATGATGAAAAAGCAACATTATGTTATTATCAATCAGTGAGGAGATTAATATTTTAACTTCTGATACCAAGTGTACATGTAATTGTTCTATAACAAAATTCTCAATCATGATTGGTTCTCTTCACGTCTATTTGTGACATAATCTGCGTGTGATCACTTGAGTGTCCAATTACAGGCATCCAATTTAAATTTTTTGCAATTGGATACCTGTAATTGGATATAAATGCCTTTAATTGTGCTCAATGTTTCCTACACTATCAACTACCAACTTGTTTGCTCAAAAGAAGTCTTAAAAGACCTTTTTGAATTCCGAAATTTGTTATAGATATGATTAATTTCATGTAGTAATTGGACCATGTGTTGTACAATTCAGGGAGTAGTAATCGTCCTTGTAATTTGAAATTGGCTCTTTGCGGTTGATTACTCCCTGAATAGTACTCCACTCAGTCCATTAACTAACTTCTTATTAACCCGATTCCCAGTAAAGACCAAACTTTCAATAATAAAGTTGATAATAAAAATTAATGAGTTTTTTATTATATAGCTTTTTTCTTGGCTTTTGCAGGCCCATAATCGGCCTTTGTGCATTATGGGAGAATAATGCCCCAGCATTAGCCAATCAGAGCACACATTACATCGGCTACAAATGCAAGTCATATAATAATATTATTGCATTCTTTGTGAAACATTCCTCGTTTTCATCTTCTCCTGACAGGCTTGTGCTGAGCAGACGGTACTGAGTGCAGTTGTCTATTACAGAGTGGCATTTCAGAACACATCTGACTGTGTACTCGGAGAGAATGGGAAATGTGTTTTGACATATACAGGAACAGCATTAAATAGGTACATGTATAAAGGATTTATCATCATGTTATTTTATATTGTGAAAATAATATGAAAAATTTTGTCACTTACAAATGTGAAGTAATTTCTGTTCTAATTGTCTCGCTCTGCTGAACTCAATCAATTTTCTGATTTTCACTACAAATTAACAGATTAGGTCTGCACTACATTCTTGTGTCTGCGTAGCGTCCTTTTTGCTGTTTGAATGTTATGGGTTGAGGAAGTTAAACTGAGCTGCTTATTGGAAACAGGCTTCTTTGTCGGAGTAGGGTGCTGTTCCTTCCCCTTCTTCCTTGCATTTTTTGCCAACTAATCTCTACCCCTTCCCCGTTTACCCCTGCGATGCAGGCAATATTTGTTAGTGTGTTTAGACAATATTAAGTAGTCTGCTGTAGTAGTCGGTGAGTCTGTTGGCGCTGCTATGCATCACTCCATACCACTGTTGCAGTGTTTTTTTGATGAGAAATATTTTCAGTTGTGAAACACCTTTAGAGAAAGGAAGTCTTTCTTTACATCAATGTCACTGGTTTATTGTATATGCAAAATAAAAATGTCATGCTACATAAAATCCCTGAGTAGTTCTAAAATAACATGTAGTAAATAAAATTTAATGTGCTTTAAATAAGGAGACGTTTTGAAGGGAACGGTGAACCTAAAATGCTCATTTATCGCCTGTTTCACCCATGAGGTAGATACCGGTATTCTGGAAGCCACTCACAAGTCGTTTTTGATAGTCTTTTAAGTCATGCATGCTCTAATTCGCAGAAAATGACGATTGAATCAATGACATAAAAATTGTAGGGTATAGATTTTCCTCTACATCATTCGCTTGCCTTATAAGTAACGGAATATATGGTACATATTGTAGCACATCATTTGTGTCAACCAAAGCATCACTTCATTTCACATTTTGTATTGTGTAACTTCCAGCATGAGAATAATGGTATTGGCAGTGAGAATTCTAGCAAATTTTCCACAATTCAACATCATTGTCCATAATTGGCACTGGTGCATCATATTCCAGAACTAATCCTTAAAACACAACAAGGCAACCTTTGCATTCACAAAATAGTTATGATAGCTGACCTTGACAGGTATTGTTCATCTTGAAAACGCAACAACAGAATGATTGTAAACACTGAAAATCCCTGACAATATGTTAGACCTGCTGCCTACATCAATCAGTTCAAGCCGATATAAATGTTGGATAGCGAGATATTGGCTTGTGAAAGTACAATGACTCCTTTCGCTGTATAGGGCAACCTGCGCTGAACATTCAACCTTCCCTAACCACAAGCCAAGTCTTAATATGTTGGCTTGTGTGAGCAAAATAAGTCCCAATATGAACACCTGAAGGAATGATGAAAGAAAGCTATCAATAAACAATGCGATGGCAATCAATATTTTCATAGCCTACACCAAAATTAGGAAGCTGGATTTTTGATAACTGAAAACAGACACACAGACTGTTCAGAGTATTTTACTTAGAACGTTGGAACCCGTCAGAAACTATGGAATGGTTTACATGTATGTTGTCCTCTTAACAATAATTAATATGATATTCGAATACAATTTTTTTTAAGGAAATCTGAGTTTAAAGTGGCATTGCAATGTGATAAAACAGTAGAAGGTACAGTTGATCCAGTGTTTACTGATATCGCTACAAATAAACATGTAAGTACTGTTATAGTAATAGCATACTAGAATTGACATTTTGTAAAAATGTTATTTGCTTTTCACTTTTAATCGAGGTAAAATCTACCCATGACTGCCTGTGTGTTTATATATTAATTTCAGACAACTGTTTTACATTCCAAATATGCCTGCCCTGCTGTTTCATCTACTGGTTCTCCTGCGGGACTGAGTTTAGGAAGCATTCTAGTCATCGCGTATGGAAATTTTATTTTATTGTGATGTAACAGACTAATAAATAATTATTAAGCCTTTGAGACAGTATATAAAAGAAATGTGCTGCTGGACATGTTGATAAAACAATTTGTTTCTGACTTATCAATATGGCATGTGTCCTATGGATGTCATGATACAAAAAATGTATGCATTGTACACAAACCATCTTTATTACGCTGCACTTGTCAAAGATTTTTATGTGGAGGCTGTGCCGTGGGGTCCCATTTATTGCCAGGTTTGATAGAAAATGTAATGTTAACCTTTTGAGAAAGCTCAAAAGAATATCTGTATAAAATGATTTCCCAAAACAATGCATCCCTCTTCTGTACCTCTGGATTGAATAACCCCTTGGATAAATTTTAATAGCCATTTACCAAGGTGTTCGTTTGAGATATCTTTAAAGGACAGTTTTATTAAATACTTAGCTTTAAATTTAAGACTTTGCAAGAAGGCGAGACTAGTGTTTTTCTTTGCAAGCCACGGACATTTCAAATGACTTCTCAACCTGCAAGAATGAGACTTCAAAGTGTTGATTCAATGCTAGCACAAGTTAATACATCTTAAGCATAAAAAAGGTATTCCTGGTTATAGAAGTGTCTGAAATGGGTAGAATTTGCAACAGTGGCTTTTTTTTGAACAGGACCACGGGAACTATCTTATTCAAAAGGTGTTACCATAAAGTACTCATGTATGGAAGGTGTACTTATTATATGACTAGCTCCAAGAGCAGGCAAGATGAACTAAGTCCTGCACTGTGATTAGCTACATGTACCTGAGCATGCAAGATGGCACTATTTTGCGATTCAGGACTACCTGTTCTGTATGTCTGCTAGAAACATTTCCCCAAAAGCCTGTTCAGTCAAGATGGCTGGATATTGGCCTCATTTTTTTTTCTTGCAAGTTTATGGACCTTGACTCTGTCTTGGTCGCTAAACATGCAAAAAAGAACTTGGCCAATGTCCATCCATCCTGACCTCATGCTTGGTCAATAACCCATACATATATTAAGGAGGTGTCTACTTGGGTGATTTAGCACTCCTTACTTCAGAGAGACTGGAGGCGTGGTGGCCTCATGCCTAGTGCACTTGTCTCCTGACTGAGCGGTCTGGGTTTGAGCCCTAGCTGGGGATATTGCATTGTGTTCTTGGGCAATTACACTACTCTCACAGTGCCTCTCTCCACCCAGGTGTATAAATAGGCACTGACAAACTCAATGCTGGGGTAACCCTGCCATGCACTAGCATCCATCCAGGGGGGAGTAGAAATACTCTTAGTCACTTCGTGTTACAGAAACTGGGATAAGCTCTGGCCTGATGGGCCACCTTGGCTTGTATGCAGACTTTACCTTTACCTAGCTTACTTCAGGGAGTGGTTTAAAGATTAACAGGATTGTGCTAGTGAAAATTAATATCCACGGAGCACAGGTTATATTGGTTTCTTTATTGTATTTTGAAACCTTTCTTTTTCAGGTTTTCCTGTCTCTTAATTGCCTACATTGTTTGCGGAATTTTGTTCAACAAGTATGTCGGAGAAGTTGAGGGAAAAGAAGTTTTTCCAAACTACTCTTTTTGGGCAGACTTCCTTTATTTAGTAAAGGTATGTTACTTTGCGGTAGTTATACTGTTTACAAGTAGTATAGTTTCAGTAGTTCTTTAGAATCATTTTCAGTTCACCTTCTGCTGGCTTGAGGAAGTTCTAAATCAGATAATTCACTTATTGCACATACCGGTCTTGTTGCCAATCGATTTATTCCTTCTCCCACAAAAAAATCCAACGTTGTCAACTGACAATCAATGCATTGACACCTCAGATCATAGTTAATAAAGGGAATGGTTATGAAAGCTGGGAAAGTTCTTTGTTCTATGTTTTTGTTGGCTTTTTTGGGGGGTTGTCCCTGCACAAAACCTGGGAATTACAGGAGGTAGTTATGTGTGCTCATACAACTAACCAATAGAAGCATTGCGATTATGTAATTCATGCATAGTCAATGAACATAAAACAAAAGATGTGCAGGGTCAAGGACCTTCCAACATAAATCTTAATCTTGTTTGTTTGCTTCTCTGATTTTTACTGGGCTTAATAACCATTTTGCCCTATTAACTACCGGGTATTCTCAGATGATATCAAAAAAATATGTATCTCAACCACACAATGTGAGAAGAAAATAGAGGCTGTAAGTAGGGAACACGACTGTTTGGTATATCCGTATCAGTGGCTAGTAGTGGACATTTTCCCACCGCTGATTGCTTCAGTAGTAGTAATTATTATTCACCACTAGCCACCTCTGGGAGGCACAGTGGCCTCATGGTTAGTACACTTGTCTCTGGATCAAGCAATCTGAGTTCTAGCCCTGGCTGGGGACACCGTGTTGTGTTCTTGGGCAAGATACTTTGCTCTCATAGTGCCCCTCTCCAACGGTGAACCAGGTGTATACATGTAAGTGGGTACTGAGAAACTTAATGCTGGGGGTAACCCTGCAATGGACTAGCATCCCATTCCCATCCAGGGCTGATGGGCCACTTTGCTTGTATGTAGACTAGCTACCTGCACTGCACTGTTTTAATTAAAATTATCCTGATGTTTTTTTGTTTAAGGATGGCTGTGTGTTTTCATCTCGTTCACTTAGAAAACTGTGTGGAGGTTCCAGTCGGAGTGGTTATGCTTCTATATGAGAACATGGAACATGAAGTAATACCTTACGAATAAGAAAGTTGAAGTAATCAGATTGATGGCCATAACAGATTAACTTGTCTGCGAGACTTTGGACTCTCACAGGATTCAAAGCCTGATTGGCCTACATATTTATCATAAAGTACAAAATATATTGCAAGCTACTATTGCATCACTACTTATTATTATTTGGCTCAATGCAATTGAAGGGCTTCCTGCAAAAAGGGCGTATATCGCTTTTTTTTTACACGTGTTGTGTTTCACGTCACAATAACCGATGTAAACAATGCGTTCCCAAATTTCCGCTTGTGTCCTATTTTCCCTTGACTCAAAAGAAAGTGCAGCTAAGATTTTGTGGGATTTGATTTTGACTTCGCACACTCAACAGTCTGTCTGCTAGATAGGTGCTAAAAGATCTCCAAAGGATGGCGCTTGGAAGACTGAGTTTTTTGCATACGTTATTTCTCGAAAACAAAGCGCAAACCAACAAAATCAATTATGGAACAATATTTTTCATGTCAACACAAGTCAGTCTGCCAAAAATTAGCTTGATCCTGCAGAAAATGAAAATCCGCTAAAAAAGCGATATACGCCCTTTTTGCAGGAAGCCCTTCAATTTCCAGAATGCAAAAAGAAAATATCATAAGAATCCTACATTTAGACACTGTCATTATAATTATCCCAAATGTTCACTTACACAAGTATTTACTTTAAGTTATCTCGCAGAAGTATTTTATGAAGTGAAAATACCTCCTTTAAATAAGCTGTAAAATAGTGAAGACAAAGTACAGCTTTTCTTGTGCTAATGTATATTTCTATAGTCCCCTATGCCTTGGGGCCAAGTTGGAATTTTGATATGGCTCATTAAATGGCTCATTAACCTGAAGAGAGAGACTTCTTAATTATACTTACAATTATAATATTACCAATCCATTATTACTCTTGTGACAGGAAGGGTGTAAGAAGTTAAGGGGGAAACAATGAAAACAACAAGCACTCATGGTCTGCCTTCTTAAGACAGCTTTATAACTTACATAATAAACTATTATTACATTGTTTAATAATTTATTAGAACTTGTAACCTCCAGAACACAAAATATATACGGATACGGTTATACAAAACATCAACTGAACAGGGAATTTGACATAAAGCAATAAATACAATCAGCTACAAGTTGTCTATCAGTCTTGCACAGCAGCTCAATTGTCAGCCAACTGAGAAGCAAGTGCTTCCTTGTCGATTGATTTCAAGTCACACTGTTCTGTCTACAACTCTTCACTTCTGATGTGATGTATAATAAATTATATTATGCATGTGCTTGAAATGGTGTCAAACAACCTTCAGCATTAACTCACAACAAAGCTTCTCCTAGAGCACTTCTACATCTTTAGCCTCTATTTCAGCCAAGTGAAACCAGCATCTTCACGTCAGTCCATGAAGAATTCAGTCTTAAAATAATGTTGTCTGGTTACATCAATTTGATACATTCTAAGAATGATGCCAATAGTCAATTATTGTGCCAGTGTCAAACTTCTTTCACATTGATTCACTCCAACCTCGCGACCACCTTGTGTCTTTCACAATTCTAAACTGGGTTGTCACACAACTTGTCCTGGAGAGAAGCATTCCATGACAATCCAACTCAAGACTGCAAAAGAGACTAGCGACTAACAAGCCAGACATTTACAATGTAACACACGGGAAATGGGCAGAGATCGGAGATGAGGTGCAAACGACAACAATACTCTCCGTACCACCCCCTGCCACATGGACATAATTGATTGCACCGTTATCACCAAACTTGGGCAAAATTTCAGCCAAAACCTTTCCGGGATTTCCTTTAGCAAAGGACAAGTTTCCAGAGAGTGGCACTGCACCACTAAACACCATGCTATTGTACTTGACTAGCACAGGAACACCAACACCGACCACTGCTCCTGTGACTGTGGTATCTTTGCCGTCACTGTTGACTGTGACTGACACTGCGGCAGCGTAAGGGAGCCCTACAGCATCAACATGGCTGCACGATACCTTGTATAAAAGAGAAAAGCATCTGATTCAGTTGCAAAAACACACAAACAAGTACAATGTTCAGGCCTTAGTATGACCTAGGGAAGGTGGGGTAGGGGAACGGCACCCATTCTTTGTCAGGCCCAGTTCCATCTCTGGTGATTGGACTTTTATTTATGTGTGGGACTCATTAATGCCTCGCCTATCCCACTCCATCGTTCTGACGACAACATCAAAACCCATTATTCCAAATACATGTACCCTCAAAATGCTTTATGAGCTGAGCTCTTGTATACATGTTAAGTCATTTCCCATTTTACCATACATTGAAGACCAAACTGCAATTTCCTCATTTATAATGATCTACAACACACTGATGTCTAGACAATAATAAAACACAAGGTTTGATCAAAGTTTCTAAAATTACTAACAAAATGGAAGATACAACATGACCACTTTTGAAAAGTGTCAAAAGCTGTTCAAGTAAGATTCAGGGATTAATGTATACCTCAAATCCTTTCTCTTTAGCAACGACAGCAGAGTTAACCAAATTAATATCACTTCCTCCAATAACTCCTGCTGACACTGCAGCTGTGATGTAGCGACCTGCAGACTTCATTTCGGCACCATGTGTTGTCACAGTTACCTTGGAGATTTTTCCTTGAGCAAGGCATGCAGCAACCTTACCAAGTTTATCTCCCAAGCTTAACCAGGGCTGTGCATGAGGCTTCAGAGCTTCTGTTAAGAACACTGCGTTAATCTACAGTAAAATGCAAACAAAAATCGTTCAATTTCCTGCTGAAGACAATGGTGACCATCCTGTCTGGTTTCCATACATGTCTTTGTAGTAACAAAAATTTGGTGATTCATGAATCACAACTGGGTTAGTCTCCTACGCAGCCAACATTGGGTTGTCATACAATGCTCCTCCCCCACTGATGGCTGGGGAGGACAACTCAAATAACTGTTGTCTAGGAGACTACCACAGTGTCACCTAGTTGACATTTCTCATCGCCAGGTGTCAAAATTAGAAGGAAGGAGTACTAAGAGTTTGATCTGAATAAATTACTATAAACATGCCTCATGCAGATAACTTCATATTAACTCTTCTCCAAAACATTCCCTCAAAATAAAAAAATTACTGCAATAAGCAAAAACAAAAAAAATAATCTCTGATCACTCACCACACCAAAGAGTGACTTTCCCTGTACAGCGTCTACAAACTGCTCAGCAATCTCTTTTGCAACTCTGGTCTGTGCTTCAACTGTGCTGGCACCAAGATGAGGGCAAGCTATCACGTTAGGATGTTGGACTAACTGTGCTGATACTCCTGTAAAATATAATAAAACAATGATATATAAAATTGTTTCAGGATTGAACAGTTTTCATTTACATTGCTACCCTACACGTTGGCTTAAAAATCTCAGACCACTTTTTCATCCAATCTGAAACCTGTAAAACCAATTGTTACTCATTCCCACACATATTCTCACACTTAGCATCACCTACATGTGTTAACTTTCAGTTTTGACTGCTACACTGTACTGTCTATGTTCTTTGTGATTGGTTAGAGCAGTGATTACTTTTGGTTTTGGTTTTTTGACGCTCAATTGAAAACTGCTCTAACTGGCTATCTGCATTACATTTTAAATTGTAAGGTAACTCACCAGTTGGGGGTTCACTCTCAAACACATCCAGCCCTGCTCCACCACACTGTCCTGACTCCAAGGCCTTAAGCAGTGAAGCCTCGTCAATAATGCCGCCACGTGCACAGTTCACCACATAGACACCCTTTTTACAGAGCGGGAATGTTTTATCACCCAGAAGACCTATGAAAAACCATCACCACAGATGAATATAATAATAAACATCAGTCTCTGCGTAATTTTTTAGACTGTGATAAATTAAACTCTCATCCACTCGATTTGTGAATTTGTTGAAATAATCATTATTTTGCTGAAAAGTTCACTTGGATTGCAAAACAAAAAAACAAAAAACAGAGAACACCACAATCGAGATAAAAACCATGTAAATTGAACCTTCTGATTTCATACACAAGTTCAAAGTTATTACCCAGAAAATTGGTTGGACTTCCTTTTCAACTTAAAAAGGTAAATAATCAAAATTGCACCTACCTTTTGTTTGTGGAATAAGAGGGGTGTGCACTGTAATGTAGTCAGCTTTGGGCCACAGTTTGTCGAGCTCCATCCACTCAATGTTATACTTTGCTGCTTCATCAGCAGGAACAAGTGGATCATAGCCAATGGTCTGATTGGAAAGAATAATAACAGAAGTTTTACTCTAGAAACAATTTTGAAAAAACTGAATTACCACTGGCGTGGCATTCTTGAATTGTTTGGTCAACCAGCAGGGGCAACAGTTGGTCAATGGTTGCCTTGGTAACCATCGGCCATTCATAAGCTCTCTAAATTTAAGCTTGTGTGTGTCAGCTGGATGGATTTTTTGGACTGACTACATGTGTCCACCTGTCCAGCCCTACCCAAGTCAGCTCATCATACATCTATTTTCTATAGAACTATGTCAGTGCACACCATGTGACATGTTAGTTAGAGGGACTCCCACATAAAAAAGGATGGAAATCTTGAAAAGAACCCCTAAGAAGTACCAAGATCCTGTCTTGTGGGTGTGGCTTGAAATTTTTTCCCACCTTTAAGAGGCATCAATTCTGCTGGGTTTTTTTCAACTCAATACCCTAAAAGGTATTGCAAAAGTTCCTGCTGTGGTTCAACACCCTAAGAGGTATCAAAACTGTTTCTTTTAACCTCTAAAATTTAAAGGTACAAGAAGCACCCCTGTCCATTTTACATGGGAATCCCCCAATTCCGTTGTTGTTTAGAATGAAACAATAGTAAGCTGTTGATTTCTTTCTAGATGTTAGTATTCCCACCGTCACTCCATAAGACTGCATTCGATGAGCTACTTCTCTGCCAATCCTTCCTAATCCAACAATTGCAAGAGTCTTGCCAAGCAACTCAGTTCCCATGTACTAAAAAGACAAGAAATAAATTAGATCAACAAATCATATGCAGTACTATCAAACTCAAAGTCAAAAGTTCTTCTTGATAATCACCTTTCTAGTTCAAGTTAGCTGTAAACATTTGGTCAGGACACAAAGACAACATATTTTAAGGTTTTTCTCTCATTACAGAATGATGTATTATCTGTCTGTATAGGATGTACAGCTAAATGTTCATCTGAAAGTGTTTAACACATGAGGACTGTGTTTTAAAAAAACAGTTGATATAAGGTTAAGTTGTACCTTCTTTCGGTCCCATTTTCCTTCTTTCATGGATGCAGCAGCCTGCGGAATATGTCTGCCGAGAAATGAAACATGCCATTGTTCTTGTATTATGCATAGACCTATTGGCTTCAAATGAAGGTCTCAAAACTTTGATCTCATGAAAATATACAAAAGCCAAGCTTTTAAACCTAAAATGTCTCAGTTTCACATTAGATGCAAACTCCATACAAATTTGAAGAGATTGGTCACTGTAAGATGATTCCTTTTTGTCTTTTCAAACTCATTAATAATTCATCAAGTTAACACAAAGGAAAATCACAACCGTGAAGGAGGTTTGGATACCCGGTCTTAATTAGCATAGATTTTGACGATTCTACTTCTCTGTCTACTCCTTAGTCTTTGTTTTGATTCAGAAGATAATATCAAACATACACTTGAGACAGTACTTTACCGGCTATCCAAACATCTTGAATTTCCTCAAAAATACTCTGCTGCATGACGTATGTTCAACTCTCAACTCTCTTCGGGGTTTGGTTATACTGATGAAACACTGTCTCTTTTGTTTGATATATTACTTGAAGATTTTGGAATTACAGACTCGCTATGGGACAAGATAGAAACTGGAATAGTATGAAGTGTTAAAATACTCTGACTTTTAAAAATGACCCTTGCATGTTCAGAAATCTAAAGGAGTCCTGATACCAGGATTGACAACAAAAGTTTGACATCTACACATTACTTGTGAATAGCCATTATACCTTGCAAGAGAGCTGATGAGTACACAGGTCTGTTCAGCAGCACTCATTGTGTTGCCACCTGGTGTGCTACAAAAAAGGAAAAAAACATCCACTAAGAACATGCTGTCAGAGCTAGGGAAAGGTACATGCAAAGTCTGTGTTTAACTGGAAATCTCTGGTGTCCATAGCATGAAGCAACTCGGAGTCTTTCTACTCCCTTTCCCCCCCCTGCCTCCCCCCCCCCCCCCCTGCGTGGAATGGTGGTTGATCACAGGGTTACCCACCAGCATTTGTTGGTACCCATTTATACACCAGTGTATGACCTTTGCAAACTGCAGACTACATTTAGGTCTAAATAGCACTCTGGTTAGCCTGAATATCAGTCAGGTTAGCCTGAATGGCACTCGGGTTAGCCTGTTTACAGTTGCAGTGTAGTTATTGGTATGCAATATTTAGTTCAAAAGTTTACAGTCTGCAGTCCGCGGTCTGCAAATATCATACACTGTTTATACACCTGGGTAGAGATAGGCACTGTGAGAGTTAAGTGTCTTGTCCAAGAACACAATGCAGAGACACAAACCAGAGTTCGAAGAACCTTGACTGCATGATCCATGGCTCAGCCCACAAGCCATTAAAACACTCTGCTTCTCGTGAATAGTATATTTTGAACATCAAGCAAATTTAAATTTAAAAAAAAGTGTGAATATTACAACAGAAAAGGTTCCCAGAAAGTCTAAAGACAGTCAGAAATCTTCATAGGGCGCATGGGGGAGGGGGGGGACTCAAATTGAAGCAAAACTTTTCCATGGGCAAGGTATATCAAGTAATGTTTTGGAACAGCACATTATGTTATTGCTCACCACAACATAAAGAAGCTTAGCGACAGAACTTCGTAAAATTATCAGGTTAAGAAAACAGAAAATTCTCTGTAATTAATCCTGAGTTTATTTGTTGGGGGGGGGGGGGGGAAGGTGTTGAAATTTATATTTATTTTCCTTTCCTTAAAAAAAAAGACAGATGTCCAACAATTTCCAAATAGCCCAGTCCTTGGTTTAGCACTAATCAATGGGTGTACAGTTGCAAAATAACCCAAAGAATTAATAAATTTCATGGCTGTAACAGGCCCGGGCTTAATTAATTAATTTTGGTTATGAAATTAAGTTAATTGTTCCAGGTCACAAACTCAGATTATCGAAAACAAGAACAAAACCTGTAAAAATTCACTTTCCCAGGTTTGGACAAATCTTGGTCTATTTTTGTGAAGGCTTTCTCCCAAGAAAGCCATTATAAACGATCGACAGCTTCCTGAGATGTCATCTCGTGATGTGACGAAATTTTACACCTCAGTACTTTTACAAACGAGTCGTGATTCCACACAGCCTAGGAAAGTTACAAAGTGAATTGGAACAAACTCCTGACCTCTCGAGTAGTTCTCAATTCGCTTTTATTGTGGACTTCTAATCTTAGAGAAGTATTATAATGAAGGGTGGTTCGTTGTGTATGACTGCGAGCTCGTGTATAAGCTAAAATTTTTACCCGCACAATATTCTAACGAATTTGTAAACAACATTACGGAAAATTATTGCAGATCGAGGAAAAAGAAACAAAAGCAAGTAAGCCTACTTTAACGTACCTGGAAACCATGACATATTAGGGATAGATTTGACAATTCATGGCTATTTAACTTGGGCTTACTTCATAACAATGATTCCTTGAAGAGAAGCTGCTGGAATATCGATGTTGTCAACCCCTGTTCCTGCGCGACCGATAATTTTGAGGTTTTTTCCAGCTTTGATCACTTCTGCAGTCACTTTTGTAGCTGACCGAACAATCAGACCATCATAGTTCTGAAACAAAAAAGATAGGCCCAGTGAGAAATAAAGAAATATCGATTAACAACGCAAATGTCGATCTCCTTTCTCTTACCGGTATTTCTGCCAGAAGCTCTTCTTTAGTGAGCTTCGTTTTTAAGTCCACAGCGATGCCATTTGCTTCGAGAATTGTTTTGCAGCAGCTATCAACGCTGTCACTGATCAATACTCGCTTGAGATCTAAAGAAAACGCCATTTTGTTACTCTCTCTCACTCTCGCTGGTTCGATCGATCGCCGAGACAAATTTCCACGTGGACACACTTTGCGAATTAGTAGTCACAGCTGCGGCATGTGATTGGTTGAAAAGAACCGCCATCACGTGCAGGAATTTTCCCGCCATTATACAAACAATTCATATGATGTCGGGACTTTTCGCACTGAAGCAACTTATCAACATATAAGGGGAACATTCTGTGTACAGTTGAAGACTTTAGGAAAAGGAAAACTTGTTCCTTCTCAAATACAAGTTAAACTATCAGTCACTGCTTAAAATGTTGTTGAACAAAGTCCAAAGCAGGAAGTACTATTTTGCAATATCGCCTTGAGAACAATGCAGTGCCTCGGCTGTTGAGGTTTTTTCTGGTAGGGGGTCCTCCGAAATATTTTTGGGAATAATTGGAGCGAACAAGGATATCTCTATAATTAAAGGGAACTTTGACAAAACATTTTGAGGAAAAATCAAATTTATAAATAGGGAACAAGGGAGAAAAAGAGATACATTACGACTTCATAGAATTTATATTATTTTCTCGTCGTTATCTGCAAAACCTTGAGGTTGCAATAAGACTATCACTAAAACAATTGTCCTGGGATTAATTTTGCGGACCAATCTAAGGGACGATCCAAAGATCTCCATTTGCGGGCCTGTACACGGAACATACAGATCGAGACTTCATTGACGCTAGGCTTAAATTGAGGCGGGAACTTGGGACACTTCTGTTATCGTGGTAGCTGGAGTTATCGTTTTATCGTTTGCAGGACAAATTTTACAGGTCATCGGTAATACGCGAACGCTGCATAGTGAAAAGACTGCACTTTTGCCGTGTTAGAACACCGAGGGTTCTCCAGTCCGTTTTAATACTGAGATATACTAATATCGCGTTACTCAACCCACACAGACGTATTTCGTAAAGTTTATATTGTAGTTTAGCCTGCTAATCGCAGCTCAGTGCCAGTATACCTCTCAGGCGTGTTTAGTCCACTGTAAACAAAACCGAATGTGACACATGAAGTTAGAAATCATAAAGTCTTGTGAAATGAATTCTTTATTGGCATAACTTAAAAGTACTAAATTTCTCTCTTTTTGTTTTACAAGAAATATCTCGTATTAAAATATTTTCAATGTCACGATCTTTTTACACAAATTGAATATTTGCACATTTTGTTATAAAAAAATGAGCACATAAATATAACTATTATTTTTAAATCATATCTAATTATCAACCAGGGTCAGTTGTTTTGATCAGAAGTACCGTTCGGTACGGGAAGATAAGTTTCGGATTTGACAAAATCACTCTATACTAGCTTTAATCATAAAAATTGCAATTTCCTCGATTGTGATTGGTTTAAAAAACTCCTATTTTCCACTAATTCACTTGCCAAGTTGTTATCGGACAGTTTGTTATTGGACAGTTTGTTATCGGACAGTTCAATAAGCCAATCACATTCAAAGTTGTAGTTTAAATCGACCAATCTCAATTTCAGAGCGACATGAAACATTGTTTGTATCTAAATGCAAGTATTTTAATGCAAATTTGCCCTTTTTTATATCTTGGCTATTCTTCTTTTCCTGGAAATTGTAATTTTTGTGATTAACTGGTAATAAGACTCGTGATAAACAAATCGGACTCCCGCTGCGCGGTCGTCCGATTTTGTAATCACTTGTATGATTACAGACCGAATTGGACTCTACTCAGTCCTATTACCATTACTTATAAAACTAGTACATGTAATAGTTCTCACTACATCTACATCACACCACCTTCAAGTCAGTGATATTAAAGCTAACCGAAGCGCTATTGCTGGTTTTCAGTGTCACGCCACTTAAAATAGACCAAAATAAAAAATCAAAACCGTTTAATAGATTAAGTCCAGAATCTGGAAATAGAAAGAAGGTACATATGCAAAGACTCCCGCCAAGATTCAGATGACAGCAATGTTTCTCATGGAAGATATGCGAAGAAACGTTTTCCCCAAATTTATAGAGATTTGTATGGAAACGCCATGCTGGTGCCCATGTACATGGGCACCAACATGGCGGCCGGAAACTATCAGAAACATCTGTCACAGAGTTTTGCTACGAAAGAGTGAATTTATCTCTCGAATAACTCAAAAACGTAACAATAGTACTTTATTCTAATACAGGAAGTGTTCAGATAGCAGAATTCCCCGAAATAAGTCACCTTTTAAACCAACTTAACAGCTCTCTCGCCCGTCATGAAAATGTCACGTCACGCAGAAGCTTAGAAATTCAAGGGTAGTCTATCACTAAACCAAGAACCCATTCGGAGTGAAAATGTGTATGAATATTAGTTTTTAGCTGCTCTCATACAGCATGAAAGTAAAATTTCAGGAGGATCAATAAATTTAGTGACGTCATGTGAAAACCGAAGTGCTATTTAGACTAACCAAAGCGCTGTTTAGGCTAACTGGAGTGACATTTCGTCATTTCGCCATTTCGTGTTTTAAACACGCCTCAAGAAACAGCCCGTGTAATCAGGATACTACTAGCCTCCTACGCAGAGCTCTTTGGGCTCGTCACGCAATTTTTGTCCCCCACGAGGAAGATTGCGTGACGAGCCCAAAGAGCGTCTGCGTAGGAGGCTAGGATACTACACGCGTAGGGAAATCAATCTCGTTCCCAGAGCCCACGTGCCTTTTGGTCAGCACCAAGACACGGAGCTCTGGAATAATCAACAAGCTCGTTCCCAGAGCCCTCGTGTCTTTTGCTTTTAAAATTTGATACTGCTGTTCGTTCAAAGCCAAATTTTGACTTTCCTAGTTTTTCCAAGGCGTATTGAATGCCTTTGTGGAACGTATCCACTTCGACTTTATCTCTAGACGCCATGTAAACCAAGCCACGCATGCGCCGTGAAACCGGAAGTCCTAAAATCTTGGTCTCTGGAAATTGATTCAAGAGCCCCTTCAAGAGCTCCGTGTCTTGGTGCTGACCAAAAGGCACGTGGGCTCAGGGAACGAGATTGTAGGGAAATTTTCAGGTACATAGTCAACACATATGAGGCCTTCCAAGGGTGGTAGCCGTGTAGCCAAGTCGCAATCTTTCCGTGTAGCGATGTCGCCTAACTAGCGAAAACAAATGTCGCTGTCGTTTTTCTGCATGAAATCAAATGTCGCTGTCGCTACAAGGTTGATTTTGTTAGAGTTTATTCAATGGAAAAGCACACAAGTTGCTGACATTAACATACTTTAAAGAAAATAGGATTTCTAAAAAGGCAAAAAAGTCCAAAAGGGGCAATGTCGCTGTGTTTTCTAGTGCTTTTCGTGTCGCTGTCAAATTTTAGCGGCGCATTCTATTCGCTTGTCGCTGATTAGAAATTCCCGTGTCGCTGATTTTGAGGGTCGTGTCGCTTGTCGCTTTTACCCCTTGGAAGGCCTCACATATGCTAAACTGTTTGGGTCACTTCTCGCGAGTGGGTAAAAAAAATGAAGTGTTCTAAGAAAAATTTAAACCACTGTCCGGCTATTATTTATATTGACTCATATGCGCCCTGTTTTCTTGAACAAACGTTTTTACAACACTGATACGAGAAGACGACACCATCCTGCAATGGAAGAGAAAACAGAAAATAAAATACATGTCAAATCTTCATAAAATTCTATGACATTCTTCAGGCATATGCCAATGGTTTGAGGCTTTATTTACCAATCAGAACACAATGCATTGATGCTTATCAGGGGTGATATGCTTCTGTGCTTATACAGTCCACAGGCTCAGGGAATTTTGGGAATTATGACTGACCGAGAGTCTGGATCGAAACAGGGTATTGTAAATAACCTAATCGTGTCTCTTACCAAAAATGAAAAACTTAAAATGGAGCTATGATTTATTAATAAAAGAGAGGGTTGGTGTAAGTATTCATTAGTCTCTGGCATCATAGGTCTGTAATGCATACAGAGAGCTTTATTATAGCTCTCTGTATGCATTGCAGACCTATGATGTCAGAGACTATTTTGTCTTTAACAGTAAAAGTTCAAAACCTTTGACTTTTTTCTTGTGTAAAATTATGCTAACAAACCAACATAAATCATTGACGTTCATTATATTCACTTCACTGGCATCCATCAAATCAATAGCAAAGGTCAAACCTTGCATCGTGCCTTTTAATTGCCTTTTTAATTCATTGAACCAAAGGACAGTCTCACCCTGTTTTGGAAAGAGCATTTATGGGGCACGATCTAAACTATTGCATCAGTGTTTGTTATAAATTCACTTCATTCAGGCTTCATCAAACCAAAAACATAAAGGGCACCAAAGGTCACACCTTGCTTTGTTACTTTTAACTGCCTGTTTTATTCATTGAATGAAAGAACCATCTCACCCTGTTTTGGAAAGAGCGTTTATGGGGTATTTTCACAAAATAGGAGGAACATCATTTAAAGCATCTATGGCTGTATGACAACTGATGTTTACACACCTTCACAAGCAAAGGAAAGTCTGTCCAGAAATTGACATTAGGAATCATCTCTTTTCCAGTTGCTCCTTTACGATATTTATTAAAAACAATTCCGCCTGCAAGGTACACCACCAGTGAGGACATAAAACTGCAAAGAAAACAATTCCAAAATGAAATTTGTTTTCAAGTCACACACTGGTAAGTAAGTTAAAGATATAGTTATTATGTCTGGAAAGGTTCCACTCCCTGGAGCAGAATTCACAGTTGTCACCTTGAAGGCCGGGGGGGGGGGGGGAGTACCTTTAGGGTATTGAGATGAAAAAAATGCTGGGAGATACCGGTATTTGATAATCAGCTGATTTTTTTTTTCTCATTAACAATTGTCTCTATTAAAAGTATGAAAATGTTAGTTAATGTGTTGTTTTTAGAATTGGTACTGCTGAGGGTTGAAAAAATGTCAAGCCATACCCTCAAAGAGCGTGACTCTTGGTACCTTTTACAGGTTCTTTTCAAAATTTCAGACAAGCATCCATGTCATTTTAATATGGGAGTTTCCAAACCCCCCAAACTTGGAGGTTAATTTTCATTAGATTAAAGGCCGGTACACACGAGGGAGCTTGCTCCTGAAACACGCTCCCGAAACTCGCTCCCGGGTAAGTACTCCAACCAGTACACACAAAGAAGCTTGCTCCTGAAACACGCTCCCGAAACATGCTCCTGGGTAAGTACCTCAACCAGTACACACGATGGAGCTTGCTCCTGAAACACGCTCCCGCAAAGCAAATTTCAGTACACACGAGGGAGCTTGCTCCTGAAACAGAATCGTGCAACAGTTTTGCCCCTGGAGCTTGCTCCCTCATATCAAACCAGTTTGATATGAGGAAGCAAAACTCGGGAGCAAAAGTTTTGTTGCGTAACATATTTTTTCGCTAGAAATCGTTGGTGCAGACGAGGGAGCTTAATTTGCCCCGGGAGCGTGTTGCAGGAGCGTGCTACGGGAGCATTAGCTCCCTCGTGTGTACCGGCCTTAAACAGTAGTTTAGTCAGCAGAGAGGCGGAACAAAAATTCCTGAATAAAAATGCAGACATTTCATACTGGAGCATCATTAACATCCCATAAGTTTGCCAGTCTGTAGTCTCCTTGAATTCTGCATCTGTTGCACACCAACTCTGTAGCACTACAGAGTAATCAGTATGGAATTTTGGAGTCAATCTGAAATGTCCATTGAGCATAGGAAGGATTAAACTGCTAGCTGGTCAGATGTTTAAAGAACATCTCACTTCAGCCATGTTTCAGGGCATTCAGAGCAAACTCGAGAAACAACAAGCTACCGCCCAATTTTTTGCTTTGGCTTAATTTCTGAAACATAGGCTTTTCCAAAAATTCACTACTTAAACAGCAGTCAATTTATCTTTAAATTAAATTACCATCTTTATGTTCTTAAATCAAGTACTACTAATTTTTTTATCTAGAGCCCACAGAAGAAGCAAAACAGCTCTTAATTATTATTCTTTAGAAACTCACAGTCTTTCAAAATAAAACCGTGACCACCTAAGAAAATTTCTGGAATGTTTATTGTTTTGCAACCAATCAGATGCGAGATGAAGCCGAAAAGGTAACCCCCAAACCCCCAAACCACCAAACCGTCAAACTGCAATGTGGATTAGTCACCACTTGACATAAAACAATGAGCTGGCTCTTTAATTTGTTCCACAACAAATCTTCAATTTTACCATTTTCAAATACTGAAATTGTTCTTTTTCTATTTCAGTGTACAGTGTATGTATAAGTAAAGAATATATACAAACAGTATATTATGGAGAAGTGATGTTGAATCGAGCAGACAGGATGGATCAGACACAGCTGCAAATCACTGTCATTGTGTCAATCGAGGGAATTTTAACTCTATCAGGCTAACATTATTGTATAAGCTGAGACAAATACTGGTTAAGAACTCAGTACAAACATTTAAAAGAACTCCACTCACATTATGATTAAGACACTTCCGATACTCAACCCAGATTTTACAGGACAAGCATACTTAGAGTGAAGTGTCAATGGCTGAAAGAGAAGAAATTCATTCCAAAAGTATCTACAAAGTGAACACATTTAACAACTACACCCGTTTAATTCTGTATGTCTTTTGATGTCATTTTGGCTGTAGAAATTATTTTCTTCTCTTCTATACTTCTACTAACATTTCTATATATTCAATATTAATATAAATTGTGAAAAAAAGTCTGGGGATTTTTTAATATAATTCCCTCTAATAATTAGTATCAAGATGTCATGAAATTGCACTGACACGATTTTGATGACAAATCACAAACAACATCAAAAATGATATCCAAAACTGTTCTATAGTTGGTACACAGAAATACTACTGGCACTTAAGAAAATTATTGAAAATTAACATCACTGTAATATAATTCTTCAAAATAAATTTCCCAGAACTTACCACTCGTAGATGATCAACCACAGGAGCACTTAATGGATCTTGAAGAGACTCTAATTTGCCTTCTTCATCTGGGTCACATTGCAGCGTGATATGAGTTGATGAGCTGACCGAGCAAAGTGAATATATTAAAGCGTCTAAAAAATATATTACAAAGTGTAGTTCCAGAAAATATCCATACCTCCTTGGCCACAGAAGGGATTTTTTTCTACGACCCTCTGCCACCCCTCTGGAAATTCCAATTAAGCTTCAAACATTTCTTTAAATTTTTTGGTCTAACAGAACACCCACCCCCCAAGAAATTCAATCCCTTCTGTGGAGGGAGTAGATGTATATTTTCTGGAACTGCACAATTTATAATTTTAATGTTTAATTTTTTCTTATTTAATTTGACCCTTTTTTTAACTCACAATGCTGATGTAGTGAAAATATTGCTATCATTACTTTTCTCCTCACAAAATCTTCTTGCTGTTTCTTTCCAGTTTCTGACTTACTGTAGTATTCCTAGAAGCCACTAAGGTCAATAACTCGAGCCACACAAAGTCACACTTCGAACCCCCGCTCATACACACATGCACGCACACACTCGCTTGGTCACATGACCCTGTTCATAGTCCCGGATGTCCACAGGACACCACATCTTCCTCTTTCTCCGCTTATAAACCATAACATAAATTTCAGAATAGCGTAAGCAATGTCAACAATGTCCGATCAGGTGAACGGAAAACTGCAAGTACAGTACGATCAAAGTTAGTGTCACTTGAAAACCACAACCACCATTAGGTGATTACATAGTCACTGAATCTCTCAGGAGGTCGTGTAACTCTCCCTGATCTCCTTGGTAATAACTGTTGCTGGATGGGGCTCTGATCCTCAACTGGCCATGCACTGGCTCCCATCTCTGGACTGGGTGTGAGTTCTTGTTCACAGATTTGTTCAGAAGGTACTTCTGCAGGCTCTGCAAGGCTCGGTCCCTTTGGCTCTGTAGCTGGCGTAACAAACTGCTTGACATGCTGAATGTTCCGCTTGTATTGCACGCCTTGAGGTGACTTTAACTGGACCTGGTCCCCATGACGTGCTGTCACCTGGTACGGCTCTTTCTCGTAGTGTGGTGACAATTTATTCTCCTTCCTCTTCTCTAGTAACACAAAATTTCCTTCTTGTATGCATTTCTCTGCTGCCTGATGCCTCCTGTCAGCATAGTCTGCCCCAACCTGCTTTTTTTCTGCATCGCGATCTCTGGCCTGCTGATATCCCGGGTCCTCAGATTCTTCTAGATCAGCCACCTCTGGCAACTTAGTAGACAATTTCCTCCCAAATAGCAGTTCTGCTGGGCTCTGGCCAGTTGTTACATGCGGGGTGGAACGGTAGGCCAGAAGGTACTTATTCAACTCTAGTCTCCAGTCTCTCTTCTCGGCATGGGCCACTCTCATTGCTTTTAAAAGGGAACGATTTTGTCTCTCAACTTCCCCATTTGCTCTGGGCCATAATGGTGTGGTCAATCTATGCTCGATGCCCATTTCATTCAAGTATTCTTCCATTTCTACGGACACCAGGTTGGATCCGTTGTCCGTTCTCAGGGTACTAGGCACCCCAAATCTAGAGAACTGTTTATCTAAACACTTGATAATCGTCTCGGAAGTGGTAGATTTAATGATGTCAACCTCCACCCATCGGCTGAAGTAGTCTACTAGGACCAACAGATATTCTCCTGTTGGCATAGGCCCAAGTAAGTCCAGTGCTAGATCTTGCCACGGCCTCTCTGGCATCCTAGTTATTTTCACAGGAGGAGGGATCGTCTCCTTTGTAACCAGTTGGCACCCGTAACATTCTCGGCACTTCCGTTCCGCATCCTTATCCACTCCTGGCCACCACACTTTAGACCTCAACCTCTCCTTCATTTTGACTATTCCCTGGTGGCCTTCGTGAGCAAGGTCCAAAACCCTTGATCTCAGCACTTTGGGTATCACAATTCGTGTTCCACGTAGTATAACTTGACCGATGAAGGTCAATTCATTACGCACCATCACAAATGACCGTGGGCCCTTCTCCCAATTGCCACTAGAAAGACAATCACGCACTGCTTGCAACTCCTCATCCTCTGCAGAGGCACTCTCGATCTCTTGGATCTTAATGGCTACTGGGACTGCTTTAAGAGCAACCATTCGAACATGTTCATCATCATAACGACATTTCTCTGACGCTGGGAGCGTTGTCAGACGTGACAGGGCATCAGCAATATTATCTCGTGATGGAACGCAGCACACTTTGTAATTATATGGTTGCAGCCTCAACACCCAGCGTTCAATGCGTGCTGATGGCTTGGATCCTCTAGGGTAAATCACCTTCAGGGCCTCATGGTCTGTCACCAAGTCAAAGGTCTGCAAGCCGTACAGGTATAGGTTGAACCGTTCACATGCCCACACTAGTGCAAGCGCTTCCTTTTCCGTCTGACTGTACCTCCTTTCTACACTACTGAGGCTCCTGCTGGCATAACAGACGGCTCTACCCACACCGTTCTTCTCCTGGACCAGCACTGCACCTAGCCCCACAGGACTTGCATCAGCTATCACTTGAGTATGTGCCTCTTTGTCGAAGTATGCCAGAACAGGTGCACTAGCTAACTGCTGTTTCAGTTCCTGAAACGACGCTTCCTGCTCACTGCCCCATACAAAGGGAGTTCCCTGCCTGGAGATCCCTCGTAGAGGCTCTGCAATTGTGGCAAAGTTGGGAATAAAACGTGCACTAAAGCCGACCATTCCCAGGAAACTTCTTACCTCTGTCGGTGTGGTTGGGCGGCTTGATTCAAGTACAGCACGGACTTTCTCTTCTGTTGGACCAATACCGTACTTTGACACTAGAAGTCCCATGAAGACTACCTTGTCCATCCTGAATTGGCACTTCTGAGGGTTTAGGGTGAGGTTCTTCTCCTCCAATCGCTGCAATACTTTATGGAGATTCCTGTCATGCTCCTCAATGTTCTTCCCATGCACTATTAAGTCATCAGCAATGTTCTGAACCCCACTGATATCGGAGACCACTTGGCTTACTATTTGCTGATACTTCTCGGGTGCTGAGTTTACTCCGAAACTCAACCTCTTGTATCTGAATAACCCATCATGTGTGGCAAATGTGGTTATGTCTCTGGAACCCTCTTCTAGTTCAATCTGATGGAATCCCAGACAAAGATCCAATTTTGAAAATACTGCACTACCATTGAGATTTTCCAACACCTCGTCCACGGTCGGGATGGGTATCCTTTCACGAATGATAGCAGCATTTGCCTTTCTCATGTCCACGCACAACCTGATATCCCCTGATGCCTTTGGCGCAATCACCACAGGGCTAACCCATGATGTCGGGCCATTCACTCGCTCCACTATGTCCTTAGCCATGAGATCTTCTACTTTCGTTGTTACTTTCTCTCGCAGTGCAAACGGGACACGCCTTGGTTTCTGAGCTACTGGTGTCACCTCTGAGTCGACATGCAGCTTCAGTTTGTAATCTTTCAGCTTACCAACGCCGACAAACAGTGTTGGATACTTAGCCTGAAGAACTGGGACTAAGTTCTCGCCGACGACATTGCACTCCACAAACTCACTGCTGGCGCTCGAACCAATGCGAAGCAGACCCAGAGCCTTTGAGGTTTCGTGGCCCAGCAGACACCTTCCACTCTTGGTAACCACCAAATGTGAACCTATCTTCTTGTCACCTGCCGAGATCTCAACTTGAACCTGGCCAATCACTTCCAACTCCTTCCCGCCATATGCATACAACCGCTTGTGGCAATCCTCCAACTTCACATTGAGGCCTTGTGCCTTAAGTTCCTCATATTCTTCCATCCCTATGAGGTTACTCACTGACCCCGAATCAATGAGTACTCTTGTTTTGATGCCATTAATATTTACTTCCACCACTGGTTCTTTAAGACAAGTTGCATTGCATGTTTCTCCTTGATTATCTGCAAATGCAAAAGCACAGTTCTCCTCACTGTCAGATGCGTCCTGATCGCCCACAAAGTTAGCATTGTAAGACTGACGTCTATCAGAACCCCTCCGTCGCTGATCCAATTTACCTCTATTTGCATAATTATCACTCCTTCCCTGACAACACAAAGCAAAATGACCATACCTCCCACATTTCGCACATTTCTTTCCTTTTGCTGGGCAGCCCCTATCAATGGCCAGATGTCCCTCTCTTCCACAATTGTAGCACTTTCTGGGCTTGTCATCTCTTTTTTCTTCTTTCGTCTTGACTGCATTGACGCTGTCCACTACCACTGGATTCATAGTCATGTTGGTTGCTTGTCTCCCAGCCGCTTCCCAAGCACGAGCTTTGTCTAAAGCCTCTTCCAGTGTAATATTCCTTTGTTCCAACAATTTTCTCTTCAGCTCAAAATCCGTTAACTTCTCAATCAACTGATCCCTCAAATTGTCGTTCAAACTCGTTCCGAAATTGCAATGCCTTGCTTGTTTTCTTAGGCGAACCAAAAACTGGTCAGCAGTCTCCCCCTCCTGCAGTGACAACTGACGAAAAACATGGCGCTCGTAAGGAATATTCTCCTCAACGCGAAAGTAGGAATCCAGCTTACGAATAGCGACCTTGTAAGCGTTATCGCCCTCCGCTGGAACAGGACCAGGATCCTGTAGATCTTCAAATATGTCTTGCACTTCCATCCCGGCGAAATGCAAAAGTTGGGACGTCTTCTTACGAACATTGTCGATGCCCTTTCCTTCGGCATAGTACTCGAACGCGCGCTTCCATTTACGCCACCGGTCCGCGACTTGCGAAGCCGGTCCTGTTAAATCCAACGGTGGTAAATGCTTCTCAGTCATATTTGGCTCATCCTCGTCGCCAATGTAGTATTCCTAGAAGCCACTAAGGTCAATAACTCGAGCCACACAAAGTCACACTTCGAACCCCCGCTCATACACACATGCACGCACACACTCGCTTGGTCACATGACCCTGTTCATAGTCCCGGATGTTCACAGGACACCACACTTACATTTTTGGTCACACTCCTGGGCCAGGTTGTTCAAAACCCGATTAAGCTAACCCAGGATTAACGAGAATTTTGATTTCAGTTTCGTAACTTTTTGGTGGTTTCCTGTTTATATTGTTCGTTCGTCAGTTTTGAGTATGAATAATCTCAAACTACCCAAAACATAAGCTGTGAAAAACAATTTTATACAAGAAAAATCAATACTTTGGTTAACCTTTAATCCTGGGTTAGCGTAACCAACCGGCTTTCGAACAACCCAGCTCTGGATTACAACATTGTAAAAACACAGTTACTCTATGCCAAAATCACACAGCAAAGCAAATATAAAAACACTGCACATTTGACATATGTATAGATCTATGTACATTTATATATGTACTGTACAGACAAATAGAAAAATTGTAATAAACCTTGGATTGTTTGAGGCAGGAAGTTCCTTTCCTGTAAACGATAAGACACATGCTTCAGATGTTGTATTAAAGCTGTAATCTGCTGTCTCCTGATCACCAATGTCAGCAAACAGCAATGCACCAAACTTGAAGCAAACCTGACATTATTGAATAAAAAAAGTTTAGCTTCTCCAAGTTTAGTGCTTAAGTGATCTTCAAACGCGCCAGAATCACCATTTTGAGATAGGAAAAGAAAAAGACACCTAGTTTTGGGCGCTCACAGCTCATTGCACAGCTTTATTCTTAAAACACTTTGTCAAAACAGCTGTATGTACCTGCTATAAGTATATTGCCTGCAGTCCTCAATCTCTTGCCTACACACCCCCAGAGAAGAAAATCTGACACCCAGTTATCCATGTAAACTGAATTGCTACTTCCTTCAATTCTCCAATTTAAGGGCTTGGTGCAAGACTGATGTAAGTGACTTTTTCGGGTGGAATTGTTTTCTTTTCTACTTTTCGCCCCAAAAAGTCACTAACATCAGTCTTACACCAAGCCTAGTTTCATTATTTTACTGGTGACATTGTGTTGGTAGACTGTCTATGTTAACTAATTCTGCAAGTACTTTACAATACAATACTTTTGAATTCTTTTTATTTTAAGAGTACAAACTTCATGCTTCTACAGTAGCTTCTTCATGATTTCAAGACAACTTTTTCAAATCCCCGACCTCTCCTATACAGCGTCAAATTCAGCTGCACCCCAATAATTAACCACATGACATCCTGAATTTCTGCCACCTGGGGCACATAAGCTAGTCATATGCTTAGGGTATATACACAGACCCCAGGAACAGAGGGATGCTGTTGCTGTCTCTGTTTGGTTGATAGCCTGAAATATTAGTTATCTCCCACCTCTGCCTAAACCCCAGGCAAGAGGCAATTTACATGACTTGTATGAAATTACATAACATCACGCAAAGACTTCAGGCATCTCTTGTCCGGGGATTAAGGTGAGGGTGGGAGATGACTGACACTTCAGGCTTTTTGATCAATACATAATCCTGTTAAATACCAACTAGGCATGGCGCACTCACAGCAGTGTTTTCACAGTTGCTCTTTGTTGAAGACTTTGGTTTCTCCGCAGTCCACTCATTACAAGGATTCCAGTCAGCTGTAAATCCTTTTTCCCCTTTAATAGAGATACCCTTAAACCTACAAGAGACAGATGGTAAAGAACCAATTTTGCTGTGCAAAGTTCTAAATATCAGTTCTCCACACTAGTTTCTTCACGTTTCCTTTACAAAGCAGTTAAATTTTAACTGCTTGTAAATTTCATTTCTTTTTAATCATTTTATCGAATTGTAAAGTGCATTTGATCATGTTTCAGCATGAAAGATGCACTACATACCGTAAGTTGCAATTATTATTATTATATGCAACCGGAAGATTAAAAAGAAAAACAGCCATTTTTTCCCATTATCATTGCATGCTCATGTAGACCGGAACTGACCTATTTTGTAGGAAAAGAAGCCTAAAAATAGACCGGTCTGTAAAAATGCTGTGACATAGGTTTAGTATGGAGTTGCATGCTCTTTAAAATGGTTTCTGTGGTCCCTGCCTATTAATGTTCTTATTTATTTCACTCCCTAAAAAGGTCATTCAAATTACATAATAAGAAAATTTTTTTAGGAAGTCTTTCAGCTTA
>OZ026601.1:30830817-30833317 GCA_964020085.1 Micromussa lordhowensis | reverse complement strand
ACTAACACAAACATAATAGACCGCGATGATAATTGGAATCTATTACTATATAAAGAAGCTTATCATATCAAGCGTTCAACACCATTTCTGAACAATGGTTTAAAAGCCAGTAGGGAACTCCGCCTATTCTCTTGACAGTTTCGTTTCTTTGTTTTTCATTTTCACGTGGTAATGCTGTTGTACAATCTCGCAGTATTTAAATCTCTGCTACCTGTATCCCGCCTAGTCCGAAGATGATATAGATTTATATCGAAATATAACAATCTCATAACATCGTTTCCTTGCATTTGTTGTCTATCAAGTTTAGTCACAATGCAATTACTCGGTATAGCATTCATTCTAAATGAAAACAACTTAGAGTCAAAACTGAACTGATATTTTAAATGTTTAGTCCTGATGCCAGCAACTTTCAGAACTTCAATGCAATCTTTAACAGTGTTTCCTTATAATAACCTTATAATGCCCTTCTCAAAGTAAACAAGAAAAATAGAAAAATTACATGCACCATTACCTACAGTGTAGCTGGCTTGATTGTCACTGTTGTAGTTAATTGCAATAAATATCATTTATACATGTAGGCCTTTCTGTGGTTTTTGATTGCATTCTTGTAATGGGTTGCAACTGCCTGACCCGTGGTCTTCTGGCTGGGAAAGATGAGTTGGAAAGACATTGAAAGGTTGTTAAGCTGTTGGAATTTTGTGATGAGCACCTCTAAATTGACCAGCTAGTACATTTTCCTACTAAAGGTGTAGTTTGTCATCATTGGCTATGCCCACTGTACCTGTCATCCCCAGGTGCCTGCAGTCAAACCTCTCCTAATGGGCAATTCACTTGGACTTGGTCATGGGAAACCCTAACTCAAACAATCTCCACCTCTATAATGCAGGCACTTTTCATAATACAGAAAGTCAGCCCTGTCACTTTGGTGTCTGTATTTAAGAGCTGTTTTTAATTTGGATGTCCTGCAATGTCCACAATATCATTTTATTGGTGATTACTGCTGTTGCCTTTTTCATGGCTGGGAGATTTTTGAAATCTTGCTGGAACGAAGTCCCCCCTGAGAGTACAGAACAGAAATTATTCTGCCAGCAACTGAAAATAATGCTTTCCCTTTATTTGTTGTTGCAGATGAATGCTAACAAACTGCCTCATTATTGGCTGCCCTGAAGAGGCCATAGTCTGTTTCATGTCAGTGATAAGCATTTGTTAAACACAAACACATTTCCCTGTCAATAAAGAAAACGATAATTTTTCTTGTTTGTGATTCCATGGTGGTAGCATTTGGAGAGGAATGTAGAGGAAGACAGACAGAACTTTATTTTACGTGGCACTCCACTTAGATAAAAGCTACTTTACAGGAAGCCCACAAATAAACAGATAAATTACAAAACAAAGGAAAGTTAAAATGTACGAAAGCCAACTTTGTAATCCTTGGGCGATGCGTGACACTTAAATTCAAAAGAAAATAAAAAATTACTGATGGCATAGAAATATGCAAAAGCGTCAAATTGTGAAACATAGCATAGCCCTTCTTCAGTGGATTTCCAGTGGAGTTCGGCGCATTTGGAGAGGTAATGTCAATATGTAATCAGATCGATAAATCCTGGCCTCGTAGCCTACAATCGATTGAAAATTCACTTCAACTGCATAATACGGTGCAATTTTCTGTCGACTCCTTGGTAAGATTTGGTGCTCGATGAAAGAAAGGTAAAATCGACTCGCCAATAAACAAGACACTATTTTACGATACCTTTGATCGGTCGAAACGAAAATTTTCCCGCTGAATCGTGGAGTATCTTTCTTGCTAACAACCAAAATGATTTCCCGAATTTCTATGGCTCACTGAAGTAAATTAAATTGAAAGTACGATCGAGAAAAGTATCATGCAACGATGGCCGTGTAAGAACACACCAAAGTACCTCAGAAGCTGCCGTTCGCCGATTGGGCAGAATAATACAAAGGAATTTTCTGCCCAATCAGGAGCCAGCATTCGCCAAGCCGTTTGGAAATGGTCTGGTGAGAGTCGGTTCCCAGGGGCTCTTTCACACCTCCTTGTAAACTTTCGTGAAACCTTTCGTCGCGCCGATTTATTTTCCTCGCGCCCCCATTAACTGCCCCTGGGTCTCCGAGGATGAGGCATACATGGCTATATGGCTACACATAGCCCTACACAACTATACACACACATACATGGCTATACAGACACATACATGGCTATACACACACATACATGGCTATACACACACACACATGGCTATACACAGCCTTACATGGCTATACATAGCCCTACATAGCTATACATAACCCTACACAGCCATACATAGCCCTACATGGCGATACATAGCCCTACACGGCTATACATAGCCCTACACACGCATACATAGCCCTACACGGCTATATATAACCCTACACAGCCATACATAGCCCTACATAGCTATACATAACCCTACATAGCCATACATAGCCCTACACAGCCATACATAGCCCTACATGGCTATAC
>OZ026601.1:30728317-30825817 GCA_964020085.1 Micromussa lordhowensis | reverse complement strand
TAACTGCTCAAGGTTACTTTCAATGCATTCAGGATCAGGAGTAGGGAACATTCTGTCCTCTCCAACATCGCCATCCTTTCGAAATACAAGTCCCACTTCTTTAGAAAACTTATGGCTTTCAACTGTTCCTTTGCGGAGAGTCTTGATGATTCTCTGAACGGCATGAAAAATATCTAACTTTACTGACACATGTGGAAAGAAACGATGGTAAAAATTTTTTACATGGCAGCAGTCATCCACTACGATCATCTCTAATGTATCTCCAGAAATGGTAAGTCTCTCCTTAAAGTCAAGAACTAAGTCATCAATTTCATCACAGCTTGTTGACGTCGTAAGACGCCACATCACTACTTCACCATTTTCATTAAGACCAACGCATAGGTTCTGAAGCTGGGGCACAAATACAGAATCAGAACCGCGAATAATTCCAATGTGCTTGCTTACTTTAAACGTATGGTCACAAGATAGAATGCGACAGCGTGTGGCCGAAAAGAAATTGTCAAGCGATACCTTGATCTGCTCATAATAAGACAGAAATATCTGCATCAACTTGTCATTGCTTGGACATGAGTACAGTGAGCTTTCATGAAACGAGGCCGTTGAGTCAGCTCCATGTATCTGATAAAAGGCGCGATAGTTCATGTCGAGTATGGATTCTGTGATATCAAGGAAGCTGTGCCCCATGGCCAAGGACGTTATGAGTTATGGGGTTACACGAGCCAACCGCGAGCCCAAGTCAACCTCGAGTCACGAGTCAACCTCGAGTCAACGACGAGTCAAGCAAATTTTTTTTCTTCCTTTTTATTTTGTCCCGGAAAGAAAACTATATCGTAGGAAATAAATATTTGAATATGATCTATATAATATAGATTGTCTTAGCATTAATAACAAGCTTACCTCACGCCGCGCGCCATCTTGTAGTCTCACGCAACCCTATCAACCAGGCCACCCTGGAATCTTCTCGTGCTCAGTCCCCCTTTTTATTGCCAACATGGTGGCGAAGTGCCGTGTCCTTTGCGGATTGTCAAGGTAAGAATGTCTTGTCGAAATAGTAAGTGACATTTGTCTAGTTGACAATCTACTGACTCTGAGAAAAGTTGAACGATAGCATTCGTGCCACCCGTGCGGGGTTTCTCTTGCCAGAATTTCGTGCGCGACCTTGAAGTTCTGAGATCGTGTTTACTATGTGTTCACGAAACCTTTGGAGCGTTGCAAAGTTGCATTTATTTCGTAGATAGATTCAACGTTTCAATGTGACTTACCATCCCAGCACGACGCCATATTGTTGCTAGAGTGAGCACGAGAAGATCCCAGGGTGGTCTGGGTAATATGTTGCGTGAGACTCCAAGATGGCGCGCGGCGCGAGGTGAGTCTGTTATTAAAACGTCCTACTGTGCTGCTGCTAAGAAAATCCATTTTGATATATTTTATTTCCTACGATATAGTTTTCTTTCCGGGACAAAATAAAAAGGAAGAAAAAAAATTTGCTTGACTCGTCGTTGACTCGAGGTTGACTCGTGACTCGAGGTTGACTTGGGCTCGCGGTTGGCTCGTGTAACCCCATAACTCGGACGTTATAAGATAATCAAGTAGACGGTTCGAACAAGCGGATCTGTGAGACATCCTAAAGGGAAAGGAATCCTTTACTTGTCTTGGTAATACGTCCAAAATTATGCCATGCGGACAAACATAGGAAGCTTGGACAAAAACTATGTTGCCCTCCAAATCATACACCAAACGCGGGTTGTATGAATTATCACTAACGACATGGGACGTCCATCTGTGAAATGTTAGTTGAAAACGATGAACAGGACATTGTATCCTTACACCGTTGTGCTGAAGAGGGCACCAAATGAATACTTTTGGAAGGCTTCTCGAATTCTCCAAGCCGGTGTTGATCACAGAATCGTATCGATAATGATCCGCACAGGTAGAATATTCTTCTACTAGCTTATCCAATAGCTTTTGCTCCTCTTCAGAGAACAAAACCCCTCGCCCAACTGAAAATGAAGAACATAGAACCAACAGAAGGAGACAGAATGTAACAGAGAAAGACATCTTTCCCTCAACCACGAGTGAAAATAATGAGAATGCCTGGGAAAAAGTAACCAGGCCTGTACTCATGCGCTCCTGGTTGCTCTTGGTATTGGGAAAACCAGCATACTATAGTATGCGCACTAGTAGCCGTGTAGGGCTATGTATAGTCATGTATAGTGTATGTATGGGTTATTGACCAAGTGTGAGGTCAAGATGGCTGGATATTGGCCGAGTTTTTTTTTTGCGTGTTTATGGACCGAGACGGAGTCGAGGTCCATAAACACGCAAAAAAAGAACGAGGCCAATATCAAGCCATCTTGACCGAACAAGCTTGGTCAATAAAGGATTTATTATATGGCTTTTGGGGAAATTTTTCTTGCGGGACAAGGCGGGTAGTCCCGAGCGGGCAAGATGGCTCCATCTTGCCCGCTCGGGTAGCCAATCACAGCGCAGGATTTGATTCATCTTGCCCGCTCGCGGAGCTAGCCATATAATAAATATGGGTTATTGACCAAGTGTTATAATTCGAGACGGAGTCCATAAACACGCAAAAAAAGAACGAGGCCAATATCAAGCCTTATTATATGGCTACCATAGTACGCGCGCTCTGATTGACTGCTGCGCGGGCATTATTTTCTTGTAATGACGGCTCTTTTGAGTAGTGAGTAAAAGTGGTTAAATTTGCCCTAGATCTTGACGTAATAAACACAAAAATTGTCTCATTGTCAAAAAAATGTGTCTTCTGGTTTCGATCGCATCACCAAGTATGATTCGGTTCAATGAACACGAACAGAATGACCCCATGAATAGTCGTGTAGGGTTATGTATAGCCATGTATGGCTATGAATGGCCGACTACGGCTATGCATAGCTCTGTAGGGCTACGTATAGCAGTGTACGGCTGTCTATAGCCGTGCAGGGCTATGTATAGCCATGTAGGGTTATGTATAGCTGTGTAGGGCTATGTATAGCAGTGTAGGGCTGTGTATAGCCATGTATGGCTATGAATGGCCGACTACGGCTATGCATAGCTGTGTAGGGCTACGCATAGCAGTGTAGGGCTGTGTATAGCCGTGCAGGGCTATGTATAGCCGTGTAGGGTTATGTATAGCCATGTAGGGTTATGTATAACCATGTATGGCTATGAATGGCCGACTACAGCTATGCATAGCTGTGTAGGGCTACGTATAGCAGTGTAGGGCTGTGTATAGCCGTGCAGGGCTATGTATAGCCGTGTAGGGTTATGTATAGCCATGTATGGCTATGTATAGCCATGTAGGGTTATGTATAGCCATGTAGGGCTATGTATAGCCATGTAGGGTTATGTATAGCCATGTATGGCTATGTATGGCCGTGTAGGGCTATGTAAAGCTGTGTAGGGCTATGTATAGCAGTGTAGGGCTGTGTATAGCCATGTAGGGCTATGTATAGCCATGTAGGGTTATGTATAGCCATGTAGGGCTATGTATAGTAGTGAAGGGCTGTGTATAGCCGTGTAGGGCTATGTATAGCAGTGTAGGGTTATGTATAGCCATGTAGGGCTATGTATAGCCGTGTTGGGCTATGTATAGCCATGTAGGGTTATGTATAGCCATGTATGGCTATGTATGGCCGTGTAGGGCTATGTATAGCTGTGTAGCGCTATGTTTAGCAGGGTAGGGCTATGTATAGCCATGTAGGGCTATGTATGGCCATGTAGGGTTATGTTTAGCCATGTAGGGCTATGTATAGCCATGTAGGGCTGTGTATAGACGTGTAGGGCTATGTATAACAGTGTAGGGCTATGTATATAGCCATGTAGGGTTATGTATAGCAGTGTAGGGCTATGTATAGCCATGTAGGGTAATGTATAGCCATGTAGAGCTATGTATAGCTGTGTAGGGCTATGTATAGCAGTGTAAGGCTGTGTATAGCCATGTAGGGCTATGTATAGCTGTGCAGGGCTATGTATAGCAGGGTAGGGCTGTGTATAGCCATGTAGGGCTATGTATGGCCATGTAGGGTTATGTATAGCCATGTAGGGCTATGTATAGCCACGTAGGGCTGTGTATAGCCGTGTAGGGCTATGTATAGCCATGTAGGGTTATGTATAGCTGTGTAGGGCTATGTATAGCAGTGTAGGGCTGTGTATAGCCATGTAGGGCTATGTATGGCCGTGTAGGGCTATGTATAGCCGTGTAGGACTATGTATAGCAGTGTAGGACTGTGTATAGCCATGTTGGGCTACGTATAGCCATGTAGGGTTATTTATAGCTGTGTAGGGCTATGTATAGCAGTGTAGGGCTGTGTATAGCCATGTAGGGCTATGTATGGCCGTGTAGGGCTATGGATAGCTGTGTAGGGCTATCTATAGCCATGTAGGGTTATGTATAGCTGTGTAGGGCTATGTATAGCCATGTAAGGCTATGTATAGCCATGTAGGGCTATGTATGGCCGTGTAGGGCTATGTATAGCTGTGTAGGGCTATGTATAGCAGTGTAGGGCTGTGTATAGCCATGTAGGGCTATGTATAGCCATGTAGTGTTATGTATGGCCATGTAGGGCTGTGTATAGCAGTGTAAGGCTGTGTATAGCCATGTAGGGCTATGTATAGCCATGTAGGGTTATGTATAGCTGTGTAGGGCTATGTATAGCGGTGTAGGGCTGTGTATAGCCATGTAGGGCTATGTATGGCCGTGTAGGGCTATGTATAGGTGTGTAGGGCTATGTATAGCGGTGTAGGGCTGTATATAGCCATGTAGGGCTATGTATAGCCATGTAGGGTTATGTATAGCTGTGTAGGGCTATGTATAGCGATGTAGGGCTGTGTATAGCCATGTAGGGCTATGTATAGCCATGTAGGGCTATGTATAGCTGTGTAGGGCTATGTATAGCAGTGTAGGGCTGTATATAGCCATGTAGGGTTATGTATAGCCATGTAGGGTAATGTATAGCCATGTAGGGCTATGTATGGCCTTGTAGGGCTATGTATAGCTGTGTAGGGCTATGTATAGCGGTGTAGGGCTGTGTATAGCCATGTAGGCCTATGTATGGCCGTGTAGGGCTATGTATAGCTGTGTAGGGCTATGTATAGCAGTGTAGGGCTGTATATAGCCATGTAGGGTTATGTATAGCCATGTAGGGTAATGTATAGCCATGTAGGGTAATGTATAGCCATGTAGGGCTTTGTATAGCAGTGTAGGGCTGTGTATAGCCGTGTAGGGCTATGTATAGCCGTTTAGGGTTATGTATAGCTGTGTAGGGCTATGTATAGCGGTGTAGGGCTGTGTATAGCCATGTAGGGCTATGTATGGCCGTGTAGGGCTATGTATAGCTGTGTAGGGCTATGTATAGCGGTGTAGGGCTGTGTATAGCCATGTAGGCCTATGTATGGCCGTGTTGGGCTATGTATAGCTGTGTAGGGCTATGTATAGCAGTGTAGGGCTGTATATAGCCATGTAGGGTTATGTATAGCCATGTAGGGTAATGTATAGCCATGTAGGGTAATGTATAGCCATGTAGGGCTATGTATAGCAGTGTAGGGCTGTGTATAGCCGTGTAGGGCTATGTATAGCAGTGTAGGGTGATGTATTCCTTTTCCATAAAGACTCCTACATTGGATCTTGCAAACCACTATATGATGACTACACTAAGTACCTACCCATTCCCCGAGGGTGACCGCTTAATACAGGTTCGACTGTATATGGCTAGCTCCGCGAGCGGGCAAGATGAATCAAATCCTGCGCTGTGATTGGCTACCCGAGCGGGCAAGATGGAGCTATCTTGCCCGCTCGGGACTACCCGCCTTGTCCCGCAAGAAAAATTTCCCCAAAAAGCCATATAATAAATCCTTTATTGACCAAGCTTGTTCGGTCAAGATGGCTTGATATTGGCCTCGTTCTTTTTTTGCGTGTTTATGGACCTCGACTCCGTCTCGGTCCATAAACACGCAAAAAAGAACTCGGCCAATATCCAGCCATCTTGACCTCACACTTGGTCAATAACCCATACTTATTGATGTCTAAGAGCAGCTGAAAGCTAATATTCAGACAAATTTTTGTTCCGAATGCGTTCTTGGTTTTGTGATAGACTACGGCTGAATTTCTAAGCTTTTGCGTGACGCGGCATTTACATGAAAGCCGAGGTGTTTAAAAAGTGACTTATTTCGGGAAGTTTGGCCATCTGAACACTTCTTGTATTGGAAAAAGTATTATTTTAATCGTTTTTGAGTTCCTAGAGAGATAAATTTCCCCTTTTGTAGTAAAACTCAGTGACAGATGTTCTGTGGGTTTCCGGCCGCCATGTTGGTGCCCATCCGGATGGGCACCAAAATGGCGTCTCCATACAAATCTCTATAAATTTGGGGAAATAGCTTGTCCTCATATCTTGCAGAAGAAAAATTATTGTGACCTGAATCTTGGCGAGAGTCTTTGAATAGTTACCTTCTTTCTTTTCTCAGATTCTGGAATTCATCTATTGAATAGTTTCAGTGATTTTTAACACTGAAAACCAGCAATAGGCCATGCAACCCTTATAAACTTCCAATAAATGATAAATATGTTTCTTAAAAAAATGATTTTGTTTTTAATGCTAGATTATATGCAGTCATTTTATAGGCAGTTAATACGTAGATATCGTTTTATTCCAAATCCACAACGATATTAACCTTCTGACTGACACGACTCGGTGGTCTTCGGTAGCCTGAAACTCAGTCGGATTTTGAGTCGGTCTTGTCGGCGGTAACCAGTTTCGACCGATAGCGTGTTCGAATGATGTCCGAAAACGCTCTGTTTTTAAGGAGAAGCGTGATCGACGAAACATGTAAAACTCTATTTGCTCTTGTCTGCTTGATCTCCTTGTCACTGAGATCCTGAAATGTGCTGCCAATCGACGTTAGTTCCCACCTTCAAAGGCACAAAAAATAGCTTTTTTCTTTTAGTTAACAATGTGTGGCTTCATAGCTCAGTTGGTAGAGCATCGCACCGGTATCGCGGAGGTCACGGGTTCGAATCCCGTTGAAGCCCTGACTTTTTTCAGGCTTCTTCTTTCCAGCTGCTTAAATTGGAAAATTCACTACGAGGATCATTCTTCACTTTCAGAATTTAAGCTAGTGTTTACAAAAAATATATATATATTTTCTATTGTTACGATAACTTAATTCTCTCGGGGGAGTCTTTGGTACGCAAGTACTGATTGAAGTATTTATTTGAATTGTTAATGTCATTTGGTAGAGTTTTTCATTGGTCCGCGCGATATACATTTAGGCAGATTTGAACGAGCGTCAGTCATCTCACTCTAGCAATCTATGCAACTCGCAACCTATCTGCCCGCCCTCCCGCCCATGCATATATTGCACTCGGCGGTTGGCAGACTAGAGAGATCAATAATATTTTCAATTGCATTTACAGTAAACACTTTATAATTACATTCGCAACTCTATTGTCGATTTATCTGTTAATTGGCGAATCTTTGTTATTGCCTTATTTTTGTTCGGAGTATGCTGGCGGTAAATGCTTCAGGTGCGGACGGCCAGGCCATTGGGCTAAAACCTGCAGGTTCAGCTGGCAGGCTCCAAACAGAAGTGGTTGGTTTTACTCCAGCAGTACAGCTTCCAACAGAGGCGTTAACGGAGGATCCTTCGATGGAACCCCAAAATGAAGATTTAGATATTGTTGATAGACTGGTAGAGGTAAAATATGGTTACGAATTTGGCGAGGGGGATAACGAGAAGGGGCAGCTGCACCAACATTTGGAAGTTAAGGGGAACTTAAGAAGAAATTTGGATTTTTGGATTCACATCGGAACGCCCAAATTTATTTTGTCAATTATTGCTAATGGCTATTGTTTACCGTTTCAATCTACTCCCGTATGTATTAGTTTAAATAACAACAAGTCCGCCTTAAAATTTAAGGACTTTGTCGAGGAAGCTATTGAGGAGCTGTTACTCACCAGCAGGGTAGTGGAAAAGTTTAATCCACCTTACGTCGTTAATCCACTCTGCGTTTCTGTTCAGGCTAATGGGAAGAAAAGGCTCATACTAGACTTGCGTCATGTCAACAAATATTTGACAAAACGGAAAGTGAAATACGAAGATTGGAAAATTGCGTTAGCTTACTTCCAAAAGGACTGTTATATGATTTCGTTTGATCTGAAAAGTGGTTATCACCACGTAGAGATTCACGAAGATCATCAGTGTTTTTTTGGGATTCAGCTGGAAATTTAGGAATGGTGTGACCCGTTATTTTGTTTTTACAGTCTTGCCTTTTGGTCTTTCCTCCGCTCCACATATATTCACCAAAGTCCTTAAGCCGCTTGAGAAGTATTGGAGAGTTTTTGGCTTCAACATAGCGCTGTTTCTTGACGAAGGATTTCTCAGTCCTAGACTATACGGAGGGTACAAGTAATTTAGTTGCCCAGAAAGTAAAGTCAGACTTGAGAAAATCAGGCTTCATTACTAACGATGCATGTTAAGTCAATATGGACTCCTTGCCAGGTAAAAAAGTAAAAGTAAAAGTCTGGAATGAAATACCTCAGGCATTAAGAGATCTTTCCAAAAACGCATTTAAAAGAAAACTTAAGCAAATTTTATTCAACATTTTAGGTTCACAAGACTCTTATATAGATTTATCTCAGATAATAAAAAATGTAAAGTCCTGGTAATATTTTTCCCTTACTGTCCTCTTCCAACTAACATAAACTGTATCTGTACATTTAATATTTTAAGTTAGGTTAGTGAAACGGTTTTTCTTGTTATTTCTTAATACTGTATTCCTTCTTTTTATTAATTAATTTTTGTTTGTATATATATATATTTTTTTCTTTTGTAATTTGCTTATTAAGGCATGGCCCGCCCAGATTAGCCTTTGCTAGTTGCGGGCATGCCCTTTCTGTAAATAGATCTTTAAAATAAATAAATAAATGGTAATGGTAATGGTAATACAGTGGTTGGGTATAGTTTGGGATAGTAGATGTGCTACGCTAAGCGTTAGCGAGAGGAGACTGCAGGGCATCTTAGATGCGATCGTCAACATTTTTGAAAGAAACTGTGTGGTTTCTGCAAGAGGATTAAGCTTAAGATTGGATATTCAATGGATTCCGCGGTCGGACCTTGAAAGGGCGGACTACATAAGTCGAATAGTGGACATTGATGATTGGCAGATCACGAACTTATGTTTTGAGTATATCGAGAAATTATGGGGGACTCATACCGTTGACTGCTTTGTAAATTACTATAACAAAAAAGTCGAAAAGTTTTTCTCGCGATTCTGGAATCCTAATTCCAGTGGAGTGGACTTTTTTGTACAGAATGTGGGAAACGAGAATTGTTTGGTAGTTCCGCCTGTAACCATGATTACCAAGGCCATCCATTACTTGTATGCAAGTCGGGCAATTGGGACAGTCATTGTACCTTTTTGGCCATCGGCTTATTTTTGGCCAGTTATCACAAGAAAGTTTCGGGATTACGTGACTGGTTATGAAGCGTTTAAAGGAAAGTGGGCGTTACGGCATGGCAGGAACAAAAATTCACTGCTAGGGTCTGAAGCTTTCGACGGAGACGTTCTGGCAATCAGAATGAACTTTAGTTAAAAAAAAAAAGGTGTAGTATCATGTTGTACCTGTAGATATATTTGTATGTATATGAATATATATAGAAAAAGAAAAGAAAAGAGAATGGAAGAACATGGCAGATCCTTCATATTCACTAAAGTAGTGAAAAAAAAAAAAGAAAAGAAAAGAAAATGTCAGAGGATGGGCGTTCGCCCTGGTTATTTGGAAGAGAGGGCGCTGGCCCGGAAGAGACAATGAAAGAAGCATGTGAGGCTAGTCAAGGTACAGTCTCGATTCGATTACGTCATGTTTAGGACGTAAAAAAAACCCCGACTGTTGCAGGCCATGAGGGCTAGTTATAAAGCGGCTGAACGTATTAGATATGGGGTGTTGACCCACAAGAAAGAGAGAGGGTTATTGCCCTACAAGTTGCGTCCTTGGAACCTCCACTGTTTCAGACATTGAACTGACTTTTGTTGTGTCAGTTCGTTTTCCTAACTAGTGATGTTTGTTTTGTTTTTTGTAGATTTTCGACAGCGCGCCTTCATGGATGTTACTACCAGAAGCTACGAGACCTGGAACAAAGGATTTGGTTCGTCTACTCCTAAAGTCTAAAGCCGGCTCTACCTCCTCCAGATACCTGAAAGAGATCGAAAAATTCTGCCTCTGGTGCCAGTCATTCAGAGTAGCTATAGCTCCACCATTTAGTGCCTCCCTTGTATTAGCGTATTTATCGAAAGTTTATTTAAGATCGAGTTCATATAGTTCCGTCGTTTTGGCTCACGCTGCTTTAAAATGGTTCCATGAGTTGCTTCCGGGTTCAACCCTTAACCCCTTGGACAGTGCTCCCTGTCACCAGTTGTTGGAAGCTGCTAAGCGATCAAAGCCTCCCATTCATAAGAAGGATCCAGTCACACCGGATATGATTAAACAAATAATTGATAAGCATGGGAGCTGTTCCGCCAGTTTGAAGGATTTACGTTTAGCCGCAATCTGCTGCATAGGTTTTGCGGGTTTTTTCCGGTACGATGAGCTGAGCCGAATGTCTCCTACTCATTCAGAGTTTTTTCCTGATTATCTTAGAATTTTCGTCCCCAAGGCTAAGAACGACGTCTATAGAGAAGGGAATTATGTATATATCCAGAGGTTAAATAACCAATACTGTCCAGTCATAGACTGTTCACAGTCCCCTATTTTCCCGTGAAATCGTAGATGCCGATCGTTGAGTTCGACGGGCCGCCATCTTGGTCTCTCGATGCGAGCGAAACTGGGGAGAGTATAAAATGCCTGTGGGTAGGGGTGAGGGGGCGGAGAAAATTTCGCTCGCATCGAGAGACCAAGATGGCGGCCCGTCAAACTCAACGATCGGCATCTACGATTTCACGGGAAAATAGGGGACTGTGAACAGTCTAGTCCAGTCACTACCTTAGAAAGATATATCAAATTGGGCGAGATTGAAACAACTAGCAGAGATTATAATCTCTTTAGGCAAGTGAGGTTCTTTAAAAAGAAGAACACTTATAAGCTGTGTGGCAAAGGTTTATCATATAGTAGATGTAGGGAGATTTTCAAGGACTGCCTGAAGGGATTGGGTTATGACGAGAAGAAGTTTGGTTTACACAGCCTTAGGTCTGGGGGTGCCACGGCAGCAGTAATTAATAACCATAACTTATCAGAAAGGCTGCTGAAGTTACACGGAAGGTGGAAATCGGACATTGCGAAAGACATGTATATTTTGGAGGAAACGCAAAATCGCCTTTCTGTTACTTGTAATTTAGGCCAATGTGTGATTTAGTCAATAAAGCGAGTTGTTTGATTGCCTGAGCAACCAACCCATCAAATTCTGTGTTATTTTTATAGAATTAGTGTTAGTATAAAGAGAAAATAATTTACGTTCGGTTGAGCGAAGCGAATTAGAACGTAAATATTAAAAATCTCAAAAAGTGGCCGAGTGATTTAGAAAAAACGTTTTTTCAAATAAAGTTAGTAAACCAGGAAGGTGTCATAATTTCGTAAATGGACGACGAAACCAACGCTCGCGGCAAATTAACGCTCATCTAGCTCGCGCATTTGACAAAATTTGCAAATAGAAGCCCTTTGCGTTTGCTTTCAAGTGGAAAATTCAAAACAGAAAACCGTGCTTGGACCGAGGAAAAGAAAGAAAGGACAAAAAGCCACAAAGGTCATTTTATAAGCAGTGTGCTTGAGCAGTCTGTCGTGCTTATCGGTACATTTGCTGGCCTTACTTGTCTTGCCGCGGGTTGTTCTTTTGGCTACTTTGCCCGTTTTAGTGTCTTTCTCTTCAATGTGACAGCTAGATAGAAAACATGTTGCAATGCGATGCTGCCGAGAAATCCTAATACATTGTCATTTACATTAGTTTCATAAGCCGAGATAGTCTCCTGGCGCAGCCTGTGATACACGTTGGAACTTAAGACAAGCGCGAGCGACGTAGCCGCGAGCGCGAAATCGAACCGCGAAGCCGCGAGACGACGCCTCTTCACCAGACTCCACCCTGCCGGATCGCTTCGCCTCTCGCGGCGCGCGCATGACTCAAATGTGAACCTGCTCCCAGGCTAATCCTGGCGTGGCGCGAGTTTACGAATCTTTACGAGCTAAACTCTCGCATTTAATTTTGGAAGGAATACATAAACTTTGAGCGAATTTAAAGGGTATGCAGATTTGCAGGCGTTTTCCGTGCGTTCAGGAGTTCTCTATTCTTGGTTTTCACGTGACGTCAGAAAAAACTAAAATTAAACTAAAATTAAAAATTTTAAGTTTTTACCTTTATGGGGTAAAAGGCATTTTTAAACGAATATCTGCTGGCCTGTCTTCAGCTCGGTAGACTGCTTTGTTTTGAAAATAGAACACGGTTTTTTCACAATGCGTGACATCGGCATTGTTTCTGGGTAACATGTTACGTGCACCAAAATATCGATTCGCCTTACGTTTTCGAGTTCTGAGTAACCAATATGTTGAGAGAAGTGCCTATGCGAATGTTTTGTAGTTCAACAGGAGAATAAACGTTGTGAGAGAGCCAAAGTAAACTCCAGATGTTTACACTGGTTTCCGGTCGCCATGTTGGAGTCCCTCAGACGGGCTCCAACATGGCGTCTCCATACTAAACCCTGTAATTTTCAGTGATACCTTTTGCCGAATAACTCGAGTTCGGAATATCGCACATCCCCGAAACTTTGGCACGTTGTTTATTTATTACCCTTCTACGATATTTCAGTTTCTTGACTCAATTTATTAAATGGTAAGCGATTTTATTTTTCACTTGCGTGACAATTTAGCTTACTTGCGTGACGTGAAAACCACCAATTAGTTCGTGATCGAGTAGAATTGTAATATATTCTCACCAGGGCTTCCCACTAACAATGCCTCAAGGATGTTAAGATATGGGATAGGCCAGCCCGAGGCGGAAGTGAGTAGGAAGCTACCAGGAGCGTAGGTGCTATCACCGCTGCGGGGAGGAGGGAGGGGCGCACTTAGCTAATCCTCCCCAAACGCCGTGGAAAGGACTTTTGAGGTTATAAAGGACTGACCGCACCAGAATAATATTATATAGCCAAAAAACGTGTCAAAGGTTGCATAACCATTCTAATGTTAAAATTCCAGGGGTTTGGAGTTACGTAACATGCTGAATTTCACCATTGTTTGAATCCCTGGTGAGAATAGCTACCATTTTGTCTCAGGAAAAGTGAGCGGGGAGGGGGTGGGGGCGGAAGGAGGTCTCAAACTGCGTGCGCTCGCTCGCCAAAATACGCCTGCATTGCAGGGTACGTAACACGTCTCGCATATTTTTAGCTACTCCAACTTAAGATGCGAGACAACCAATCAGAACATCGAAAAGGCCTGACACACTTTTGCTGGTTGATGCCTTGTAAATAACACTGTGCAGCCACTTTGCTCGTGTTGCGGCATCCGATAACCAATTGATATATAGAGGAACCCTCCGTCGTTACACGCCTTACCGGCTTCTGAACCTTCCTAAAATAAAACCTCGCTTAAATTGTATTTTATCGTAAACTTCATTTATTAAGTTTTCTTCTGATATATAGTTTGTTAAGGTTGTATTGAAACTGGCGCGCTTACGTATTTTTTCCCCTAGGTGGGAAGTAACCTATCATGTTTTTGGTTTACCATCATTTCTCTCCATGGTTACAAACGCTCCAACCAAAAGTTAGATCGCTTCAAACAGGCAACCGAGTTTGGCTTGGCAGTGGATGAGAACGAGGAATAATCCTTCGAATTGACTAGGCTCGATTTCCGCCGCTTTCTCTGGTCCGGCTCGGGGGTGAGCGCGGGCTCATCTCCCGAAACAGCGGCTGGTAATCGGGCCTACCACGTGACCGGATACCACACCAGTCATATTCCGCCGAGGAACCGCCACTTTCCCTGTATAAACTCCCCGCGAACCGTGATCTCATCAGTATCGGTGTTAAGCAATTATTCCACGAGCGCGCGATGGATATGAACTTTGAGGAACAGATAATGTCCAAGGACAAATATGCGAGCATATTTTACGGCAAATAGAGGCTATTGTGTTTATTATCCTTATAATATTTTTCCCAACACGCGCGGTTTTGAAAAGTAGGGAATATCACACGGATATTTGAGATTATTAAAAACTGGATCATTGGCTTAGCCATCATGGTATATGAGCCATTATACCATGATCTACAAAAATGGTGAGCGTATGCGTGATTTTTTGGGCCTTTTTAATTCTTATTGTAGTCTAGTTTTCTGTAATTGGGGGGCGTTTTTAATAAAACGATTATTCCACTCGCGCTTGTTGGATATGTTATTTATTATATGTTATTTATAGCCAACTCGGCGCTACGCGCCTCGTTGGCTATCTATCATCTCTTATAACCCACCCATTAATTTTTGAGTGATTTTATTGGCTACTTTACGTCACGTGGTCTAAATCGCCGGACAGTTATCACGCAATAACCCCCGCCGGCGTCGATATTTGTCCTCTGATTGTTTCCGTCGAGGAAAAACAGTCAGCCCAAGAATTTCAACTTTTCTTTTCTTCAGCTAACATGTAAGGAAACCAAACTCGTTTTAATGAGTGTAGCGACAGTGACATTGAAAAGCTGGTGTCACTAGCTTTTTTTACCATGTTTACGCGAGGTTTAATTGCGAAAAGAAAATTAATGGGAGGGTTATAAAATAAATAAGCCCCTTTCTGGCTTGCTGGTATGTCGGCTGCAGGGGCGGGGCAGAAGACTCCTGAAAATTTCGTATATGCATCATCCAACGAAAAATGACGTCACATCCGGTTTAAACTGCGCTTTGCAGCTCGTTTTAAAAAGCGAGAAAATGGCGTTTCGATTGCTCACAAATTCTCTCTGTTTGTAAGCCATCAGTTTCGTTTCATTTTATATTGAAGATGGAAAGATGTTGCAGGCACATTACTTCGACTTTTTAAGCAAAAATTTCGGGAAAATAGAGAAGTTTGTTATTGTTTTGAAGGAAAATAACGGAGAGCCTTCTGTCATCGCATGGCGAATTTCACACATTTGGAAAACTGGTGTTGTTCCGACTTTTGGTTCTTGCTGTTCGTGATTCAGTGATAACAATAAGTGCAATAGCCTATTCTGTCAACAACAACCTGGATGAAGTATTGCTGGCCATAGTTTGCTCTGGGTACTGCGGGAACATAATTAACAGAAGCCGTGAAGTTCCGAAAGTTGCTGTCACAGAGCTTTTGTTGCTCTGATGGCTCACGTGTATTGGTAGAAGAGACAAGCTGGATCGCATGCTGAAGGTCAGTATCCCACATTCCTACATCTCTTGTTGAAGAATGTTGTTTTCAGTAAGATACAGAACACATATATTGGTACTTTGGGGTAATCAGTCTCTTTCGTAGTGGGTGCTTTAAAACGCCCAGTAAAAACTTGATTACATAAAAATTTGTCTCGCTGGAATTCGAGGGAGAGTTTTATGTTCTATTCCTCTTTAAAAGTAATTAAATCGGTTCAAGTCCAAGCCATCAGAAGGAATGCGGAGAGTTGTCCCAGTTAGGGGAGCCAAAGTGTTTTTATATATGAAAAAAGTTGTCTTTTACTTTACCTGCCGAGTCAATTGACCCTCAATTGCAACTTGTCCACCTGAATTGTCTCGCCCATTCACGATCCTCACGTAAACAGTTGGAGCCATTCCATTCCATTTCTCTCTTCCTCTTCCAACTGATTATGCAAACTATTTTTTCCAAAAAATCTTGATGGGTACAGGTGTTTGAGAGTATCACCTTTATCACTGCAGTGAGATCTCACCTTATGCCCCCCCCCCCCCTCTCCCATTAAAACACAGGCACCTTGTTATTATGGCCACCTTACTCGGTCTCAAACAAAAGGTATGAGACAAAATATTAAAGTTGACATCTCTATTATGTCATCAAGGCAATAACATTTTGATTCCTACTCCAGGGGGGGAGGACAAGTCTCTTATATGGGCTATATGTAGCTGCAGTATGTGTGGCCCCGCCCGATAAGGCCATCAACAAACCCCCTTCACAAATTATGTTTAGGGCAACTGTGGCAGTTGCAACAGTTATAAATGCAGTAGGGAAAATCACAGATTTTGGTCATGAATTAAGGGTTTTGGGAAGCAAGCCACACACTCCCACACCCTTTTTTCTGGAATGTAAACCAAACACATTTTCCTCACAGTTACTAGTCTTGCTTTAATGTGAATCAAAATTATAGTAGTTGCTGCCAGGTACTTTATAAAAGTATAACCCTCCAGAAGCCTTCAGCTACCAGCAATTATTTTTTGCAGCTAATTAAAACTTTGTATTTAATTGTTATGTACTGAACTGGCACTGATTTAATACATTTTGTTGCATTTAGTTTACATATTTTCAGTTTAAAATGCAAGTTACACACATTAAGACTTACCTCAGCAGCAAATGGTATCTTCTGTATGACCAGTAATAGTATATTCAAAAAAACAAAATATAGGTATTTAGCTGTCCCACCTGGAAGAGTGTTTAGAGCAAGCACACAGTACACCGTGTCCTACTGTATGTCTTCTGTTAGGTATTAATCTTAAATTTAGAAGCTCTTATACTAAACTTTAAGAAATCACAATAAAGTTGATGTATCTCAACAACTCTCCTTCAGTTGTGTCACTTATAATATAGTAGTCCTGTATTGTTGTAGCATAAAACTCTAATTAACTACATTGTAAGTTACTGCATCAGTATCACAGAGGTCATGGGATAAAATCCTGTTCACAACTATTTTTTTCCAGGCTGTAATTTCACCTTTGTTTAAGTTGTGTATATTTGCAGTGATCAATCATGTCTTCATAAGTTAATCAATGTACATGTGTACATGTCTCGATGACTTACCAAGATACTTTAACAGTTTATCTTATAAAGTTTGTTTGTGTTTTGTGTGGTTGTAGGAAATATCCATACCCACCCCCAGGAAGGTAATTATTGGAAATTCCAAGGTTGGGGAGTGTCTCAAAGTGCAAACTTTTTAAAGAAAAGTATGAATGAAAACTGGAATTTCCAGAGGGATGGGATGGGGAGATCATTATTTGAATGAGACGTAAATTGCAACATACATGTATCTTGGCCCATGATTTGCCTTGGTGTAGCACCCTTATCATTTCAAGCACCAAAGAAGGTCACCATGTTAGATGGGAGAGAGGAACATTTCAGAATGTTGTAAATTTAAAAAAAAAACGTATATTTTCCAAACTCAATCATGTTAGTAGTGTTGGTGTCTAATGAATACCTGCAAAGAGATAGTTAATATACAGTTTTGCAAATATTCTTGACTGGGAGTCTCCCGCATGCCATTTGGATCATCTAGTCCCACACAGACAAGTTATGAAATTTATTGTCCAGGTACATTAGGACCATGAGCTCTTGGGGATAGTGCTTAAAGTGCTATTATGGTGAAATTTGCAGATGTCTCTATTTTGTTACCATGGCAACAGACTGCATTTCAGACCTTCCTTGATATTTTAGGCTTTTCTGGCCACCTTTGGAGCTCCATTTTGATATTTGCCAATGGTGCATCATCTGAATGATCTAGTAAGCATACTTATTCATAAGGTCAAAGTCGTGGCCTTAATGTTTTTTGAGCTGAAAATCACTGAATTATCGAACGTACATGTAGGTTAGAGGGGACTGGAAGAGTTGCCATAGGAACATAATTTTTATAGCCATAAGTGTGTTGCCTGTAGAACTATAAGGCTATCAAGTTTCAGTGATCTCTGCTGTACATAATTTGATCTCTACTTGATGTAATGTCAGGGACCTAACTTCAATTAATAAATTCAAGATGGCAATCAAGACTTATCTTTTTAGACAAGCCTTTTTATAGACTGTAGTTATATATTTAATTTACATTTACATTTTTTATAATTTTTAAAAATTGGTATTATGATCATATTGTAATGCGCAATTGAAAATTTATATTGATAATTGTGCAATTATTAATATTGGGTTGAGTGTATGTATGACATCATCAGTCCTCTCATTTGTATGTTTTACAAATTTTTCAAACTTAGTAGGAGGCTGGCAACAGTTTCCAGCATTTTCTAACAGTTACATGTACACTTTGAAGGATAAATATCAACAGATGATGCTACAATAATGGTATAATACAAATGCCCAGTCATTGGTAAATAAGTTGCCATCATCCTTTTTATATAATAGGTCACCATAGCAACATTATGACCTGATAAAACACCCTTAATTTTAGCTTCAAGCTGTTATAACTCAAACATGAGCTTGGTGACCCCCATTTTTCATTATCAAATTGTGATAAGCATGATTAGATGCAACATTTTGCAAAGTATAAAAGATTCTGTGAAGTGGGTTCAGAGCCACCTTAAATTTTCACAAATTGAATGTGGCTATGGGAGAGTAGGAATACTGGGGTTGATGAGGATGGGTGGTGTGCTTGTGAATTTTAAGAATCCCTCTGAAAGTTAAAACAAACTGTAGGTTTGAGAATTTTAAAATTAAGCATTATATCTTGTTTATTTAAGGTGGTAAATGAGCCAATACCCACAAGAGAAATAGAAACAAGAGAAGCATTTATAATAATTTTTCCTCAGTTTTTGTCTGAATAAGTTAGAGAATTTTTTCTGTTGAGATAACATTTTTACACTAGACTTTTGTTCTGAAACCCTTTTGTCAGCTCATAGTAGCAAACATTTTACCATGGAGAAAGGCCATTACTAACAAATTGTATTGTTTGACATTAAATGTCTAGTCATTGGTCTTTTTCTGATTGATGGAGGTCTCTTAAGGTCTCCATAATTAGTTAATGTTGTTTTTTTGGACGAGTTATTGAAACAATTTAGGACATAATATTTATGTTTGTTTTGTTGCAGGTGGTTACCTCCTGACATGTACACCCCACACAGGCATACAATGCCATGATTTAGATGATGCAACATTCTTTTCCCATATCTTTAAAATACACATATTAAGAGTATCAGTGGACCACAGTCCAAATGTAAGTCTCTACTGATAATGGAAATTGCAATAAAGATACAAAGCCACTCCAGTGTGATTTTATTCCTTCACAGTTAAGTGAACCAGTAACCAAAGGTTGTATTCTGTAAGAGGTTTACAAAAATTAAATGGAAAATTTCACTACATCAATTTTATTAATTTAAGTAATCCTCTCTCCAAAATATATTTGGTATGTTGTCATACTGGTAAGAATATAATTTGGAGATTTTTTATGGGAAATGTTTCCATTTAAAAGTACAGCTCAGACACAACAACTACAGTTCCTCTTTCTGTGGTGTTTCCTTTTGTGGTAATGTGTGAAAACAAATTATGTTGACCTAATATACGCTACAAATATACATGTAGTAACTCTTCTGTAGAAATAGTTTTTTCCTGTTCATTTTTCCTTGAACTTTTTTTTATTTTGCTAATAGCAGTTTCTTGAAAACACATTGGGTTATTCCAAAAACAATTCACACCCCCCCTGACAGATGAAGTTGTTTTTTAACCCCCCCCCCCCAACCTGGATTTCCTGAAGCTCAAGACTCCCCTCCCATCTGAATTTCCAGAAAAAAAAAATTAATTAATCTAAGTTTAACAGAAAATATGCACAATCACATCTAGAAGATGTTCTTTTTAATTTCTAAAGAACTCTTTTATCATATTCTATACTTTATTTACTTTAGGACCATTTTTAGCACAAAGAAAGAAAAAGGGCAACTGATTTTTATGAGCTAAGAATGTAAACACTTGTTCGTTTTTTCGCATTTTTTGCTCCTTTCTTTTCTTAGTTACACACAACAGAATTTTTGATATAGTTTAGTTGAAGCTTCAACAGTCATTCAGTCCTTTTCAAGACATAAGGTCAGTCTCATCCACTGAAGATCAAGAATTTATAAATTAAAATCTTTCAAAGAACAAAAGTCTAAACTTGTCTATCGTTCAAATTCTTTTATAACTTAAGACTGGATAACTTGATTCACTTATCCTACCTCCAAGAGCCTGGAGTTCTAATCTGTAGTGGAAGGAAAGTTCAAACTCGTGTTGTGAAGAACTTTCTCAGTCCGCCATAGAACTATTGGTAAAAAATGACCCCTGCAGAAGACTCCCCCCTCCAGCATGGATGTCCAGAGCCTTTGACCCCCGTCTTGCGAGAATTTCCAGAATGCCATCTGCCAGGGCTGTGTGGATTTTTTCTGGAACAATCCATTCTAAGATTAACGCTAGCCATAAAAAAACAATGTTTTAATATCTCTGAGAAAGTGATTTTACATAATATTTGGGACTTTTTCAAAATTTCCCTACAAATATCACAAGGTACAAGGGAGGGGGCAAAAATCAAAGATAATGTTAAAATGTATGTTTTGACTATCAGTTTGGGTCAGCTGACTCTGTGAAGCTGCAAAGTATGATTATTTATACTGCTGAGGATAATGTTATACCCATTTTAATTCAAAATACAAATGGAAACTTGCATTGACACTCTTATTACAATCCCTTGGTACTGGTTTGGTTTTTAATAATTACCTTTTTCCACATAACAATACATGTAATTTGAACATTTTTGCTACACAAAAGTTTTAAATGGGGAGGCTCCATCTCACGGTCCATTACCCCTCACCCTTTTGTACATGTATACATAAATTTGTACCATTTTGATAGAAAAGGCACCTCTTTTGTAGACCTTTTATTACAAAAGGGTACATGACGTACCATACATCCCTTTTCTATTCTCTTGGAAAGAAGTTAATCAACTGCATAACAGAATCCCCTCATTCTGGCAGAGGAGAGTAAATTAGAGAGCTTTTCAATGACATTGTAGAACCAGAAGAATAGAAATACCCATTCAAATGCCAGATTTCCCAACCCGTTCATACACCTCAACTTGTGAAATCCCTATCATTTTCATTACATGTATACCTGAAGCCTGAAAAAGATACCCATTTAGAGCTGAGCCTCCCATATAGGTCATTACAGGGAGTGCTCCCACATACACAAGTCAGGAACTCTAGACAGGTAGAGAAGAAGACAGGTCTGGCCTTAGACAGATCTGAGCAACTCCTTCAGTTTTTGAGCTCAAACTTGCTGCTCCCCCTCAACTTCTAGTACAGAATCTTTTCTTTGCTGATCTGGTCTGAGTTCACAGACACTAGCATCACTCTCACAACGCTAACACTGACAATGTTATTTGCAGGCTGATTCTTTAGTTCCCTTGCACCAATTGCTTCATCGTCACTCGGCTTTGTCAGACATAAGTTCATTAGCTTCTAAAATTCACCAGCCTGGCAGTGTCAATGCTGCTATTGCCTGTTCCAAGACTTCCTTCAAGCACCAAACAAGGTTACCATGTTAGTAGTTGCTTTATAACAATTTGATACAAAATATGTGAACTAAATGTATTAAATCGGTGCCAGTTCAGTACATAACAATTAAATACAAAATTTTAATTAGCTGCAAAAAATAATTGCTGGTAGCTGAAGGCTTCTGGAGGGTTATACTTTTATAAAGTACCTGGCAGCAACTACTATAATTTTGATTCACAAAAGCAAGACTAGTAACTGTGAGGAAAATGTGTTTGGTTTACATTCCAGAAAAAAGGGTGTGGGAGTGTGTGGCTTGCTTCCCAAAACCCTTAATTCATGACCAAAATCTGTGATTTTCCCTACTGCATTTATAACTGTTGCAACTGCCACAGTTGCCCTAAACATAATTTGCGAAGGGGGTTTGTTGATGGCCTTATCGGGCGGGGCCACACATACTGCAGCTACATATAGCCCATATAAGAGACTTGTCCTCCCCCCCTGGAGTAGGAATCAAAATATTATTGCCTTGATGACATAATAGAGATATCAACTTTAATATTTTGTCTCATACCTTTTGTTTGAGACCGAGTAAGGTGGCCATAATAACAAGGTGCCTGTGTTTTAATGGGAGAGGGGGGGGGGGGGGCATAAGGTGAGATCTCACTGCAGTGATAAAGGTGATACTCTCAAACACCTGTACCCATCAAGATTTTTTGGAAAAAATAGTTTGCATAATCAGTTGGAAGAGGAAGAGAGAAATGGAAATAGAATGGAATGGCTCCAACTGTTTACGTGAGGATCGTGAATGGGCGAGACAATTCAGGTGGACAAGTTGCAATTGACTCGGCAGGTAAAGTAAAAGACAACTTTTTTCATATATAAAAACACTTTGGCTCCCCTAACTGGGACAACTCTCCGCATTCCTTCTGATGGCTTGGACTTGAACCGATTTAATTACTTTTAAAGAGGAATAGAACATAAAACTCTCCCTCGAATTCCAGCGAGACAAATTTTTATGTAATCAAGTTTTTACTGGGCGTTTTAAAGCACTCACTACGAAAGAGACTGATTACCCCAAAGTACCAATATATGTGTTCTGTATCTTACTGAAAACAACATTCTTCAACAAGAGATGTAGGAATGTGGGATACTGACCTTCAGCATGCGATCCAGCTTGTCTCTTCTACCAATACACGTGAGCCATCAGAGCAACAAAAGCTCTGTGACAGCAACTTTCGGAACTTCACGGCTTCTGTTAATTATGTTCCCGCAGTGCCCAGAGCAAACTATGGCCAGCAATACTTCATCCAGGTTGTTGTTGACAGAATAGGCTATTGCACTTATTGTTATTACTGAATCACGAACAGCAAGAACCAAAAGTCGGAACAACACCAGTTTTCCAAATGTGTGAAATTCGCCATGCGATGACAGAAGGCTCTCCGTTATTTTCCTTCAAAACAATAACAAACTTCTCTATTTTCCCGAAATTTTTGCTTAAAAAGTCGAAGTAATGTGCCTGCAACATCTTTCCATCTTCAATATAAAATGAAACGAGACTGATGGTTTACAAACAGAGGGAATTTGTGAGCAATCTAAACGCCATTTTCTCGCTTTTTGAAACGAGCTGCAAAGCAACCTCGTTCCCAGGGTACTCTCTCTACCTCGAGGTAGAGAGAGTACCCTGGGAACGAGGTTGGCTGCAAAGCGCAGTTTAAACCGGATGTGACGTCATTTTTCGTTGGATGATCTATATACAAAAAAAGTGCCAGGCGTCGCAGAGTGTTCTCCCCCGCCCCTGGTCGGCTGATAATGTCCTTGGCTGAGAGATTGTCCTCAAAATTTCACATTTGCCCTCGAAGCTTCGCTTCTCCGCCAAATGTTCGTTTTTCGGACAATCTCTCAGCCGCGGACATTATCAGCCGACATACCAGCCGCCTGAAGGGGTTTATTTACTAAATATCCAACGCGCGCTCGTGGAATAATTGTTAATTATTAAGTCGCGTTTAGACCAACATATTTGATGGATTACAATGGCTTGTAACCCATGATGACTAAACCAGTGAAAACTCTCGAATTGCATTATCCAATGAGTCAGTCTTTAATAAACTAGTTTATTAATCATCGCGTAAGAAACAGCATTACGTGCCAGGTCAATTTGCGATCCCCCCGCCCCCAGCACGTTCGTGGGGTCCGCTGGGATCTTTTTCTCGGGCCAAGTGCCCGCCGGCTAAGATGAACAGGCTGCTCTGGGTACGATTGTGAGTGTACGGTGTAGGTCTGTTTTTACTGTCTGTTCGAGTCTGTGGTAAAAAGTCTGAAAAGTTCGTCGCTGTCTGTCACATAAACACCTGGTTTCAAAGAAGACCGGGTCTTTCAGACGAAAAGGTTTAGTTTCTACAGTTAAACCGAGGTAAACTACTTTCATTCTGGTATTAAGGTTAAATTTTAAGCTTTAAAATAAAGGTCTATCTTAATTTGCTTAAGACTCCATTTCACCCCTCTACATGATGTGTTTTTTTTTGTCGGAAGCTTTATTTAATGTCGTCGTTGGAATACATTAATTCAATGAAAATGTAGTGAGTTTAAATAATGTAAGCTACAAAGAATAATATTTATGGAGAAATCAGAGTGTCATCATTCTTGCAAACTGAAGGACAGTAAGATTGTTTAAGCTTATTTCTTTTGCTTGTTTGCTTTCACCTTTACCAGGTCTTCACATGTGCTGTTTTTATCTGCTCCTAAAAGATGGCAGACGGCAATCAAGATGAAGAGAAACCAACTTTGTTCAAAATCAATTGGTCCAATTCAAACTTTGCTCCCAACTTACTGGCGAACACTGCAAATATACCAACAACTTTAGGTCAAAGCTACTCACAACAAACAGTACTAGAACATGGGCGGCAATTTTCCAAGAAACTTTTGCCATCTCGTTTAAGACTTCGATCACAAGCTTCAACCAAGTGCTCGCCACTAGGGCGTGATTATTTGGCTGAGAGAAAACTGAGAGATGCAGTTCACCAGTCCAATCCGAACACTTTATTTGAGCTCATTAATCAGGGTGTTAATATTTGTAGTGCCGACTCAAAGAAAAGGACTGCACTGCATTTTGCTGCAGCGCAAGGAAATGATCAGACTTTAAGAATACTACTCGAGAATGGAGCAAACCCGAATGCAAAGGATTTGAATGGAAACACCCCACTTCATCTTGCAGCTTGTACAAACCAACTTAAAATAGTGACACTTCTCCTACAAGCAGGTAGTGATGTTAATGCTGCTGATTTCAGTGGCAAGACACCTCTGGACCTTGCATACTCTAGGTTAAGAGTCCTTCAAGGTGATCGGAACATCAGGGGAAAGCCATCAGTTTATTGCGAGGAAATAAAACAGGTCATAGACATGATCAAGGCATACATGTCAAGGCTTGGGAACACAAAAGCAGAGGAAACATTGGATCAAATTTCTAGCATGCTTCGTAATTCTGCCACTACAGAAGAGGTTTGTTAAAAGCCAGTTGAAATTATGAATATGATCTTAATTTGTTATGGCTGGAATTTTCCCCTGTAGCATGTACTCTTTTTGGCTTCATGTACTTGAAGGTCATATCCAGCAATGAAACTGTTTCCTGCCCTAGCCTCTAAGAGTGGGACATGGGGTGCTCTGAACACCGCAACATGGCAAAAAATTAAGGAACACCGCATCACTGCAAGAAAAGTCAATGAAACATCGTCACTGCATCATGTTGTTTAGCCCATGATTTGAACATCAACACTTGTTTTAATACTTTTATACCTCAAAAATCTTCACAAATGCTGTTGAACTCCTGCCAAACATTAGGTCTTCTCTACCCCCTTCCCACAAAACCCATAAGGCCATAGTGTAGCTCTCAAAAAGTTTGATAAGCTTCATATTACATAGCTTGTTCTGTACAGTGGAACCCCCTATTATCGTCGCCTCGTTAATACAGTCACCTTGATAATATGGTTACCTCGTTAATATGACCACTTTTTTTGGCCCAGTGAAATGTCCTTACATTTACTTATAAGAAAGCCCAGTTAATGTGGCCACCCCACTAATAGATACGTACATACTTACCTATAGTAAATACACACATACCTTATTGACCACTCCCGTAATGGGGCTTTTCATGGCCAGTTGAAACAAATGATGAAACAAATAATCCAAATGAACATAACATGGTTAAAAATCCCAACTGGCAGGAGGCAGACCAGTTGGCTATTTACAAACATGACTTCAGGAGGAGTTGAACTAGGGTCTACCAAGAAACAACTCCAGCTTAGTTGTCAGAGCGGGACTTGAACCCCGACCTCTGGATTTCAAATCCGGCGCCCTAATCACTCGGCCATGCTGTCTCCCTTAATAATAGTCGGCTAATGGCCACATCCTGGTATCCAACCAGTCTAATCCTTTCAAGTTTAACTCATTAATAATTGGCCACTAGAATTATGTTCATCTTTCCTTTGGTTGATATTACATACATGTGCTGATTGAAGATCAGTTGTTGAGAAGTCACTTGAAATGGACCAGTCATGACATTTGACCTTACCCAAGTATTATGGCAACCCCATTAATACCTTATACGGCCAAACTTTTATGGTCCATTGGTGACCGAATAAATGGGTTTCCAGTGTAGAGTGAAACCTGTATTTTGTGGACCTTTATTAAGTAGACACCTTATATTAATTGGACACCAGCTTGAGTCCCTAAATTTTCTTCCCACATTTACTATAAAATATACTTTATTCAGCGTACACCTCTGTTAAGTGTAGCCTGCGAACGCAGACGTATTTCCGGCGGTCACTTGGTTTTGCCGAAAATAACGTCTGCGAACCCGAGCCAGGAAACGATTTCTGTGACGTAGAAATTCTAAGCCAATCACAGTTTAGCTCAAGTAGTCCCAGAACTACCGCGCGAGGCATTTGCGCGAGTTGCGTGCGTAAACTTCATCAGCAATGGCGGATAATCTGGATGCCGCATTTAGTCCAGTTAGCGATGATTTTGGGTTTAAAAGCACCAGAGAAATGCTCTAACAATTGTTATTGAGAAAAAACAAGATATGTTTGTTAATCTGCCGACAGGATTTGGTAAATCTGTTGTTTTTCAGGCCTTGCCCTTGTTTATTCATGTTCATTGTTTGGTCGAACCAAGCCGTGAAAAAAATATTGTAATCGTCGTTTCTCCCCTCGTTAGCCTGATGAATGACCAGGTCAGCTTGTTATTGTCTCGGGGCATAAATGCCGCATGGCTAAACAACGATTTGTCAGAAACGGATAAAAGAAGAGTCGAAAGTGGAAAATATTCGATCGTTTATGGATCACTGGAGTCGTGGTTAGGCGATACACGATGGCGAAAAATGCTCACATTTGAGACATACAAAAATTCTGTTCGGGTCGTCGCTGTTGATGAAACACACGTTATTTGCCACTGGTAAGTAAGTTCTGTTTTGCTGTTAATTGCTGCTGAAGATTGTGACGAATTATGGAAATCAATCATAAAATGTAATGACTAATTGGGGGCAAAAGCAAAATGTGAAAGATTAAAAATTATATAAAATTATGCAAATTTTTTACCTAATAACAATGCTAGTTGATTAATTTTTTGTTACTACTGATTCAGAGTTTCCTTAGGTTGGAAGGCAAGTTAATACATTACATCATTAGCTGACAAAAAACTTGTGTAGAGGGTGGGAGGTGTTGATTAATTTAGTACTGAATTTTCTATGGAAACCTTCATGTCAGCCTCTGGCAATATTGTTACAGCATTTCTCAAAGACTCATTGCTTTGTCAGGCGAAGAGTAAGTGAAAGAGATCTTTCGAAGAAGCTTACTTTGTTGAATACTTCTTTTCAGGGGATATTCCAAAAGCCAGAAGCATCCCGCGTTCAGAGTGTGGTTTGCCAGGCTCCACGAATTAAGATCTCTAGCTGTTGCCAGATTGTCCATTCATAACTCTTACAGCAGATAATTATTTCATAAAGTCAAAGTCCTGTCGACGCAAATTCCTGCTAGATTTCTTTGAGGTGCAGTGTTCACCTAAGGAGCCACTCCATTTGTGTTGTGATAATTGCTCTTTGGAATGCAAGTGTGGACTTCCAGATTGCAAGGTCCTCACTTATCTGTGTGCCAGTGTAAAGCCTTCACATTCTGAATCACAGAAAATGCGCATGGTTGCAGCTGAACAAACTACAATGCTCAGAACAGAATTACAATGCTCAGAACAGAACTAAAAAAAATCCGTGTCAGTTTGCTCATGCAACTATTGAAAAGGGATGCTAGTGGAAATCTTAACATTTTTAACCATCCTTCGTTGTTGTTGTTGGGTTTTTCTGACATCCAAATCTCCCAAGTCATCAGACATTGTTCATTACTGTTTACAGTCAAAGACATAATTATGCAATTTTGTGGAAATATGGGATTTGTCACATGCCCATAAAATTCATGCAATCATGCAGAAAGTTTTTGGAGACATGGATGGTACTAACAGCACTGATACAATGGAAGAATTTTCTTCAGATGAGGAAGATGACCTATTACCAGAAGATTGGAATGACCTTGGTCTGGATGATGAACTTGCTGAAATGACAATGGATGAACTGACTCTAGCCGAAATTGATGATTCAAAGGATGAGTCTATTGACAGTATGCCAAAGGATATCCCATTTTCAGCTCTAAAATGCTCTATTGAACTTAAGTTTATATGCAGTCAAATAAGGTGACTAAAATTCATTATAAAAAAGTTACAAATTTCTTTCCCTGGATTGATATTTGCGTGATGCAAATCAATAAATTATTATTATTATTATTATTATTATTATTATTATTATTATTATTATTATTATTATTATTATTGTTATTGTTACAAATACTCAATCAAAGACTCCCTGAGTCAGCTCATGTATTAATAGTGGCCTCTTGCCTCTGTGGCAAAATGAGTCTTTGTGCAAAACTATTCATATGGAAACATGTCACCTGTACTTTCAATCTCTTTAAATCAAGTCATTTTCATGTAAAATGTTTTGAACAAGCATTTGTTCTACAGGAGCAAAACAGCAACTCAGGTGTGGAAGTTAAGTCTGCACATGGGCCAAGTTGATTCATCAAGCTGACACACTTAGCAACTAGGAGTAATTCTACCACCGCTCTGGATGGGATGCTAGTCCATCAATCACAAGCTTGCCCCCCCCCCCCCCCCCCCCCAGCATTAAATTTGCCAGTACCTATTTATACATCCGAATGGAAAGAGGCACTGTGAGAGTGAAGTGTTGTTCCCAAGAACACAATACAATGTTCCCAGCCAGGGCTCAAGCTCCGACTGCTTGAAAGAGGAAAGAAGTACAAAAATCAACTAGACAATCTTCTAGGCAGTCCTTAGAATGCCAGGACTGCCAAGAGTATTTTGCCCGATTTCAAATAAGTGAGACATAGATATTGGCAAAATCTTGTTTACTTTAAGCTAAGTCAAACATAAACAGTTTGATAGCTTGTGGGTAAATAGGAAAACTATGAATAGGAAAGTATTTCCTTCAGTAGTATAAGAATCATTTCAGACACTCACAGTTTTGTTTCAATCGTGAACCTGGGCCGGGTTGTTCAAAAGCCACTTAATGCTAACCCAGGATTAAAAGGTAACCGAGGTAACAATTTTTCTTATATAAAAATGTTATCCACCGCTTGTGTTTTGTGTAGTTTGAGATTAGTCATGCTCAAAACTGAAGAACAAAGAATATAAACAGAACACATTGCTGAAAAGCTACAAAAATGAAATCAAAATTCTCGCTAATCCTGGGTTAGCTTAATGGCTTTGAACAACCTGGCTCTGAAGTGAAGGGAATGTTTTTATTTACAATTTATAAGATTTTTTACTACAGAACTACCATATTTATTCGATTAAGCGCCCTGGGCGCTTATTTAATTTTTGGACCTTCAGGGTGGGCGCTTATTCGAGGTGGGCACTTATTTGAGGCTGGGCGCTTATTAAATTTTCACCATTTTCAGCAAGAACAAGGTTTATTTTGTAACAAAACAATAAATAATAACAAAACATGAAAACATTCTCATCGATTTTTCAGACAATGAAATTATAGATTGTGAGCCATTAAAGAAATACTGTAATAATCAATACCCGTTTTGCTTTTGTACACTTTATTTACCGTACTTATGTTTTGGGGGATGGGAGGGGGGGCGCTTATTCGAGGTTGGGCGCTCAAAATTATTTTTTGGGGGGTTTGGGTGGGCGCTTATTCGAGGCTGGGCGCTTATTAACTTTTCCTACCTAAAGGGTGGGCGCTTATTCGAGGTGGGCGCTTATTCGAGGTTGGGCGCTTAATCGAATAAATACGGTATGTCTTTGGGGAGGAGGAAGGGCAGTAAGAAAGTTTTATTCAAGGAGGCTCTGGTCCAATGTCAAAGACCTATCCATTTACAGTGATTTTGACAGGAAAAGCTTTCCTGTTCATACACCTGCTGCTTCTAGCCTCAAACCCTTTTCACAAAGCTAATTTGGCCCCACTAGACATTATTTCTTCGATAGATAATAATATTAATGTTTGAAATCCCTGTCTTATTAAGTCTTATGATACATCCAGCCTGAAAAAGGTGCACCTTGAGTCAGTTATAGGGAGAAGTCCCTCAGCTTGATGCAATACAATAGTGAGGGTACTACACTGTACATATTATAGTGTATGCAAGTAAAATAACAATAATTTTCTTTCTTGGAAAGAAAAATTATGGTATTTTATTCCTATATTTCTTGGTAGTAATTGTTTGTGCTAATCTCACTAGCAATGCAGTAACATTCAAAAGGATTGCATATATGTCTTCTAACAGTTTTTACGATGATTACAGAACATACTCATGTTGGCAATAATTATCAAGCATTATAATTCAAGTTTTGATATCATTTTGTTGAAATCTTGCATTTCTAGGAGCGAAAAAGTTAATTACAGTTTTGACAAGATGTGAATATTAATGCATTTAAAAACATTCCTAGCCTACAACAGTCTTCAGTCTTTTATTTAGTGAAAAATTTTGCTTTGTTAATTGCCAAGTCAAATCTGTGGTCAGACATTAGTAAATGTGACCAAAACCATTGTTATTTCAGATTAGTGAATCCAAAAAAAGCCATACGCTAGAATTCCGGAAGGATTTATAACTCCGAATGGGATAGGGCTGAGATTGGGACTTGAAACGGGAATAGGATGAACAACGACTTTGAAGCGACTTTGCCTTGCAGTTCGCCTTGATCGGAACATGAAATTAAGACCTTTTTTAGCATCCGGTGTGCCGCTGGAATCTTTTGACAGTCTTTTAAATTGAAGAGGAACATTCCCGTCAAAATCATTTTGGATTTCTCTCGTAATTTCGTAAACTTTATTCAAGGCATTCTTCAAACGCACAAGGCGATTGTAGCACTTCGTCATCGGCGACAAATGGCGAGCTTTACTTTTCGCACCCCACATAAACAGATAAATCAACGTTTGTTGCATGTTTGACCAGTGAGGAAATATTTAAACCACTTTTTCCAAAGACATTAATCTTTCCTTTTGCAACTGGAAAGGACTTTTTGCAGAGAATACAAATTTCGCCTCCAAAGGGAATCTTCTTTGGCGCTTCGTGCATGGCTAGAAGTATAAGAGCGGGAAATCCGACAGCTGTCGCGCGCGAGTAGCTGCGAGGGAGCACTTGAGTTTCATTCTATCAAGGAATCTGATTGGCCAAAGGGAAAACAAGAATCATTACGTCACAGAAATCGTTTCCTGGCTCGGGTTCGCAGACGTTATTTTCGGCAAAACCAAGTGACCGCCGGAAATACGTCTGCGTTCGCAGGCTATGTTAAGTGCCTATGAAGCAAAATGTTTTTTTTGCATATTTATGAAGTATATCATAAATGAAATACAAGATTCCACAGTTGAGATGATTAGGGTCAAAATTGATGACTTTAGAAGCCTTCAAAGTTGCGCCATTTTGCCCTCAAAAATGGTATTAGAATTGCACGGCCAAAATACCATGTGACAAGAGCCACTGATGTCATTTGTGTGCCAGAAGGTCATTCGCTTCATAGGCACTTCAAGTGGATGGGGTCAGTAAGACTAAGCCATTTTGTTGCACAAAACCTGCAATAAGTGGACACTTCAAGCGCTTTTACTTCTAAAAGCTCAGCTCAGACACTTTTAACATTGAAAGTGAAGAATGATCCTCGCAGTGAATTTTCCAATTTAAGCAACTGGAAAGAAGAAGCCTGAAAAAAATCAGGGCTTCAACGGGATTCGAACCCGTGACCTCCGCGATACCGGTGCGATGCTCTACCAACTGAGCTGTGAAGCCACACATTGGGAGCGAGGTCAGTTTGTTGAGTTCATATACTTACATCACTTTAACATTGTTCAGCGATGTTGTTTTACAGTTGAGCAGATTATTCCAGATTGATGTATTTACTGTCTGGACATTGTGCTGTTCAGTGAACAGTCTTTGATCTTACACTGTGTTACAAAAAGGGTTAATAATAATAATTATTATTATTGCTGAACCTGTTTAGATCGTTCGCTTAATACAGGTTTCACTTGACTTTTAATTACCTTATCACATCATGTTAAGAGACTTCTGATCTTCACTTCACAACTGTTGATTGAGTTGTTCCATGCAGCATTCTTGTACTTGTCTACTATTTAGAATCAACATCCCTTCCGATTGTGATTCCAACCACTTTCAAACACAAGCCCCTGATAATAAGGCCACCCCTTGACCCTTTGAACTAATTTTGTTTAGAAGCCCTTTTTGGCAGGCTCAAAATACATGTAGAGTAATTCCCGATCTACTGTCATTAATCTATTCATTTATGCTGCCTTGCCTCCTATGAAGTCACAAGGATTCCATGATTTGTTATCAGACATATGTCTGCTTGACAGATAACAGATTGGTTGATATTGTTTTGTCAAGATGTCAAAAATGTTTTCAATAAGCATATGGACAAAACTTCAAACCAAGAGTTCACCGGACAAAGGAACTCTTTGTTGAAAGTTTTGTCTGTGCTTATTTTTATCAGCTTTGATAAACAAGGATAGCAGCCATGATGTATGTCAAATGAGAGTTTAAGTTTGTATAGTTACAATTTGCTGAACAGTCAAATGTCCAGTATTGCAAATGTATGATATGGGCCATTTGTTCACAACATGTTCTCACTTATCCCATTTTCCTCAGAAGAGCACCCTTAAACACTTGGCAATGCCACTTCTCCTGAGGTGACAAGGTTCTATATTCTCATAACTTGAATTTGTTGTTAGAAAGTTAGGAGAAGTTATAACTGATCAGTGCTTAGGTTAATGTGTACTTTTTTCATACTTTTGTTTGGCAGGTAGATGAGGTACATTCCTTACTGGCCAGCTTCACTATGATGAATCTGTCACAGCATGGTGGTAAAGACACCACATAGAGTTAATGCTGTGATGGGCCTGTCTGGAATATTCACTTCCTTGTTGATATGTAAAATATGAAACAAAATGTATAATACTCAAGATTCTACATCACATGGAAGCCATTAATGACAAAAAAGTTTGTCTAAATTTGCTGAACATTCTTTCCCTGTATGCTCTGACTTGCCATTGTATTAGGGGTTGACAAAGCAATTAGCTTGTTCAGGACTGTATGATAAGGCTGTTTTCAATGTGTTAAATATCACAATATTTTGTTCACACTATTTACAGTGGCGGATCCAGACCTTGAGCTAAGGGGGGTGGGGGCGGGGGGGGGGTGTGGGGGGGGGGGCGGTCTTGATTTACTTGCCATGGCGGCCATTTTCCTTTCAGTCATTTCTTCTTTTTTTACCCAAAATGAGGGGGGCCCCGGGCCCCTCGGGCCCCTCCCCTAGATCCGCCACTGATTTACATTCAGTAGTGTTGAACTCCCTGCAGCAGATAGGTGCAATTTTTCTTTTAAGTCTTCAGTGCCAAGCTCAAAATACGTTAGTTCCTCTTCTTAAATATCTAGGAATGATTTCTTATGTTTTCTGCGAGAATTGGTAGCACACTGAATGTAAGTCCTAGTTGATAACTTTTTGTTGTTACTGAATGATCAGATACCAAAAACAAGTTACAGATTGCTAACAGGCTTGGCCTAAAGATTGTTCACTTTGTTTAATACAGCAGGTGTATACTAATGTGACATGTAAGACTATCATTCCCTCAGGCAAAAATTTATTTAGTCTCAGAGGAGAGAAAATATGGGTCCAAAGCATCTCCATTAATTTTCACAACAAACTTGTGCTCCCTTGTCCAGAAGAAACATTTAGCCATTTACGTCTTTTACCTGGACAGTGCTATAAGTAGGCCTTAAAACAATATTAAACTCTTTCCTGACAGCTTATAACAGTATTTATTTTATATCGCGAATTTTCTTGTGTTGTGAAAGTATGTAATACAGTGTAACTATTACAGCCAGTCGTGCATAAATACAACATTCCATCAGATAGACATTTTTCCATTCCGTCTTTGTTACTCATGGGAGATCTAGATCAAGAGTGGTAAAACCACTCTCCTCTTTACTGGTATTATGATAATCCCCGGATTGACTCCCTTGTTTGCTGATTTTATTCTTAAGGTATTGTGTTGGACGAACTCCTTCGGGACTCCCCTCCCCCTCACTGCTGATGTCCCCCTCACTGCTGATGTCCCTCTCACTGCTACAATCCCCCATGGCAATCCCACAGGATTGACTCCTTTGTTTGCTCATTTTGTCCTTAAGGTATTCTGTTGGACCAACTCCTTTGGGACTACCACCCCTCTCCCCCTCACTGCTGATGTCCCCCTCACTGCTACAATCCCCCATGGCAATACTACATGGTTGACTCCTTTGTTTGCTCATTTTGTCCTTAAGGTATTCTGTTGGACCAGCTTCCTTGGGAAGACCCCTCCCGTCCTCCTCACTGCTGATATCCCCCTCGCTGCTGATATCCCCCTCGCTGCTGATATCCCCCTCACTGCTGCAGTCTCCTTGAGCAATCCCATAGGACCGACGCCTTTGTTTGCTCATTTTGTCCTTGAGGTTATCTATTGGACCGGAAGCGGCAGTAGGAACATATTCCTCCCCTTGGCTGCTACAATCCCCATCGCTGCTATTTTTTCCTTGAGCAAACCCCCTTGATTGACTCCTCTGTATCTTCATTTTATACTTAAGGTATTCTGCCCTTTTGAACTGTCTATCGTTGTCGTCCTCAGAAGTGCTACTGTCAGTGGAAGGGATTCCTTTTGACATGCGTCGTCTCTTTTGCAAGCTCTCAATCAAAACTTTTCTGTTGTCGGCCTTCCCAGCTTCCGTTTTGTTCACTTCATTACTTTTGGCATGTTGCTTTGATTTCCAATACTTCCTGACAAAGGAAAATGTTTTGCAATAATGGTTACATTGTGCAGAAAGCTGATGTACTAAGTATCAAAAAGATTGTCAGAACTGAATCCTGTTCGATCATTTAGCCTAGCCGGCGTAGCAGACGTTTCCTTTTCGGAGAGATCGTGCAAGCAAACGAGTAAACGAGCTCGCCTGGGGTGAGATGTAAGGAGGGGGTGAGCAAAAAAAGACGGGGAAGGGGTGGGGATCCCCCCCCCCCCCCCCGCTGCTTGTTATTGTTAATCAGTCGCTCACAGTTTCGTTTCCTTCGCGTGCTTTTGGAAATGAACGCCTGTTATGCACTCCACCTTTAGCCCGTTTGAGCGGGTTTTCACTTGAGCATCGACAGCTATGCGCATTTGCATTGGTTTTGATTTCTATCGCATAGTGATTGGGTTTTTGAAACCGTGCCAATTTCTCCAACAATCAGAAGTAAAAATAAATCAAACTGTGCTTTGCTAACACCCGTTTTCCCGCGCTTGGCGCCGGGTACCTGTATTTTCTTCGGATTTTGATTGGTTCACTACGTGTCCGTAGTGATTGGCCAGAATGATAGATGACTGTTTTACTGACCAACCGACTGACTCTGATTGAATAAACAAGCAAACAAACGAACGAATGTACATATGTCCATCGTTCTCATCACTCACATGATCCAATGTTGTATGTTATCTCTGAACAACCATACAACTCCCAGTATTACTGCTAACAATGGCATCACCATAAATAGCGCCTGTGCTATCTGTGCATGAGAGGAGCCTGGGTGAGAATTATCTTCGCGTACTTTATGCACGTGATAAACTTGGACTGTGGCTAGAGAAAAAGAAAGTTCTCTGTTACAGACGACTTAATTGTGAGAAGCCTCTCTGTAGTCTAGGAGAGAACGGGTACTTCGAATACTGTAAAACCTCTTTATTTGAAACTTGGTTATCTCGAATGCCCCTGCTATCTCGACCTCAGATCATTTTCCCTCGAACAAATAACAGACTTATAACATTATGTATTTAGTTTGGGGACAATATATATACTATTTAATATATATGGGTAATTGCCTTAGCGTGAGGTCAAGATGCATGTTTTATGGACTGAGACGGTGTCGAGGTCCATAAATATTGAAGAAAATAAAAACCATTATTGTTCATTCAAAATATTTCCCTTTTTCTGATTGATTAAAACCACACGCATAATTTACCATAACCGACTGTTGTTCACCAAATTTGAAAAGAATATTCGCCATATTGAATCAATGACGTCAAAAGCAGTGAAGTCCGCTTCAGATTATTGAACCGATGACGTCAAAATGACGTCGAACGTGCAGCCCGCTGCAGATTATTGAACCGTTGACCGAGAAAACCTGGCGACGATATTATGTTATTTTTAGTGAGCGAAAAAACAAAGAGCGAAATAGCGAAACTCCTTTAAGAACTGGGAAATATTTTGAATGAATAATAAAGCAATTATTGAATTCGGCTTTCGTAGGATATAAAGAATTCTACAGATCTCGGAAGGTATTATCCACCTCGGCCTTCGGCCTCTGTGGATAACACCCTCCTTGTTCTGCAGAATTCTTAATATCCTACTCAGCCTCATTTTCTCATTACGGGACACAGCGGGCTATCACGCGTGGGCAACATAGCACCAACTTGCCCGCTCGGGTAACCAATCACAGTGCAGTATTCGGTTCATCTCTCCCGCTCACGGGGCTAGCCATTTAGTAAATAAGGATATATAAATGATTTGTTGATCGAACTATTTTCGTCTCCCTTGTGACTTGAGATAATGGGTTTCAAATGTAACTTTTCCGTGTCACAAAGCAGTTAGTAAACCAATGCTCTTACAATTAATCACATGAAGAGGCTCCTTTCCCTTCATGTCAGCTGGATCAGCACACTTAATTCTGCCTCCGTCAAAGTTGTCAAGATGCGAGTTCTTATCGACAAGTGCAGTCAACTCCATTTGTAACACGTGAAGGGTTGACATGTCACACGACCAAGGGTTATTATCAATATACCTACAAAAAACAAGCAATACATATATTTTAGAGCGGTTTTCAATTGAGTGCCGTAAAACCAAACCAAACCAATTAATCATACCAATTAGACTACTCAGTCAATCTCAAACCGTAGTAAAACCAAAGCCAATGTAATTGCCTGATTACTTTCGACACTCAATTGAAAACCACTCTAAGCTTGTAATATAATTAAGGTGCCTTGTCTGACTGTGGTAAGCGTTTACATTCTGTATTCCTTTTATTGCAAATTTAAAGGGACACAGTCAGCTTTGTGACTGCGTTGACCTGGACGCTAGCTTTTCTCACTTTGAAAAAAGTTTACCTCAACCTGAAATCAAAGTTCATGCAGAAATCCGCTTCATTTTCCGCAGTATTTGCTTGATTTTCAACCGTTTACTGAAAAATCTGTTTTTGAGTGCCCTTTTGCTTATCCTATGATATTATTTTTATCATATCTGGTTAAAAACAGCATTTATCGCGTCTCTGTTACATGCAAATTAGCAATTGAATGGTATGTAATGCGCATGTGTACCAGCTGACTGTGTCCCTTTAAGGAGGAAAGTTATTGACCAATGAATCTAACGAGAGGCTGATCAACTGAGGAATGGAGTAGTGAACTGGGAAGTGTGGATGAATTGAATATTCATGATCAATTCAGTTTATTTTGTTTACTCTTGTTTCTTGTGTGTATGGGTGTTTAAAAGTACAACAAACAAACACACACAACCTAAAAAATGCGTTTGAACACTGGTTTTAAAATCTCTGGGTGTAATCGTACGGCTTTCTCCCAGGCCTCCACGGTCAATTGATTTCGGTGACGCGACTGAGACGAGCAGCCCGGTACACACTTTTCGCTCCGGACCACGTGACTCAAAACGATTGCCCGAGGAAAAATATCGATGCCTTGGAATTAGGCAAGGTGTAATCGAGGATCTGGATGTGGTTTAACTCAGCATAGAATTGGTCAAAATATTTACCACCCGATGAGAATTGACGAACTAACTGACAGCTGAGGTATTAAAACATTTTCTGATAGCTGAGAAATGCGTTAAAATTTTAACTGATCGCTGAGAAATCGCCAAAAAGCTAACTGATACAGCATTCACTTGCAGACCCTCTTATAATGAAGTGATTTATTTGGCCACTACAAGGCAACGTGGCAAAGTCATTGCATTCAGCAGTTTTTGCTGTGCAGGAATTGTTTTGGGCAAATACCCCCCCCACCTCCCTCCCTCGAAAAATAATGGTCCGCCCTTAATATATTGATACTCACAATTCTCTTAAAGTTCCCATTTCACTGAATAATCCTGGAGAGACACTTTTAATTTCGTTATTTCTTATATCCCTGCAAGTTAATATCAGTCAATATTCAAGCTACAACAGCTCTTGTAACAGTTCGTCATTTACATGATATAGAAACTCGGAATTAACCGTTAATTAACACATTACTTAAGAAATAGAAAACACTCTTTTTCTGTTTCCATCGAGTTTTAGTATAATTCTACTAGGTAAGTATAATAATGCAAATGCTGCAATTTGATTGGCTAAGCGTGGTGCACTACCAGCCATAGCGTGTAGTGGCTGGAGGTCGTCCACATGACACGAGTGACCACGAATGACCACGAGTGATAACGAATGACCACGAATTATTATGATGTTAGACTGTTCACAGCCTTTTTTCTCGTATTTTTATTTGATCGTTGAACGCGCGGATAGAATCGCGAGAGGACTGGACGCCCGCCAGTGCAAAACGGGAGACATGGCAGGGTAGGGTGTTCGTTTGGCTCGTTTCGCTCGCTTTTTCTTTCGAGTGTGTTGAAAAAAAGAAAGGCTGTGAAAACTCTGTTGTCATGTTCTATGAGGTCATTTCAGCAAATAATGACCTATCCACCAAAAATGAGGTTATTTACTAAGGATCTTATTTGCATAATCCATTCACTCTTTTCAGAACTTCGTGTTCACTCGTGGTCACTCGTGGTCACTCGTAGCCACTCGTGGTCACTCGTGGTCACTCGACCCTATCTTCGTAGGCGCCGGCACCTTAAGGAATATTACTGGATATGCTCGATAACCACTCTTATTTCAATTATCAAAATGTAAAATCTCTTTGTTCGAGCCACCATTACGTCATCTACTCCTGCTCGTTCCGTGCTCGTTCTGAGTTGAAGTTCAGTTCTGATCAGATGTAAGGCTTTTGTTCGCGCTTTCTAAGTTATACAAGCTTGCACACTTTGTGAACGAAAACGAGTAAGCCATGGCCTAAAACTATACTGGATAGCCAAGAGCAAGTTGAAGTTCTCTAAACTGACTTTAATCTATAGTTTATTTTTATACACACGTAGTTATTATTTACATGACATGGTTTTACTCACAAACGCTGCAAATTCTCGTATGCCTTCAAACTGTTTCTGTCTATTTCAGTGATATAGCCTCGAGATAAGTCCCTGGAAAAAAAGTTGAAGCAATTGTAAAGACTTGAGACTCCATGCAAACCTAACCTAACCTAGATATGGAAAAATTATCGAAATATATTCTTCACTTGGGATAAGCAATAATTAATGGAATTGAAGTGCGCTATCTACGTGCGAATTTATTTGAAAGAGCCGCGATTATCCGCGTTGCACATTTCACGAGAAGGTTAATACCCCATTCACACCAACCTGTCAAACATGTTTAAAAGTAGTTTAACTAAGCAAGGTTAAAGTTTAGCTGCTTATACCATACACAACCCACAACTTAATCAGAAAAACCTGTTTGAATAAGATATATTGGCAAAGTGGTTTGAAATTTGTCTTCTCAAAATCACTGCAAAGGGCAACTCAACAAACCGGAAAAATCTAAACTTGATTTAGTTAAACTAGTTTAGTTGGTGTGAATGGGATATAAGGCTACGCGATGCACGAAGAAAAACCTTTATTTATTTTGGCGAGAAAGTTGGCACACCAATCATGCATGCCGTGTTCGAGCTAACGCTGGGTATCATTTCGCTTGTAGAAAATACTCGCTTTTCGCCAAAAAAATTCTAAAACAGCTAGGTTTCCGTACTACTATAAGTCGTGTATTTACAGCTGTTGATCATTACAAGTGAAGATTATCAAATAATGATCCAAGGAAAGCTCTCGTTGAAACTACTTTTTACTTACAGCGTTCGCACACTACCGGAGAAGTTAAACACGGGAAACGCCTCCATCCCAGTACATTTGACTGTAGTAAAACCAGTACTACAATGGCAGTTGCTTGGACAACCAAATTCTTCAGCAGCCTGAGCGGGTGTTAAAGCGGTAAAAATTACTCCGAGGAGGAGAAACAGTAGAACCTCATCTACACGCATCTTGGATGAGCGAAAGTTTCGGAGGAATAAATTTGTACGTACGTCATAAGCATTTCTTTCTTTTGCATTCTAAGCGCGCGCAGGAAACGTTACAATTGCACTGTACAGGTTGGGTTTCATATGATTAGCGTACGAGCTGGAGGGCCGGGGGGAGGAAGAAGCTATGGAAATTATATTAGTTTTTGGGCAAAACGCTAGTGATTCGGTCAAAATAATGCTGTTGGCCTTATTTCCAATCTCGTAAATAGAGTTCTAGCTAGTAAACTAGGGAACTTAAGCACAGATTTGAGACGCGGACGAACAGAACTGCTTTTGTTGTGTTCTGACCTCAACCAATCAGGTGGAAAGCTCTCGTTTAGCATTTTAAGCTAAGCGCTTCATAAAAAAGATATTTAGCAAGCGCCAATGAAAAGAAGTGTCAACTTCCGACTGTCGTGCGCGTCTCAACAACGTCTCTGCTTAGTCCCTATTTACTTGAAGTTTGTAGGCTGTCAAGTGGTTTCTTCAGCGAGTTGGCACTCTTTTAATGTATATCATTTGTATCTGCTGCTGATCTGAAGTATCTGGCGCATCGAAGACGCCACGGTAGTCAGTGAACCCGGCCTTTCAGGCTCCCGACATTGAGTCCTCTTTTTTGTTTTTTAGGTTTCAAGGCTTGTAAGCTACTTTCTCTGACATTTGCCTTGTCAAAAAAGGTCTTAGACTAAAATGATATGAGTGACCTTGGACTACAAGTCGGTTAAATGTGTATCGTGTTAATCCAAAATAAGAAAGTTATTTTCATTCCCAACTTCTCATCAACAAAACAAGGACACGAATTGAATCACAGCGAACGAAGACAAGAGTTTTGTTTTTGTGGTGGCTCTGAAAAGAGACATTTGGAATGCCTTAACAAAGGTGAGTTTGAAAATTTTTCTTCAATTTTTCTTAGGAGGCATTCCTCTCTTACGTCCATGTTGTTTACCATGGTATTTACGTGGCTTTTTAATTCACAGAGTTGCAGTGTACGCTGCAAGCCTGCTGTGCCCAAAACAAGACCATTTCGAAGGACGTCTAGCAAATATGCTTCATGTTGTTCTTTGAACGCCTCGAGTATATCGAGAAACTCGTCTCGAACAGAGTCTAGCTTCTATAGCACGTCCAAACGGTCCATCTTGAAACAGAAATGTCTGTATTGAGCGCGCCTATGGCAATTAAGTCATTGTGAACAGTGTGGACAAGATAACATTTTCGGACAACGCCATGGAAGGAGGAACTTTATCCTTTAATAAATTTTAGATTTTAGTAGATTGAGACTGTTGATAGAGGTCATTGAGTATGCAAGCTTTCAATATAACTATTTTTGGGCAGATAGCAGTTTCATTTAATGCGAGAACTGTGAACGTTTTTTTTTTCATGCAATTTGCTTGCGTTTGCATCCCGATTTCAACACTCACGCATTCGGGCATTACGAATTTCTTTTCGGGCAAGAAGGTCACCGCCACCCCCCACCCCCTCCCCCCCCCCCTCCGCCAAGTCCGACCGTGCCCGTACGCCTATGACTACTTTCTCTCTCCTGAGGCCATATGATATTACTTCATTTTAAAATATACAGGGCAAAATAACTAAATTTTCATTGGCCGATACAGGAGACATTTTTCTCTTAATTTTGTCATTATCGAGGGCAAAATTACTTGAAAATGATAGAGAGCCGGAACTTAAAAAAGTTATAACGGAACCAAAACGGATCTTTGCAAGTTGCTTTCTGGAAGCTGCAAACGAAGAGTTCACTAAAGTGCCGCAGCATTGAACGGCTGTTTCAAATTCAAAAGAAAATCTGGTTAACTGATGGATGTGAATAAAAAAAGAAGAGGTTTCGCAACTTGTGTCGAAACATAAAGCTCCTAGAGCAAAGAAGGAAGATAACTTTTTAAATACATGAAGTTTTTTAATATCGAATCTTCTTAAAAAATGTCTCTTTCCGTGCTTGTTGCTTTACTTGAAATAAAAAAAATTGTCAGGACTTCGAGATATTTCACGGGAACAGTATAGAATTTTTCAATGGCATTCGCCGCGGCCAATTACAAGAAAAAAAGATTGAACGCAGCTTTTTTATATAGCGGTTTAGGCTTTAAAAAGAACAACCATATTGTCCATTTATTTCCCCTTAAGTTCTATTACAATAAGTTGTTAGTAGACGCTGAACTGAATCCGTGTTCACCATCTTGGATAATGACGCTTCTAAAATGTCGTTCATATCGCGTGTACTTCTAAAGTAGGTGAAAAGCTATGAACAGGCGATAAATAAGAGTATAGCCTGCGAATACAACTTGCGAATATATAGAGCCTGCTAATAGTATATCCTGTGAGTGGACCCACGTCTAACACCAAAACTGCCCTGAGCGATGACAGGCTGCTGCATCTACTGGCTAGGAAACGTTTTACGTGTGAGATAAAATTTTGTCATTCCCTACTACCAAATGGTACATTTATGTATTATTTATGTATGTCCGTTTTCACAAGTGTCTTCAGAAAGTTTAGAAAAATGTGCACGGTTTTCATTCTGATCCGAATTTGAACTGAAATCTTGTTTCTATACTAGGCTCCCGCGGATTCGTCCCATTTCTCCTTCGATGGTTTGATGACCACATACAAGAGAGGCGAATGAAAGCGCAGATAGTTCTGTTTGCGTCTGTTGATGACATTTCGGATTGTAATAGTACCCCACGTGGTGACTGTGGAGATCTTGTACTTTCTTTGCGTCAACAACATCATCGCCGCCGTCGCCATCTTGTTCACCTTCTTCATGAGTCACATTGATAACTCCACTGCCGTTCACGGCGCTGAGAATAGTCGGCATGCCAATTTGTCCTGTTTGAAGCTGATTTGTAAGGACGTCCGATTCAATCAAGTCTGGAATTTCACCATGGAAATCACTTAGAGGTCGAAGCAAAGCCAGACAGCAAGAAAAGGACCACTGCGGATTTTTACGCCATTTCTTGAGGTAACGATACAAAAACGCTACGTACTGAACTGAAAGGAAACGAGAAACCGAAAGATAAGGAATGATAGAAATTGTAAACTGACTAAGTAGCTACTCATCATAATCAAATCATTCTCCTCCCTGCCAAATGGCTTCAACCTGATAAGGCGTCGGTTCCAGGTTCCTTAGGAAATAAGCTCACCTCCGTTTTGCTAGTGGGTAGAAGTCACTTAAAAAAATATGACGGGCCGGCCAGTCAATCGACTGAATATAACAGATTGACCGAGTAATAAACACATGCTCACTTAGTAATTGTAGTATTATCTTACCTACAAGCAAGCCAATCACTAAAGTATTCGCTCCAAGTATTAATATCCTGAATAAGATCGTGTCTGTATACGGGTCAATCGAGCTAGGTTTTATCTGCTCTGCGGGAATTCTGCTCACAGCTCCAACACCCAGGTTGACCACAGTAACGGCCAGAGATATCGTCATTAATCTGTTGTCGGTCGAGTCTTGTATGGGTTTGATCCAGGCAAAAAGCATTCCATACATTCCAGCGATGACCCATGCCAAGCCAATGTATGACCTGCTCTCTTGTCTCACAAGAATCAAACCAGATGTAAGGATAACTTTGCGAGACATTTCAACTAATTCCCAATACCAGGAACGACGATTGTAGCTTTCAAAGAGGAATCGCAATCCTGCGATCATTTCCTTCCCACAACCTGAATGCCGAGGTGTCTCAGCATCTGCCGTGGGTGGTCTCTGCTGTTTCCAAATGGCGACAAATAAAATGACAGGGAGCGCGACGATATAGGTAGCTGAAACGTACGTTCCAATAAGTAGACGGTTGTATTGTGTACCTTGACATTGTATGCTGTAATCTGCTCTAAGGAAATTGTTACAGAACTCTTCCTTCTCGTCTCTGCAAAGTGTCCGGCAATTAAGTGGTAGGACATTGACTGTCTTAGAACATGTACTCAGGTAAGTCACGAACAAGTAGAAAAACACATTTCTGTACACGAATTCTTTCGTCTCTGAGATGTTCTTAACTTTTCGGTGTCCTCCGTGTTTTGATCTCTTAAGATGATCACTTTACGTATTCCATAAGCGACAGCAGAAAAGCCAATGACGAAAGAATTCAGTAACATCAACGCAAACAAGCTTCCAAAAGCATCCACTTTTAATCCCGGGAAAAGGCAGTAAATGGGTGCCACCTGAAGGACACCCATCTGGAGTATTCCTGAATATTTGGCGATTACTTGCAAGGAGCCCGGCCATTTTATGTATGAGAATGTTTGCAGTAAACCATAGGTAACCTGATAAAAACCAAGCACGATCTTAAGTTTAATCAAAAGCACATCTATCAAGGGCTGCCCTCCTTCCTTTTCAGTTTTTCTTTTCCCCGTTCTAACCAAAACAACAGTGATTATCAGGACAATGGCTGCAATGATCGACAACTGCGCCAGCATCCACTTCTTTGTTGAACACTTTTTGCATTCCTGCAATTGCTTGTAGTATCCTGAACTGCAAACTGCACAGAGTGGGCCCTCATACCCGTCCGCACACGGAGAATCTAAATCACCTTTGCAAGACTCTTGAGTAGGACACTTGTAAGGTATTGGTATCAGATAAAGAAATTTTACACCGGGAAGCATCTTGTGTGTCACATTTCGCCATTCCCACCAATGACCTGACTTCAATGAAGCGTAATCATCTTGGCATTTCAATCCACCTTGTCCACATTTGTAACATTTCTCGAACATATGGGTTCGATAAAATCCTTCCAAACATTTACAAGCTCGATATCCAGCAAAGAAGTCAGTTTCGGTTCCTGTTGAAGACGAGGAATTTAAGAATCATCACTACTACAAAATGTATGCAGACCTAATCAAGTCTATCGAAGTTCAAACGTTCAATTTTAGGCAGGAGGAACACCCCAAGTCGCTTTAGTTTGCCAACCCGATGACCAGGAGTCCCTCTGAGTATTTCGTCTGTGCGGGTTGCCAGTTTTAAATGAAGAATATCATTTTAAATCGCCGGAGTAACCTTCCAAGGCGAAGCAAAGTTTGTCAGGAAGCTTTCCGAAATTCTCACACTAAAAGAATTCATCATTAAGAGTCGTATACGACGCTGTACAAATTTTACCCAATGCAAACAAATTAGTATTTATCATTTTGTCAAAAAAAACACAAACACCAACCTTCTTCTTTCAAATAACGCGGTAATTTTTGGATTTTTTTCAGGTTCAATAAAACGAGTTAATAGTTTTAATTTAAAGATTTGTTAGGCTGCTGCTACAACGAAATGCAACTTAGCCTGGCCCCAAAGCAACTTCTACACAAAGGTTGTAAATGGAAGTAAAGAGTGTTTCTAATACACCTTATTCCAAAATGGCCGACATTTTAGTGTTCTTTTGTTTGCTTGCAAATTAGCCCGCGTTGCCTCGTTTAGAGGAAAATATTCTTTTGAATTTCGAGTTTAAGAACGAGGCAACCAGGGCTAATTTGAAGGAAAACAAAAGACCACTAAATGGTGTATAGGGTATATATTACGAAGACATGGATGATCGGATGATCATCGCAGTTATATGCACAACTTAAGCAGCTGTGAAAGCCTTAAAAAATTCAGGCCTGAACGGGATTCGAACTCATGATCTCTGCGATACAGGTGCAGCGCTCTACCAACTGAGCTATCAAGCCAAATTGGCGCGGGACACATTGTTAGTTATACCCGTTAGTAATATACCTGTAGATGGTGAAGAATGCAAGTGAATATATGAAAGATCGTGTATTTGAACTGCGGAGAAAGATCCGAACACATAGATGATCATTGCAGGTATCGCTGAGTTCATGGGTTCGAATCCCGTTCAGGCCTGAATTTTTTTCAGGCTTTAATTTCACAACTGCTTAAGTTGTGTATATACCTGCAATGATCATCTATGTCTTCATATCTTTCTCCGCAGTTCACACATATGATCTTTATAGTCATTTGCAAGATATATATTGTTGTCAATGTTTGTGTTAATTATATGGTTTGTAAGTTAATGACTTTTATAAATTATTTGGAGAATAGTCGAATTCAATAATGAAGAAAAGCATAATCCTATAGAAAAGGCCCACATAGGTACCAGAGGGCGTTACTCACCCTCTGGACAAGATTTGCAATCTTGAACTTGTCTTCCTGGTGTTTTATTAAAGTGAACAAAAGAACCATTTGGACATTTCTTGCAGCTTGTTTCCACATAGCCGACATCGTCGGAATAAAATCCTCCTGAAACCCGAAAGACATTACCAGTATATTTTGATTTCATTAAAACATTTTTACAGAGGGACAGTGACTGCATAGAGTCTTCACTCTGACTACAAAGACTACTGCGCTTCAAATAAACAAGGACAACCAATTCACCATACGTAGTACGATGGCCAGCTGTGACTGGAGGAATTCCATTCACAAGTTTCCGTAAGGGAAGAGCCTAGGTAACAAGGTTGGTGTTGCTGTTCTTCCGTAGGCTAACTGTCGCATAGATCTCCTGTTACCGTGTTTCTTGAACGTGAGTGTGTACGCCTCAAGAAAAAGTAAGAAATTATTCTCTCAATCAATTTTATGTGCAGATGTTCTAAAAGTTGGCTGAATACCTGCTGAGCATTTTATACATCCGTCCTTCCCTCTTGTGGAGGAGTTGGAGAAAGTTCCCAGTGGGCATGGCCGAAATGACCTCGCCTTAGAATTGACTTTGTATGGCAGTTCTCCAAATCCAGTGGCAAAGAGAGCAACCCTTAAGGTTGCACCGGTATATAAATAGATGTTGGAAACTCTGATAGCTTCTGCTTCAGAATCAGGATTCCTAAGAAAGAGCAGAGAGCTTTTGTTGCCAGCGATTTGAAATAAAACCAATTGATTGTTAAGCTTCATTTACTGTTATTCTATCTAACAACGAGTTCTGTGCTTTGTAGTTACATGAAAGCTGAAATCGCATTCTCGTCTCTAGTCTTCGCTTATGAAAAAATGTAATGCCTTGCGTCTTAATGATATTTTCCCATAAGAGAGACTAGGGAGCATAAAGTTGCAAGGAGAACAGTATTGCTTTTACACCTGGACGGGCTGTTAGTCCATCACAGTAAATTAATCTACTCTTGCATTTTGACTTGTATTCCTAAAGGAGATCCCTTGTACCCATCTATACTCATACATGGATTAAAGAATAATTCATCGTTAACCACTTTACAAGACATCACTCTCAATTAAGACTGACTCTCTCAATTAAGACTGTCTCAACACGCCAGCAGCATAATGTCCAGTAGAATAAAGCCTATAACTGATTTCTGTTCTTCATTTAACGTGCAGTGTTTGCCTGATAACAAATTGAAACTGAATAACAATATAAGCCTGCATGGTTCTTGAAACAGCCCCAGCTCAAATAAACAGGGAATATATGATCAAATAAACGACAACTCAGTGAGAGCCGGTTTGAGATTCGTATGCATTTATTTAAGGATTAACTTTAGAAAGGGTCTCTCACATGGAGTTTCCTCTCCTATCATGAGATACCACTGCTGTGCTTCGCCGCCACGTTAGGAATATTAAAATTCCTATGACTATCAATAGTCACAATTATTATCCAACTCTGCTTCCTAGAGTACAAATATCGCGCGAAACGAGTACAAATAACAGGTATTTGTACTCGCCTCATTCCTCCCGGCCGCGTGAAGTTCAAAACCTTGGCAAGTCAGAATTTTGGGAAAAGAAATCGTTGGATAACAAATCTCTTATTAGACGTTTTGGTGTGCAGTATCGCTGTATATTTTTACTCGTTGTTTGTATTTTGACTCGCCCTACGGGCTTGTCAAAATACTGCACAACTCGTAAAAATATACAGCGATCTACACACCAAAACGTCTAATAAGATATATATATATTTTGAGCCGTGAATCTAGAAAGCATCCGAGATAATAAGCTGATTTCTCCGTTCTCGAAACTGTAAGGATCACATAATTACTGTAAGCTATTAATTACCAGTAATATCACTTTTATGGGCTGGGGCCAATGGTTTATTATTCAACTTTACGCGTGAAGTAAATTATAACAATAAAATATTTCACGTATTATTCGCGTCATCTACTGACAAATATATTGTACAGCGACCCTGGGCTTGGGAGTTGAACTGGAGTGTTCTGATCGTCCTATTCTTTATCACCCTTAAAAAAAAACAATGGAATCTCAGCAACAAAATAAGAAATAAGGTGAAATAAAAACAAGTAAGCGTTTATGTGAAATATCACATATTTAAGCGGAAGAGAAAAAAAGATGAAAAACAGAATCCCACCAAATGAACTTCGCTCCATAATATTCCATTCATCCATTCCTTGTTCATGTTTGTCTATACACGTTTTTTTTAATTTTGCTTGATATGGTCTTGTTTAACGTTATTCTGTATTAAAAAGGGTTTACTGCGGTTCAAAAAGGTTTGTGGCCTATTCAGTATTAATTAATCAGTATTGGAGAAGTGCAATGAGCTCTTTGGTCAGGTAGGTGGAATGTACGTCACACGGTCTTGTTTAACATTATTTTATATCAAAAAGGGTTTACTCTGTACAAAGCTTCGCTGCCTCGGTGTGAATTTATGCAAACGTAATTTAAATATTATTTTTAGTTTATCCGGTATTAATTAAGCAGTGTTCGAGAAGTGCAATGTGCTCTTTGCTCAGGTAAGTGGAATACGTCACAGTTGAGATTCTAGACCACCAAGGCCGCTAAAGGACTCCAAGCTCAGTGTCTTCAACTTCGTCCGGAGTAAAAATCTGTCAGGAAGAGACGGTACGTTACCAAGGAAGTTGTATGCCTGGCTTAGTTTCAACAAACATTCCTTTACTTCGCATAAAACATACCAACATTCAGACTAAAGCACTGAAGAGCACAGGCAAAAGGCTATGTCGTGTAATGGGTCTTTGTCTGCAACAGGTGATTTGCAGATGGTTATAGTAAAGATGATTTCCAGTCCGTACTGCGCAGTCTCAGCACCATAATGCTTATAAACATTATAAGTTCCCACTCGATGGAATGTGAATCGATATTATTCGTTACGAACCACATAACCTTATCTCTTAGACCTTTCAAATTTCTTTCCAACAGCTTTATTAATGTTTGCAGCTGCGACGAGGAAGAACGAAGCATAAAGCTTCGACTGCTTCGCATCCATAATGGCGGTTGTTTTGAAACTTTGAATTTGCTTCATGTAAGTAGCTGCGAAATGTTTACATTTTGTGATGTCTTACATGAACAGAACAAAAAACGCAATCAAACTCTCGAGAGTGCGCATTTACGGACTGGAAATCATCTTTAGCGTTAAATTAATGTAATTAACGACCATAAATTCATACTATCATTACAATCAGCTCTTATACAGATCCGCGTAATCTGCCTACATTGTAAAGGGGTGAATCAATTAGTAGTGCAGTGAAATAATGTAATTTAGTGACAGGTTTCTCTCTTTAAGTACGAAAGTCATGGTTAATGATTCCGAGCTTTGAATTTTCTTTTGTTTCAGTCGAGGGACTGACGCTTGCAATACAATAATACTAACATCTAGAAAAGAGAACTTACACTGTTAAAGTATTGGTACGTCTAAACGCCTCGGACTCGATTATCTTAATAGGGTTATCCGAAAGCATTCTTCAAGAAAAAAAATACAGCAATCAGACAACTGCAGAGCTCTAGCATTGTTCAAGCCATTTGTTGACAGTTCCACGTAGCTGGTCGTGAGCAGTACGTAATGATTTGAATCATAGCTACATTGTTGCAATATATGGTACAGACATTATGTAATCACCTTCTACATCGAAACATTCTTTTGTTATACGAAAGACACCTGAAAGCTATAATTTTAAAAAGTAGAAAATCAACAGGTCGCCTCCACTACAGTCCATATTAATACTTACATAGTCAACTGCTGCGAACGAGTATGAAAAAACGCTCGATGAGGAATTTTCTCTAATCCATTGGCACTCATAAATCTAGAATGTATCATCAAAAGAGGGAGATTATTGAAGAAGATTATTTTTATTGTGTTTTTCTATCGGTATTTTGTTAATTTTCACGATTTAACTCAATCGGGTTGTATATAGAGTAGATGAATTGTAGTAATGGATTTTTAAACCCTGGTGAATTTTTTACCGTGTATAAAGAATTAAAAATTAAAGATTAAAACTGAAGCATAGTAAGCTATATGGCTTCCCCATTGTCATGACTCCTGCAAAGTTAGAAACATACTAGCATTTCTTTTCTTTCTGTCTAGTACGGAATGACATCTTTAGAAATAAATTATGTCACGTGACCTGTTTTGCTTAAGTGCCACTGCCAGTAAATAATTTATGGAGAATCCGACGACAGGGCGGAAAATTTGAATTTTGTTTTTTTGCGTTGGAAAGGCCCTTTTTGGTGAATGTTTTTCAGAAACATGCTTTAAAAGTTCCAGCGAGTTCACAACTTTAAGTAAGCGGATTATAAAGGATTATAAGGGATCTAAATGCGGTATCGGTACTTCGTCGATTTTCGACACGGTATTTCGGTGTTTGCCAATTTTTCTTGAGGTATTGGGTACCCCCCAATGTCCCTTTCTTTACAGGCAGGGGCTCTTACCAACCATCGTAGTCAATCATAAAGAGTCAGTGTATACATAAATGCAGTAATAACGTTGTATACGTACAGGTATTGCACTTTTGTTAAGATGGCAAAAATACCATTTGATATGTATGGTATCATGTTATTCTGCAAATATCTATCAATTGTTCAGACCATTAGTCATTGAATAGAATGTTTGGACAGAGGATGGCAATACTGTGCTAGAACATTCGGGACGTACAAAAGGCCCGCTCGAGTTGAACGCACACTTGCACAGGGAGCGCTGTATGATTATGAGTTAAAAGGAGCTTCTCGAGACGTCAAGCATGGGACAAAATGGTACTTGGTAGCATTCCTTCGAATTTGGATGCTTTCAGTGGGGCGGGGTGCTAACGCCATTTTTACTGCAATTGCTACTAATCTCGCAATCTGATTGGCTAATTTGCCGTTGTCGATAAGAGTCCAGACAACGCAGCTCGCGTCAATGTGTCACGCAACCACTGTGACGACGCGTAACGTTGTCGATACTCTCTCCTCCGCAGAGGTTCAAGCATTCGTTATATCAATCCGCTGTGCGAAGTGTACCGCAGGCAGAAAGTCGAATGCCTCGATCAGGCGGAGAACCTCTGCCAGATGTACGTCGATTTCTCGTACATCCTTGTCGTTTTCTCGTACATCGATGGATTTCTCGGCTTTGGCTTCATTTGACAGCTTGAAACTCACAGAAACTCATTGCTAATTATGTCGCTACAGTTTGCATTAGTTTTTTTGTTACCTAGTTTCGTATTTTCCAAGAAAAGAAGCAAAACTGTTTTACTTCGAAGGCCTCCCTGAAACCCGTGAGGGGTAGTCTTGCATGTCCTAAAAACAATAATATGGCGAACGATTCGGATCAGCTGGAATGTCCTCTTCAAGAGCTCTCTCTTCAAGGTAAATTTCAACTTAAATAAAGTCTTGCAATCTATATATCTTATATTTATTTTTTCCTATTATTTGCAAACGTTAAATTTAGAACTTCTGTAAAAATGCCGTTAATAAAACGAAGTAAACAAAAGGATAAGCTTAATCATCGTTTGGTTCTCACCACTGAAATCGTATTGTTATCTACATCTACATCTATATATGTAATCTGCAAAGAGATTTATCCATCACCGCAGATGTAAAAGAGAAAAAATTACTTTCCTTTAAACAAATGTATGCTAAGATTAAGCTCAATGCAACTTAAGACTTGAGCTTCGATTTCACAATGATTTCGCGAAGAAAATTGTTCAGTTCGCCGAGCAGACAAACGTTAAAAAAACTTACTTGTTCTTGTCTCTTTTAAGACTGAATTGCGATCCTGTTCAGAGTTTCACTAGCCATGAGTTTCCTGAGCACATTTTGTTCTTCTCTTTATTTCTTCATCACCACTTACGCGATCTTGAGAATGTTGAATTCGATAGTGATCGCTCAACCACTCGGAGGTGAACGAAAGACGCTTAGGAAAACAGTTCTCATGAAAGCAACAGACTTTTCCCGATTTCCATGCATTCAAGTATGTTTTAGCTAAACCTTCGACATCACTTAACCTCAAAATCTTGCACGCCATTTTTGCTGATACAAGGTACACAAGCCACCCCTGCGAGTAGCCCACAGGAAATTGCCTCCCCCGGATGGCGGCCATCTTGGGCGTGGTATCTGGCAGAGGCTCCCGCGCTTCGGGCCGTCGCCTGTAACTCTGTGCCTGCACTTACATTACTCAGCGGATCCTCCCCACCCGAAAAAAAACCTTTGAGCCTCTGCGGAGGAGAGAGTTGTCGATAATAGTACAGACTACGCTAAACCACATTCAATTTTTTAACTAGCCTAGGCTTTGCACGCAAAGTTTTCGAATACTGACTCGCAAGTGTATTCGCCTATTAAGTTTAGAGCGGCAGAACCGGTTTATTTCTTCACTTAGTCTCTTTGTTGGGATCTTTGTCGAAAACTTAGTAAACTAGTATAATTCTTAAGAAAGAAAACCTGAATGGCTGCCAATGTCTCAGAATTGAAATACAATAATTCATTTTAGTATACACACACTCAGTGATCTTGGTGTTTCAAGCAATCTGATTGGCTCGCTATCTCTGGCTAATGAGCATTATTTACCTCCTACCGAGTGAATAATAACTCAAAAACAGAAAAAAAAACGCGACAAAATTATTAGCTTTACCCCCTTGCACACGGTGACTGCACCCGCAGAACCAGCAACAGAACGAGCTTCCTAACGAAACGACACGATAACAGTCTTTTTCTTCGCAGCTAAAAAACAATTAAGACAATACTTAAGCTGCTTTGCCTTCTTGTAATGTTTAACTCGAGAATTCTGGGTCTGATTTGACGAGGAAAAGCATGTTTTGTTGTAAATGACACGACTATTTTCCTACCTGGCGACAGCGATTGAAGGACGAGTTACCGAACGCGGGCGAACCATTTTTGGCGCCAAATTAAAAGCTTGAAGACAAAAAGCGTTCACATTTTCCCTTTCGTTAATCTGATATGTTTTTGCAATTATAAATCCCTTTTCTTAAATAATAGCCGTCTCTAGTGAAAAACATTTGCTTTCCTTTTAACATTTGACGTCAGGCCGGCTGGCAAACAAATTTTCCACGATTTCAAGATGCACGACGTGATCACGTGAGAGTCGAAAGTTGTTGTTTCTCTAGGGAGTTAGTGAGTTTTGACCCATGTCACGTGAGACGTTTTCCTCCAATCGGAAAACGTATTTGAGTTGGGAGGTATAACAATACGTGATCCAAGCTAAAACAAAATAGCCGGCGAAAACTCGCGAATCACCGGTGTTTCTGAATCGGAAATCCTGACAATACAAGAAGATGCTGTACCAGAAAATACAAAGAAGGCTGCGAAATTTGGCATGAAAATTTTCAAAGGATAGAAAAGAATTACCGACGTTCAACTTTCGAACAGTTTCAGGACATGTCCTTGGCAATCACACATTTCATCAATCAGGATTCATTGGCAGAAAGTGCTTTTCCACGAAGCACCTCCTCGTCATTGTACTAGAAAATATTCATTACTAGTTTTTACCAAAGTCCTGCGCACACAGTAAACTTATAGCGGAGTTCTTGCGCGCCGAAGGCGGGCGAGCGGAGCCCCATACCCATTTAGGAAAGAAAAGGAAAAAAAAGAAGAGGAAAAGAAAAGGAAACCCATGAATTTATAGCGTCATTGTTTGATATTGGACATCCATGTAATGGTCAAGTAACACTTGTCAAAACAAGGTATCCGCTGACCAGTATCACGTGATCATATCTCGGGCTCAAGTGCAGAGCTCATGGAGATGACGTGTGCTTTTACCAAGTGCTGGTTTTCGATTGGATTGCGGGCTCATGTCAGGTTAACTTGTTGTAAATAGGGCTGGGTTGTTCGGAAGCCCAACCCTAACCCATAACGCTGACCCAGGATTTTAAAAGTTAACCGAAGTATGAATTTTTCTTGTATACAGCTGCTTTTATTTTGTGTATTTTGAGAACCTTGAGATTATTCAAACTCAAAACAGAAGGCCAAACAACATAAACAGAAAACCTCACCGTTGAAATTGATTTTGTGATAAAAATTAAGGCTATTATCCAACGACGTTTCGACCATCTATTTATGCATGTAATTGAACTTGAAAATTACAGCTGAATGGTCGAAACATCCTTCGCTTTTTGCATTAATTTTTATCACAGAAACGAAAAAAGTTACTCGAAATGCAAGAAGTTGTGAAAAAGTTGCCGAGCACTTGAACTTGTGGAAAGCCCTACTGGTAAAGATAGGACCATGTGCGACTGCCGCTACTGGAAGAAGGTAGAAACAGTAGGTACTAACAGACTCTGTATCATTTTTGAACAGCAAAACAATTCCTCTGGTAAATGCTCAATCCTGTTATAAGACAAATCCCTGCAATAGTAATAATTTCATCAACGACATGTACAGCTTCGTGCTAAATGCTGGCAGTTACAAGTAAATAAAGAAATCACTCAGCTCGGATCTTTGATTCTCAAACTCATTAATAATTCATCAAGCTAAAACAAAGAAAATCACAGCCGTGAAGGAGGTTTTGATACCCGGTCTTAATTAGCATAGATTTTGACGATTTTACCTCTCGATTTTCTCCTTAGTTTTTGCTTCGATTGAGAAGATATGTCAAACACTCGAGACAGTGTTTCATCCGCTATCCAAACACCTCGAATTTCGTCAAAAATACTCCGCTGCGCGTCGTATTTTCAACTCTCTTCTCGGTGTTTGGATATCCTGATGAAACACTGTCGCTCGTGTTTGATATAGTACTTGATACACTTCTAGAATCCCAGACGAATATGCAGACCTGATAGATAGTCACACAGAATTTTGTTTCTAAGACTCATGGAGGCCTTATGTGTTGCATAGCGAGAAAAGGACAGATGATCGAGCCTGTCATCTATGATAGAAGTATTTTGTGATCCCTAAAGTAAGTTAACGTTTTTATTAAAGAGAGGATGACGTCACAACTGCACATAACTTACAGGAAGTCTAGATAGTTGTTATTGGCAAATAACTTGGAGGTTAGATTTCGAATATGGTTGAGAGATACAGACCTATAAAAAAATATATAAGAAGAAATAATCAAATCACCGAGACTTAGAACTTTTCTCTCTGGTTTTACGAGCGTTGTTATGGTTTTTGTGCGTTAATTACTATGTATAATTGTACATTCGCTATTTGTTTTAGTCAGTACTGTTGATTTCTTGAGCTTTTCTTTTGCAGAATTTCGTTGAGGAAAAAAATGAGTGATGTTTAAACGATGATTCTGTTAGGAAATTGGTATGAAATCAACTAAATTATTTTTCTCTTGAAATGGCTGGTCCCGCCAGAACATGAGTGCGACCCCATCGTAATTATTTGTTTTGTAAAATACTATTACAAGGGTTCTAAGGATGACAAAGCACCCTTTACTTCATGTTTTCAATTCAATGCCGTAAAACAGGTAATCGTTCGGGCCAATAACAAAGCCGGAACAGACATAATCCAGAGTGAGCCAATCAGATGAACACGATCGGAGCTTATCCCGGTTTCAGTAGCATGAAGCGACAAGGAATATTTCTACTCTCCCCTGGATGGGATGCTATTCCATAGCAGGTTTACCCCCAGCATTAAATTTGCTGGTACCCATTTATACACCTGGGTAGAGAAAGGCACTGTAAAGTAAAGTGTCCTGCCCAGGAACACAACACAATTTCCCCTGCCTTGAACCCGGACCGCTCAATCCAAGCGCCCTAACCCGTGAGGCCACCGCGCCTGCCCTAGGAATTTGTAGATACAGATAAAATAAATAGATTAGTGTTTAACAACTGTCACAGTGCGGTCAATACGCTAGTACTTACAGAACCTCCAGTTTTTTCATGGTGGCAAACAATCCATGAGGTAAGAATTTAAGGGCGTTTGATCCCAATAAGCTGTGAAGAATCATTTAGTAAGTGAAATGATAAACTAAAAAAACTAATTATCATCGCCAGTGGAGTGCGTGAATGCTAACTTACACACTATGTACTTTTGTGAAGCTGGCAAACACTCCATCAGGTAAAAAGACAATGGCATTTGAACTCAAATCCCTGGGAAAGAGATTGTCAGGTAAGCAAACGAAAGATTTTCCTGCCTCAGATTGAAGCATTAAGATCGATAGTATAATGAAATCTACCAGGAGCTGAGAATATCACTTCTTCAACAATTTAAAAATATATACCAAAAAAATACTCGGTCAAGATTTTCCCATACAGACCTCCAGCTCGGTTAATTAGTAAGAGCCAAATATTGACTCATGCATTATTCATGATACCTAATGGAGTGTGGGTTTTCCAGGAAGCAGCGGCCGACTCTATAGCTAGCGTTGTAAGACCTTGCTAAGTTGCTAATGGTAGCTTGAAATCTGTCAGTTGTTTTGATAATTTTTTTCATGAGTCACGGACAGCGGTTAAAAAACACCGGTAATATGGAAAAAAGGAAAAGCTGCAAAACGCCTCAGTGTAAACTACTAAACGATTAATTGTATAATAAAGAAAAGTACTAAATGATGAATTGTATAATAAAGAAAAAAATCACCAGTGACTAGGTTTGAGTTATCCGATTTAAACAGGTCGCTTTACGCTTCGGCGGGTGACACAAACCGCGGCGTTATCGTGCAAAACTACATCCAACAATAGATATAATATAAATAAATTGACGTTTCAGTACTTTATCGATTCGTACTTACAGGTCTTGCAGATTTTTCAGGTCCCAAAATACCTTGTCACCTAAATATGCAATGGCGTTCCTAGAAAAATATCTAGAAAAGCATTTGTCTCCCTAAGTAATTATTTTGTATCCATCCCTATTAAGTAAAGCAAAAAAAAATGCCCGTGAAGAACATATATACATACATACACACATAAACTTTATTTGGTCTCGAATTTTCAGAGTAGCACCCAGATGCTAATATCTTCGAGCTAACCCACATTAATCGTATCTATCGCAAAATTCTCGATCATGATTGGTTCTCCGCGCACCTATTTGTCACGTAATCGGCGCGCGATCACATGGATGGGTATCCGATTACAGGTGTCCGATTTGAACTTTTTGTAATCGGACACCTGTAATTGGACACCCGCGTGATTTTCACGTCAATTACACGCCCCTTAGTGGTTTCCTTAGCAAAGTTTTCTACAGTTTTCAAAACTTAGGAAAAGCGCTACAGACGTTTTCGCTCAAAAGAAGTTCTCAAAAGACATTTTTGATTTCGAAATTTGTTATAGATACGATTAATTAGTAATTGGATCTCGTGTCGTACAATTCGTATAGGAAATAGCATGGTTTCTAGGGGTATTTGGGATAAATACCGCGAGTGATATTTCAAAATTCGCCAAAATATCACGAGCCGCCGCGGCGAGTGATATTTGGAGAGTTTTGAAATATCACGAGCCGGTATTTATCCCAAATACCCCGAAGAAACGGTGCTATTTTTTGTTTATACTACAAGGCAAAGAAATTTCGCATCTTGTGACGCTGTTTAGTCACGCACGAGTGATTGGTTTTACTACAACATGTGATCAAACATGTGATCGCACAAAGGTCACACATGTTCAAATGATTTTCGCTTCAACTGCGATAAAACAGTACTTGAATACCTGTAAACATCTTTTGAAGGGTACATTTTGAACAGCCTAATCGTCATTTGAAGTTTATCAATAGATTTTTTAACCGATTCTGCTTGTGGAACTTGGACTTTGGGCTTTCATTTAAGCAGCAGGCCGTGAAAATTGTTGGCTATTTATCGTTTCTTTGGTCGCTACAGCAGCGGAAAATAGTTTCCAGCGGACGACGTTTACTTCTGGTTGCCTGTGCTTCTGAACTGTTGAATAAAGACTGAAAGGAACCGTTTTTCGTTCTCTCACCTTCTTCGATCTCTCACCTTCTTCGATAGCAGTTAAAAGAGCGCTCGACGATAAAGCTATGCACCGAACTTCGTCAGCTGAGTTGGTTCGCGTTGCAGCTCACTGAAAATATCAGGACTGTATCCTTTGCCTTCCACCTTAAATCGACGATACAGTGACCTAGATCTTTGTACATTCTTTGCTGTTTCCATATCTTGGTAATTTCCTTTAGCTCGTGCAGTTTTTTCCACAGAATTTTGAAAATCTTTCCGCCATATTGTTTCGATCATTTAGGTTTCCATGGAAACTGAAATTTTTACATGTAAGTATTTCAAATTTGGCAGAAATACTACTGGTCTTAGCCAATCGCATTTGAGAAATTTCTTAGCCTGTAGTATAAAGGGAGTAATCGTGCTCGTAATTTCAAATCGGCCGCGCGCTTCGCACTCGTCAGATTTTGAAATTACTCGCTCGATTACTCCCTCAATTGTACTCCACTCGGTCCAATTACTATTAGTAATCATAAAAATTACAATTTCCTCGATTGTGATTGGTTTAAAACTCTTATTTTTCACTAATTCACCTGCCAAGTTGTTATAGGACAGTTTGTTATCGGACCGTGAGTTCAATAATCCAATCACATTCAAATTTGAAGTTTAAATCAACCAATCACATTCAAAGTTATAGTTTAAATCAACCAATCTCAATTTCAGAGGGACATGAAACCATTTACGTCTCCTTTGTCAGCATTTTAATGCAAATTTCCCTTTTTTCATAACTTGGTTATTCTTCTTTTCTCGGAAATTGTAATTTTTATGATTGACTGGTAGTAGGACTTTCGGTCTGTGATAAATAAATTTGACTTCCGCTGCGCGGTCGTCCGGTCGGTCGTATATTCGAAGTATATTGATATTTTATATATTTGAAGTAGTTTTAGAATAGTTAAATCTTATCATCTTATATTATTATGTATGTATGGGTTATTGACCAAGTTTGAGTTCAAGATGGCTGGATATTGGCCGAGTTCTTTTTTTGCGAGTTTATCCATAAACACGCAAAAAAAGAACGAGGCCAATATCAAGCCATCTTGCCCGAACAAGCTTGGTCAATAAAGGATTTATTATATGGCTTTTGGGGAAATTTTTCTTGCGGGAAAAGGCGGGTAGTCCCAAGCGGGCAAGATGGTCCATCTTGCCCGCTCGTGTAGCCAATCACAGCCCAGGATTTGATTCATCTTGCCCGCTCGCGGAGCTAGCCATATAATAAATACATTTATCATTAATAAGTATTTTAAGTAATGTCCCCGATTAGGAGGCCTGAGGGCAAGCTAGAAGATTAGACACTCTAATAAAGTTGTTGATTGATTGATTGATTGCAGAGCCATTTTACCACTCATTACGTCTTTTGTTTTGCGACGTTTTCGCTGCCGTTGTGGGTTTGTTTAAGGTCCCTGCTATCTGTGGTCTATAGAATTTCCGGAAATTTTTGGTCGAATAGAAAGCGCCATGGATTAAACACTTTTGTTTGCTTACAGTTTCCTCAGACTCTTCAGGTTGTCAAATACTCCGTTAGATACAAATGTGACAGCGTTTAAATACAAATGCCTGCGAGAAGTTATTGACCAAAACGTCAGTAAATGTACAAACTGGCTGGCTAAATGTACTGACTGACTAAATGTATAAGCTGGCTCATTTTAACAATTTCTTTAGCAGGAAAAGAACTTACCTACTAGTACTAGGCTACTCACGGTGAAATGCACGAACAGTACAAGCAAATTTTGCTCGAAGTTAACAGCGAATTTTCGTAGATTGTGACTTGAAATATACGAAATTTCGTTAACTCACGCGAACTTCTCGCTTTCAGCTTTTGCCATCTGCCTTGGAGATGTCATGGACGTAGATTATGGAACAATGTACCACTTGCCTTTCACAAGTCAAACTCTATCGATAGCAAGACTGCCATGTCACTAAATGCCTTATCACACTAGGGGTTTTTTGTGAAAGACCTTGACTGATCTAACAGTTCAGTGGTGACAGATCTCAAAGATCCAGGGTCGGGTGTTCAAAGCTGGATTAAGCTAACCCAGGGTTAGCGAGAATTTTGATTTCAGTTTTGCAACTTTTCTGAGAGGTTTTCTGTTTATATTGTTTGGCCCCAGTCTCTTTTTGAATTTTAATAATCTCAAACTAAACAAAAAAACAGGAAGCGAAAAAACACGTTTATACAAGAAAAATTAATGCTTCGGTTAACTTTTTATCCTGGGTTAGCGTTAACCGGCTTTCGAACAACCCGGCCCAGAATGACAGCGATAAAGAAGCTTATCAACCAAAGAGCTAGGAGAAACACCATTAAGCGACCTATAACTATAAACTGTTGTGTAGTTTAACTGGTGCTGTTGTCTTTGTTTTTGTTTCGCTTTTCTTTATGTTCATCTGAAATCATAATTGTACTGTGTTGCGTTCTGTCAATAAGTCACGCGAACTTTCGTTTGAGAGATTCGTGAAGCAGAGCGAACTTTGCAGCGGTAAAACAGTGGTCTTTCAAACTTTCGGGTAATTTTCGTAGAGATACTGCCTGAAGTAAAATGACGTTAATTTTCGCCGAAAAGCCCTGTAAAGCTCCATATTTCGTCAAACTTCGTTTTTATCTCGTGATGTAAAAATGCTGCTGGGACGCATGTATTTTCGTGAACGATGCATGGAAGTTTTCTTCCTTTAAATAATCAACCGAGCGCAAGCCGTAATCTCGGGAAAATTAACATCACCCCAGATCTTCCTCTTACAAGGAAGACGAGGGTGATGTTCTTAGTACTCTATACTGAGCGTATCAAAGGTTGCTACCTTCGTGTAAAAAAATTTACGTATTTGGGATGTTTTAATGTATTAGAAATGTGTTGTGTAGTTTCCCTTCACTTACAAATTTTGCAGTTTTGTCAGGCCCGTAAATACTCCAACAGGCAGAAATGAAATAGCATTTGAAGCCAAATCCCTAGAAGAAGATAGCGTAATCTTCTTAATAGCTAAAATATATGCTAGAAAGGCAAGTGGAGATAGGGGATTAACACATCAAGACATTATCATCATCCTCATCATTATCATCGTTATCATCACCATCTTCATTATCATGATCACCATCATGATCATCACCACCGCCATCATCACATTTTTTGGGCTGTTCTCAAATGTAGCGATCGGACAACATACCGCTGTGACAAATGATTTTTTCCCCCTATTTTTTTACCTGGTTAGAACGTTTTCAAACAAATAACATTCAAGTACCATACCCTGTAAAAGGGCCTCTTGATAAGAAAATAAGCAGGAATCATAGAAAAGTAGCGCGATTAAACTGAAATGGCCAGTAGCTGTATTTGGTAGATTTTGATGCATTTATCAGGTCAGCCCCCTTGAGAATGTTATAATGCTTTTTTCCCTTTCAGTTCGTTTAACATACAGATTCCGCAGGTTTTTAAGGCTCGTGAATGCCCCTTCAGATATAGCAGCAATAGTGTTACCATGTAGTTTCCTGTAAAGATATGTCGCCCAATAAATAAACTTATGCAAATGAACACAAAGATTTTGGAATCACGTAAAAAGGAGGTGTAGAGAACACGAAAAAGAGGGTCGGATTGGGGCTTAACTGATGGGTGAGAATTGGTCAAAATTTTTACTGTCAGCTGAGAATTGATGCGTTTTTGTAAATTAATAGCTGAGATCTTAGAACTGCAAAATTAACTCGTTGCAGAGAAATAACGGATAACTGATCCTTCAATTTAACTCAGTACTGAGGTTCTAGTTAAAAAAAAAAAAAAACGACACTCGCAATTAGTTTCGGATCGCGTCGTTTTGCTTGTATCCACTTTTTCCTAGTCCAGTTCTGGGCCTTTCTCTGTCACGCAAGGCTATGCTCTCGTAGTGGATATCACAAAAACCTCATCCAATAATTGTCAAGCGTCATAGTCAATTGATAGTCACAGTATTTTATAAAAGGCTATCAAAATATATATCCCTCTTTTTTTACAGCCTGCCAAAAACATTTTAATTTCACCACACCTGTAATCCAAAGTGGCATTACCATAACCATGGGGAACAGTTATGGAAAGTTAAGTCAGCACTATTATACATCAGCAGCTTTAAATGAATTGCAAATCTCTACTTTGTCAGATCTTAAAACTCTTTGCACAAAAGCTTTCTGTCTCACCATCGAACCTTCCCCAGTACTTAGAACTTCAAGAAAGCCAACCTTATCAGAGTAAGCCGGGCTTGACACTTTTCATGAATAACTTCACTTCAGCACTTTTTACAGCTATGCCACTACGCAATAGACGTATTCGGCTAACGTGTTTACATCCTTGCTGCCACCCAATTCAGATCACGTGATAATTCATTTGGGAGGATACAATTGTTCTGTTTGCACGTACCCTCATGCACGCAGTTGCGCGTAGTTGCGCGTATTGCCAGTTCTAATGGCTTTGAAAAGTGTTTCAGTAGACAGTCATTCATTTGTATTTAGACCCTATTTACATACAGAGTCTGCAGGTTTATAAGGCCAGTAAATACCCCGTCAGATAACGATGCAATAGTCCAGAGTCCAGCTGCCTATAGAAAAAGGTTTTAGTCATCTAATAAATAAACTTAGAAGGCTTCACATCACTTATCGCATATGTCATGGCGGCAGGTCTGTAGTTCTGGCAGGTTTCGTTTGAACTCTCAATCTTCTGATGTGTATATCAACTCAACATAGGCATTGACATGACTTTTATTCATCATAAGCTGAGCAAAACTTATCATTGTAAGCTTGGATAAAGGGAAAATGCTGTTTTTACAAAATTGATTTGTGGTAGTGTAGTTTTCTTTTGATTTGCCCAGTTCTGCCAGCACCTAATTTAAAATTCTTGCGACACACTGCTCCACAAGGTGACAGTAAGGCTAAACCCTCAAAGCGAGACTAATGCGCCTACCATGTGTGTAAAATCATGTAATAAATTATTTGTTAAATGACGTTCATATAATCGCTGGAATTCTCCTATTGTTGGAACCAAAACCACATTTTTTGAATTAAGCGTCGAGACACGATATTGATTTTGCGTGTGTATTAATGGTCAGATTCATCATCCTCTGCTGATTTAGCTTAATTTCTTGTTTTTTGATAAAAATAAAGATATGGTACAGAATATTGCACTATCCTGGCTGCTGCTTTATTTTACTCACAGTTTGCGAAGATTTTTTAACTCGCCAAATATCCCGTCAGGCAGAAATGAAATAGTATTGTAAGACAAATCCCTGTCAAAGTAAATCCCTCAATAGTTAAGTAATCAAAAACCTTTTTCAACACTTTACCTCTCAAATTTTCACCAAAAACGCCGTTTTTAACTGTTAAATTAGTTTTTTAGCTACAATGACGCTCAATGGGCCTACATTTTGCTGAGAAAGCCATTTGTTACCAAAAGAATAGATTAGTTACAGAAATGTGCAATATTTTTATCTGAGGCATGCGCATAAGCCAAAATTTGGACTCGTTGGTAATTGTCAGGATTTTTTCTTGCCCCTTTCTTTTCTTTCTCCCGGCCCTTTTACTCTCGCTACCCCTCGGGTTTCATATTTTTTTTCTGGTTAACGTAAAAAGTTGGGTGTTAATTATGGGCAAAGCCTGGAAAAAGGTATAATGGGCCATTTTACCACAAGTTTTGCACCAAAACTGATACCGTTGTTTTTCAGTTTGCTACGTCAGAGTGCCATCAATATCCAAAACCGACTGCTGTGCCGATAGATCTATCCTAGCTCTACTAACTGCTTATCAAGAATATCTGGTGACATGGAAATTGATGACGTCACAAGTGGTACATAGAGCACGACCACTCAGCGCGCGTATATGTGCGGTCTTGGAATTCACGGGGTTAATTTGACAAAACAGACAAGAGCCAACTTCTTTGCACTTACAGCTCTCGCAGACTCTTCAGACTGAGAAATACCTCTTTAGGTAGATATGTGATAGCATTTGAGGACAAAATCCTACAAAAATCAATCATAAAATAATTAACTAAGGCGTAACTGATTCCCGATCGCTGAAACAAATGTAATTTAAACCCTTTTAGGGATTTTACCCGAGACACATCAGATCCACTTCTAAAAATACTCGTTCTGAATTGTCGTTTCTTAAAGTAGTAACCTTGAGAGGCGACAATGCAAGATATTTATTGCTGTGATTTCCATGTACGTACTTTTTTGCACCAGTGTTAAATGGTGCTACATTCATAGCGTCTACCTATCCATCAGTCAATTGAGAGCTTGCCCGTCGTAAACATGGCAGATCTCTCAACTGTTTCAGTTTTTAAAGATTTTAGAGACTTCTGATTTCTCGATCTCATTAGTCGTTAAGTCCGTGTTGTTTTCCGAAACTGCAAATTGAAAAATTGAATGATCAAAAGGTGGAACTTGCCTCAGCATTTTTCACAATGACCTATATTATGTTTGTGTCTCACACGTTAGGCCTAAATACTGAGGTATGCCACCCTGAGGGATTCACGACATTGCACTCAAACAAACGATTCCTTTCCACAGAAGATCACAGTGACCTTTTTGATGGCACAATTTTTACTTACAGGCTCCATAGGTTAGTCAGGTTGGCAAATACTCCCCCAGATAGATTCGTTATTCCGTTTCGGTTCAAATGCCTATAAAGGTAAGAAATTAAATTAACAAAAGTCAATTTTAACAAACACAAACAGTTATTGCGATTGAAGGGGTACATTTTTAAGTTAGGAGGCCAGAGAGTTAGTCTTTGCCTCGTGTGATCCTCTATTTTATTTCGAAAGCTAACTCTCTGAGGGAAATTATCGGTTTATTTTCCAGCACTGGAAATTACCTCAGATCTAGTTAATTTTCTAGCTTGACTGAGGTTTTGTAACAGTTTCAATTGACTTGAACCTGTCAATCGCTACTGTATCACTACATATTTTTTTGTTGGCAGAACAAAATAGATGGAGCACAAACAAATGCACCATTGCATTCAGTATTCTCTTTTTGCATGATAAATTACCTTTTTTACTTACAGAGTTTCCAGATTTGTCAGAGTGGAAAAGATCCCGTCAGATAGAAATTTAATAACATTTGAACGAAGAGCCCTGGAGAAAAGATGTTACCATTAAGGCGGGGGTAAACATGAAAGCTGTTTTGAGGTCGCTTAACACGGCCTTTCTGCCAATATCTCGGTCACGTTTCAAGCGACACAAAATCTCTCTGATTATCTCATTAACCACTGTTTTGTGTAAATTTTTGGGTGATTTTTGGGCATTTTGGGAAAGAGAAATTTTTTCTCAAACGATAGGTTAAATTGAGGAAAACATGAAATGTTAAAGATTTGATGGATTTGGAAAATTGAAATTTGGATTTGGAAAATTGAAGAATCAGTAGACGGATACCAAACAGTCCCCTAGCAACCTGGGGCTCTCTTTTGCGGGGGCCAAGTCTTAGTAGTGTTTTCAACCCATCTTAATCCTAACAATTTCCTTTTTTATATCACATCAAATTTCACGCCTATTCATGTTTATCCCTGCCTTAACTGAAACGATTGATTAGTAACAAATGGTTCGCGCCTCTATCGCGTTTGAAATGTACGCGGGAGCAGGATGTGTAACAGAATACGCAAGATTTGCTTCAGGTGTAGCCGAGAGCATTTCTATCTTCTTGTAACATAGGCACAGAGATTGCAAGAAAGCGAGACAAAACTTTTGGTTTCGATGATAAAATCGATCCTCTCTCAAATGTTCCGGTAGGTTCATCAATTTGCAGACGTCATTTTATAGAGCAGGGCCTTGCGTCTATTAAGTTGCGCGATGAACGATCGCGCTAAGCATTTGAATCACGCGGCTATCTTATAACATTAATTACGTTTCTCTGATTAAGATATTGGAATCGAACTGCATAGTTAGCGAATTAAAGCCTGAATCGTTTTTTTGGGGGAAAATATCAATCATCAGAGTAAATTCTTTGCTATTTGCTCGAGAAAAAATGTTACAAGGCGACCATAATAAAGGGGAGATCCGTAGAGATACGTAAGTAGGGTAATATGGATTGGAGCAGGGGAAATATGGATTGAAGTGGAAAAGGATGATTTCGTATTTGTACTGTACTTACAGCCACCGTAGACTTGTTATACGAGAAAACATTTCAAAAGGCAGACGCAGAGAAAAGTTGCTATAAGCCACTGTCCTGCATGGAAGAAAATAACTTTCTGTGAACCATTAAAACCTGATTTTACAACTTTCAAAAAATATATCAAAGTTATTGTCTTTCTGTTTCAACTTTTACACATTTGGTGTGTCCTAGGAACAGGAACGCGATGTTCTTTAAATAACGGTTGCTTTTATTGATGTGAAAAAGACATCTATTTGGATAAAATGATTTCAAAAATACGTTACGCAAAATGTAATGAGCATTCGCTGCAGCAAGCGCCATTTTTTCTCATGTTAAGAACCGCGCTTAAAACAATCTCCTAATGATAACTTTTACGATCGTTCTGCAGGCTCCTACAACATGGGAAGATTAGGGGCCATTTACGGCCTCATATTGTGTTAACATACTCTTAGTAATATTTGTGCAGTACACGTGTGAGAGTTAAATCACTATTGCATAAAGAATTACTTGTCACGCTTGCAAATCTCAAAAAGAACCATTTAGACAAGTCACACAACCGATTTCAATCACACGAGAGGCAAAATGATTGCCTGTCACACAAGTCACAAAAGGATTGCGCGTCAATAGGCCTTATCACGGTTTCCGACGCCATTTTGACGGGTAGGCAAAGCGGTCAGAAATTACAGTGTTTGTATGGGAATCCGATGGCAAAGAACTTTTTCCAAAATCGAATTTTACACAAATTGTGAATCGCAATGTTAAAATATCAGGTGGAAGATTGTATTCACCAAGTTTGAAGGTTGTAGTTTAACTAGAAGACGCTCAGTTAATTTTTATAATTTTCCATACATTTGTCTGTAAATTTGGCTGGGAAGACGCGGCGGCGCCGAAAAAAAAATTACAGACAAATGTATGCTAAATTATAAAAATTAACTGAGCGTCTTCTAGTTAAGTTACATCCTTCAAACTTGGTGAATACAATCTTCCACCTGATATTTTAACATTGCGATTCACAAATTGCGTAAAATTCGATTTTGGAAAAAGTTCTTTGCCATCGGATTCCCATACAAACACTGTAATTTCTGACCGCTTTGCCTACCCGTCAAAATGGCGTCGGAAACCGTGATAAGGCCTATTGTACTAACGTTACAGTTTCTTACATCGTATCAGTGATCGTGGGTGCGCATTTAACTATGTCATAGGGGGTGGTTACTTTGCTGCAGTAAAGAGAATTCATATAAGCAGAGCTCCAGTGTGAGCACTGAGGTCGACAATCTAAAAGAAAAAAAAGACATTAAAATGACATTCAAGAAAATATGCTTATCATGTAAACTAACTCAACCAAGATCAGAGGCTTAAATGTGTGTGCAATGGTACACTGTTTTGTGGCATTTGCGTAAAAGTTGGGGAGACTTTTTACTCGTGTTTCTATTAAACTATTAATTAGATTATTCGCTCTCGATTTCTATCGCGTGATAAAAACGCCCCATGTTATATTCCCTAAGCTTTCAAAATTTAAGTTTTCGGTCCAAATATAATTCTTATTTCAAATAAAATGTTAAACCGTATAGAACTAAATAGTTTTAACAGGTCAGCACTTTTTTTCTTAATTTAAATTTAAATTTCTTAATTTTTTTCCTAGTTAATTTTCTTGACAGACGTCTCCTGAAAACAGCAACCTGGTGTAGAAATATTTAAGGATCTTTGATGGTACCCCTTTGAGTCTGAATGGTGTTTAAATGATAGCTAAGAAATAACTTTAGCTGTGATATAACGCTATTTAACTGATCGATGCGATCTGAGACATACACATTTACTGACATCCGAGAAATAAGGTGCAATGTATAACTGATAGCTGCGATTCCAGCATTCCCATCCAAACTCTACTTTAGGTATAGCCTAAAGAAATAACAAAGTTCTGGATATACCCTGTCAAGCATTTCTCACCTGCAAAAATGACTGAAAACTCTTTTACGTCAGTTCCAAACTTGTTACTTGCCACACAAGAGTAATTCCCTTGTTTTGTTAACAGGATGTTTGCGGTGTCTGTTGTATTCACCAGAACGATGTTCTTGTTTTTCTTTATCCTAAGAAGAGCTGTGTACATTGGAGTTGTTCCTGTGGCTCGGCACCAGAGTCTGTAATCTGGTAATGCTCGCACAACAGACGTTTGTAGCAATATTTTGGGTGGAACTGCAGCAACAAAAATGCAGATTGCTCGTGCTTACAGTGTTTTCTTAGCGAATATGCAACATTTTGACGTGGTCAATCTCAACAGAGAGAACGTAGACGCCTCGAAATCGGTAATGTTTATCTTTGTGACTCAGGAGGCTAGTTGAGAGTTGTGACGTTTTCAGTTACAAATTTGCATCTTGTATCGGTAACTTACAACTCCACGTCAAAAAAAAAAAAAATAAAATAATAATCTCATATGTAAAAACATGGATGATTGATCATCGCAGTTATACACACAACTTAAGCAGTTGGGAAATTAAAGCCTGAAAAAAATTCAGGCCTGAACGGGATTCGAACCCATGGCCTCTGCGACACCGGTGCGCTGCCCTACCAACCGAGCTATCAAGCCAAGTGGGAGCTGAGCAAGATAATTTGGTTTTATCAACTTAGTTGATAATGTGAATTGGCCATCGTAAAGAGATTTGAAAGCTGACGTCTCGAGCGTTAGCACTTCGTAAGAGCGAATGGCTAACTCGTGGGAGCTGAACAGGCTTAAATTTCACAACTGCTTAAGTTGTGTACAACTGCGATGATCAATCATGTCTTCACATCTTTCTCCGCAATTCAAATATATGATCTTTCATATATTCAATTGCATTCTTCACCATCTACGGGTATATTACGACATTAGAAGATGACCAACTCCCAGTTGGCTTGATAGCTCGGTTGGTAGAGCACTGCACCGGTATCGCAGAGGTCATGGGTTCGAATCCCGTTCGGTCCTGCTTACGTTTTTTATCTGATAACTGCGATCATCAATCATGTCTTCACATCATTCTCTGCATTTCAAATATACGGTCTTTTATATATTCACATGCAATAATCTCATATCTAAGCTCAAATAGTAGATATTTTGAGAATTTTAGATAACCAATTGTTCGTAAATTTTGTCTGCTTAAACTGGAGTCTTTAAAAAGAGCTAAAGAAGTAGTGTAGGAAATGGGGGAACTAGGACATTTCTGGATTTTACGCATCTCAGCGTAGTTAGTGTAAAAATCTGAGTCTAAAATATATGATATAATACACTGAAACAGCGTGGTTATGCGTAGGTAGTGTAAGTAGCGTAGATATCGTAAAAATTAGACATACTATTTTACGCACAAAAATGCCTGAAATGCGTAGGATAGTGTAGGATATAGTAAAATTTAGATTGTTCTCACGATGCGTAGTTAGCATAGTCTGATGCATCAGACAAATTTTAATTGGTCGATATTTGCATGTCACCTATCATTAATATTCAAAACATGTACTCTCGCATACTAGCGTGTGTCTGAAGTCAGTGGACAGTGTCATACATCTTTAAATATTTATCAATAATTGGGCTATTATCAATCACGAAATTGTCAACGTTTGTCATTTGATTAATTAAACTTTCTCGGTTAAGATCACCTGAGCGCATCGCTTCTCGAATCATTGTTAACAAATGTTGGTAAGATTGGTAGGCATAGGTACAATTTTGAATTTTTAAGTCTAAACCTTTATGTTCCATATATCCTTTAACTAATAATGCCACTGTACTAATCGCTATTAGACTGATACCACCTGTTGCAATAGCACTAGCAATCCCACCTGAAGCTGTCAGAACAGAGAGTGAATTACCAATGAATTTGAGCAATTTAAATCTTTTGTAAGCCTTTTTGAAAGCCCAACATTTCCTATGATAGCTTAGATAATAAGACTTTAGTTCGTCTACTTCATCAGTCGATAATTTGTCTGAAATATGATTCCAATCGAAAATATTCTTTTTAGCCACCATTATATTATTTTATTATATTTATAAATTAAAAATAATTTGATCACTATCATAGCCCATTTGGATTAATTCATCATATACTTTTTCAGTTTGATCACCTTGTAGGTTTACAGTTTGGTCTCTAATAAAACCGTTACACGCTAACTTTTTCTTCCAATCTTTTAAATTGAAACCTTCAAACTTTTCAAAAGATGTGATTGATTTTTTTCCCCTCTTTTCGAGAGAAATTTTAATAAACTTTCTACTTTCATCTATCAAAGAAGATAAACTTTTAATATCCATATATTCTTTGGATAAGATAAATTTTTCTAAAATGCGTTGAGTTGTATTGTCTAGATGAAACGCGTTTCCGGGAATCCCCTGTAGACATGAGTCATAAATTATTTTAGCTAACCATAGCTAGATGAAACGCGTTTCCGGGAATCCCCTGTAGACTATGATAATAAGCATAGACATATGTCATCAATTATTTTAATCAACCGTAGCTTTTAATCAACCGTAGCTTTTAATCAACCGTAGCTTTTATTGTCTGGATGAAAAGCGTTTCATAAACTCATTTGAATATTATCTAGACAGCTATATCAATTTGAATTAATAAGTTTACCATCGCGTGTGTTACAGCCGAATTAGATGTTTTGCTACGAAAATTGATTCTGTCACCAGCTCGTATCGTAATCGGATCGCTGAAAATGGTGTGATTTGACCATTCATCCACAGGTTTGACAATTTTTAAATCTTTATCAGCACCATTAAGAACTAAGCCGACGATCACTTCAGATGCTTGCCTATTACCCGCGCAAGCACAAATGCTTCCACGAACTATTTTACCGTCTACAGGACTAGGCCAACCATATTGCTTATTCCGCTCGCATCCATTGCCAAAACTCCATTGGAGACTGCTTTTAATCAGTGGTCCATTCTCTTCTGCATAGACGGTGATGAACGGGTGGACAGAGGTATTTGTACTTTGCGTCTTAGTCTCTAAATCATTGTAATCGACTTTGCTTTTTAATGCATCATTGAATTCGATTGCTAAAGTTCCTAAATCAGTAATTAAAGCGTAATCCTTTAAAGCTGATGAGTTAGTCTTTTTAGCTAGTTCATTGTTAACGTATGTAGTTGCTGCTTTTGTCTTTAATAAATCAGATACGAAACGTTTAGTGGTTGCGTCGTGATCATCCATTGGAGCGGAAATGTTAGTTAATCTCTTGTTTTGTAAATGGAAATGGTTGTCTGGAGTTAATTTTATGCCTATTCCTTTTTTAACCTTTTCTACTTTTCCTGTCGTTGATGGTTTGTCATGTTGTCCATTAGTAAACCCCATATATATATATATTTATTTATATAATAGTTCCTTGACTGTTTTCAAATTCTTTCACATTTTCAAATGCTGTACTATTATTATCCCAAACATTCTTTGTTACCAATCCTCTCACCTTAGTGAAAGGATTATCATCTACATTTATTCTTCTTATAGTTGGCAGTCCACTACTATCAGTAAAAAAATTATTAATAATAATTGGAGCACTAATTCCACTAAAAATTAGTTTCATATGAGTGTCTTTTACCCAAATCCAAAATAGGACTTGCTTTCCTAAAGCGTTATTTGGAATATTAAATGTTCTTAAAGATGGTTCATCTATTGTAGGATTACGTGAAATTACGACTTTGCTTTTATCAACATGAATATGTTCAAAGCCAAGTAAGTTCTTATATCTAATACTTATAGTCATTACACTATTTGTAGTTGTGCTATGTTGAAATACATAATAAAAAGTTAAATCACCTTTGTTATCACCAGTAGTTACAAATGCATATGTATTTGGTGTTTTACCTTCATTACTATCAGAAAAATACAAATCTTTTATTAAAGAAATCTTTGAATCATTACTTAATATATATTTTACTATTAATTCTACTAAATTTTTATTTTCATTAATAGTAGGATTTTCTTTTGCTATTTCACTATTTACTTTTACAATTTCACCATCAACATATTTTACAACATTATCTTCTGTTTCATTTAGTTGTTTCACATTAACAGCATCACCGTTTTCATTCCCATCAGATAATCCTGTTATCTGACGATTACCCATATCTATAGATGCTTCATAATAGACGATTTTGTTTCTGATGGTATAGAATCTATCCCAAATTTTCGAGTCAACATCATTCTGATGACCGGTGACACCATAAAGGACTACAAAGATGTCTGTTTCTGCATCATAAGGAGGGTTCTTGTACTTTAAAGTTAAATCAATATCTAAATCAATAATCCCAATGTTTCCATATTTGTGAAAATTCACTATTGTTCTACTGTGATCGGAAAAAGTATTTGTATTATTACGTGAAACATTCAAAGTTTCAGATACAGCGTTAACAACCACTTCGTCATGATCTACTTTATCATTGTAATACATTTCAAAAGCTAATGTATACTCACCTAAATCTAACGATTTTAAATCAATAGTTAATCGGGTGCTATAATAACCGATAGCAGAGTCATACTTAATTTTAAATTGATAAGTAGCTTTGTTGATATCATAGTAATCTTTGTCGACTTTTCTTACTTTGGTAATATCATCATCATCTTCCTTAAATAAATCATCATCCATGACAAAAGAGAATTCATTATCTTGTCGGTTTGCTTTAATATTCAGTTCTTCAAATTCACTAACTTTGTATTCAATAAAAGATCTAAGTACTGAGTTATTATCAGTAACTCTCCTATTAACATAGTTAACATTAGTTGCATGTGTGTTATCTGATGAATTTGGATCTTTCAAGCGGATAATGCTATGATTAGCCATATCAAGATTTCCTTCCATGTCTCTATCTCCTAAAAGTGGTAGATAAGTAGATTTTGCATCACCAACTGTTAGGGCTGCGTCGTCTACAGAACTACTACTAATTCCAGTGATAGCATGATCACCCATTTGGAGACTTCCTGTCATTGATCTGGAACCATTTAAAGGTAAATTCAAATTATCACCATTGTCAACATAAGTTTTATTAACAGCATCATCACCACTAACTGGATTTGGTAAACCATAAAGATAACTATTATTCATATTAATTGGACTATTACCATCAGCAACCATGGTTAATCTACCACAATTTGTAATGAGATTATTATTCATGTTTAGATCACCTGTCATAGGCCTTGAACCATCCAATTTTAATACATCTGTAGGTAGCTTACTTATTTCTGCTTGGACAAATGCCTTGGAGACCAAATCATTTGTACCAAAAATATTGACACCATATGGTTCAGTATTTATTATTCTTTTACCTTTTAAGTCATAGTCATCACCTTTTAATTTTAAAAAGTTTTCATTAACATAAAGTTTATTAACAGCCATTTTAGAATCTTTTAAAGCATTAGGGTAATCAGTGATTGGGACATCATCTTGAGTCTCTAAATCTGTTATTTTTTTACTACCAATATTGAGATCTCCTGTCATAGCGCGTGAACCATCTACTTTGAGATAAAGACTTAAATCAGGCTGTGGTATGGAAGCAATTTGACTTTCTAAATAAGTCTTTGTCACAGGTTGCTGCGCCCCAGTTGGAATAGGTAAGCTAAAAATCCTATTTCCATTCATAGAAAGATTACCAGTCATGTTTTGGCTTCCGTTTAGGAGTAATACTTCTAACCTATCTGCTTTTCTAGAAGATAAATCATTAATAGCAATATCCTGTTTAGCGTCTTCATCGTCAACATATTCTTTGGTTGTTGCATCTTTAGGGTCAGTAGGATTACCAATATTGATTATCTTTTCATTATTCATATTGATCGGTTCAAAATTTAATATTGTTCCTGAAAAATCAGTACTTTTAACATTAAATAATCTATGATCAAAACTAGTCCTTTGTATTCCTTTGACACATCTACTAAAAAATAGAAATTTAAAATTAGAGTTACTGGAACCATAATATCGAAATTGTAAACGGATGTTCACATCTCTTTTAGAACTATTAAATATTATGTAAGCTTTTGCGTAATTGCTAAACCAATCATGACTAAAATCAATTATGTTTGCATTACCAGTGACATTTGTAAATAATAGCCTATCTGAATCACCATCTGTAACTATATTTGTTCCATCATATCCAAATATTTCAAAAACGATAGAATAATTAGGATCTATTTCTAAATTGTTCACTAGTCGAACAGTAGAATAAGCATAACCAGATTGCGCCCCTTCTCGAGGCGCTTCTAATAGTTCAAAATGATCAGTGTGCCCAGGAATAGGTATAGATCCTTTAGTACATTCTGCTTTATCACCAAAATCTTTATAAAAAGTAAAACTAGGTTGCAAATGATAATTTGTCCTATGATCTGTTGTCATCTCCTTTAATTGTTTTAGAGGTACAGCATCATTATCATTAGTAGCATCTTCTAAATCACTAATTTTATGATTATTCATATTTAAATGACCAGTCATTGAAGTTGTTCCATCTCTTTTCAGATAAGGTGACAAATCAATAGCTGATAGGTTATTATCAACATACTCCTTTGTAGCTGCATCATTTTTATCGATAGGAGCAGCTACTTCAGTTAATCGCTTACTATCAATATCAAAATTACCATCATCAGTTAGACTAAATCCAATTCCAGGTAAACCAGGATCACCTTTTTCACCTCTACCACTTGTTGATGATGATTCAAGTTGCCCATTACTATAACCCATATATAATATACTAAATTAAATTTATTCTTCTTCTACTTCCAGACCCTTAAGACGTAACATTTTCCGATGAATATTAAAATCTTCAGAATCTTCAGATTCAGATGTGTCTCTCAAATAATCGATATGTAAGCTATAAAGACTTTTAGTTAACGACAATATTCTATCGTCAATAACTTCGTTGTACTTTTCCTCAATTGATTTTAGTTTTAGTAGCATAGCACTAATATTTTCATAATAAAAATCCATTTCTGACAAATCAACTATTATTGAATTTGTTAGTCTCTTACATTCTTCTTTATCATTTACTTTTTCATTAACATTACCATTACCATTGCCATTGTCATTACCATTTCCATTATCCATCCTATATATTTTCATTGAAATTTTTTCTGATTGTCTTTTTTGTCTTATCAATGTACGCAAAACTATAAGGCTCACTAGTCGCACTCTCGAATCGATTCTTAGGTACATTGACTTCTTTACACATTCTTGCTGTCTCTGCATTACTTGGAGAGTCAAAAATACAAAAATGAGAGCAATTCAACCTGATGTCTTTGGGAGTGAGATAATAAGATTGACTTAAATAGATTACACTACAATTTTTATGACGACCACCAACAAAATATTCAATGAGTGGTTTTTGGTTTCTTTCACAAGCGTAGTCATCAAAGATAACTATTTTTTGGTTATCATTATCTAGGCTTTCTAGAGGAATGACATCACTATTGCTCTCTTCTATAACATCATAACCAGCCTCTTCTGAAATGGGTCGAAATGTTTCTAATAGTTGTCTGTACTTCGGTTGCTCGAGATTTTTAGAAAACAAGTAAATCTTATCATAGTAGAGTAGATTATAAAGCATATGCATAAGAACGTTAGTTTTACCACAACCGCTTGGTCCACAAATTAACATTCGAAAAGTGTCTGAAGGCATATAAGGTAGCAGTCGTTTGAAATTGCGGTCATTATTAGAAGCTGAATCATAATTAGGAATTTTCATCTATATAATTAATATTTTTTTAATAAATGTTGCATATTATTTCACATAATATAAAAAATATAAATATTATATGAGTCTCTCAAATTGGAAACGATTAGCTCAGAAGCGGACAGAGACTGGAAAGATGAAGAATCAGCTATATGATGAGATCACTGAAGAGAAGATAAAGAGTAAGACCTCTGACGCAAGGATAACAAAATCTTTTAGACTTGATGAAATCATAGAGGGTTTAAGGGCACAAAAGCCTAAGAATAGACCGCAAATGAGAATACGTCCTGCCCCCGCAGGTAAACCAGATGAAATTGATTATGCACCTGAAGTAGATCCATATGAAGATATGGATGTGGAAGGATTATTAGATCTCCAAGATTACGTAGCGCCCCAGGCAGAAAAACAAATAATACCTAAAGGCGCGCCACCAAAATATGAAATGGATCCTAGTTTTTGGAGAGGAGATGAATCTTTACCACCAGAATATTCTTTTGTGGAAGAAGGACCTTTAGCAATTGAATCACCACCTGATGATGATGAAGATTTAGATAGAGGAGATATTAATAGAATTTTAGATAGTGCAAATCTTCCTAACTATGATGATGTTGAAATGAGATTATCCCAACCAGAAATGACACCAGTTAAACGTAGTAAATATCTCGAGAGTAACATAAAAAGAGCAAATTCTGAAATAAGCAGTATTACAAGTAAATTTAAGACAAATACAACTAATAGACTAAAACAAGCCATAAAAAAAGGATTGCCAAAAGATGTAATAGAAAAGCTAGAGCGAGAAAAGGATATGGCTCATAAATTTGCTGATAGTAGACTAAAACCTATTCAAGAATATAGAGACTATCTAAAAGTACAGAAAAAGAAAAGTACAAAGGGAAGTGGCGTCAAGAGGGGAAGTGGTGTCTATTTCTATAATGATGCTCAAGAATTACTAAAGAAATTAACACTAATTATTGGCGAAATGGAAGCAGGCAATACAAGTGTCAAGATGAGAAATATGGGTCAAACTATCTTAGACGCTCTATTAAGAACAAAATCAATAAATAAGTCGCAATATCAAAAGTTAGTGAAAAAATATTTCGGGGTTTAGTAAATATTATTTACATTAGTATATGGAGAGAGAAATCTCATTAAGCAGTTTTGCAGTTAAAGATGAACCTGGTAATCGACCTGGTGATTTTACTACAAGGTTTTCTAGAACGCTGGACTATGAACACAGTGATGGGATTTGGTATATTGGTTTTAATAAAATTATTTCAATGGCTTTTACATGGACAAATATAAATTCTGGTTATAGCAATCAAAAGATAGCTTACAGTAAAGACGGTGGGAAAACATTTACAGATATTGATTTTCCAAAAGGAGTTTGGGATTACACTGATATTGATAATTACATTAAGGAAAAGACTAAAACAGTCCGCGGTGATGGTGATGAAGAATTTCCAATTACGGTGACTTTTGATGAACCAACTTTTAGAGTCTTAGTGACTTTAGACGCTAACTATCAGCTTGACCTGCGTAAATCTAATTTTGGTAAACTAATAGGATTCGATAAGGTGATCTTAAGAGATGAGAGAAACGTTAGTACTAAGATACCTAACCTATCAGAAGATACAGATGTCTTAAATATTCATTGTGATTTAGTCTCTGATTCATTAGTAGATGGGAGAGAATCAGATATTGTTTTTAGTTTTGGTACAGGAACGCTGAGACCTTCTTACAATTTTACACTTGAACCGCGTCGTGTTATATTTAATCCTATCAATAAAACAAGAGTTTCAAGCGTTCGAATCTATGTAACTGATGGTTTAAGAAGACCAGTCTATTTAAATCATGCTGACACAGCATTTTCATTAATCTTAAAAAAAGTTCCATTCTAATTAATTTTATTAATACTAATATATAATGAAGTCAAGAGAGTTCAAAAAGATTTATCACCCAAGAACGGGACGATATGTCTACAAACACCGCGGCAATGGAATTATAGTAGACAATCTTATGAAACCACTAAAAAAGGTAGCTAGTGCTTTAACTGGACAGGTTTTAAAACCATTTGCTAAAAAAGCAATACAAGCTGGTGTCGCTCATGCGGGAGAACGAGTTGGTAAAAAGGCAGCTGATAAAGTTATAGAGCGATCAGGTGAGCTTATCCGAAAAAGGCTATCCTCAGGATCTAAAAAAGCAACAAAGTCAACAAAGTCAACAAAGTCAACAAAGTCAACAAAGTCAACAAAGTCAACAAAGTCAAAGCCAGGTAGAGCAAAGCCAAAAACGCAGGAGGAAGTTTATACACTGATTAATAATCTTATAGCGCGATCTTAAAGAAAAAAAAATCTGATAAAAAATATATAATGGCATTTAGATCACCAGAGAATGTTCAGAGAAACGAACTAGTTCAATTTCGTCTTCAAGACGCTATAAGAGCTCCTGCCAATACTCAAGAGCAAAATAAGAAAGGATACAAATTTCATGTTACTGATCGTGGTATTATGCTTGATTGGTTTAACGCCTTTTTTGAAGTGCGATTCAAATTAGACCTTCGAGCAAATGGTGGAGACAATGCAGACGCCAGAACAACAATTATTAATGGATCGCATTCATTAATTAAGCATATGGTAATAAAGAGTGCAGGAAAAATCGTCTATGACACTGATAATCTTCATCTTGTAACTTTTGCAAAAAATCTTTTAGAATATTCAGATGATTTTGGGCGTAGTACAGCCAAAAATAGCTTATGGTATTTAGATACAGATGCCACTTCAGATGATACAAACACTGGTTTGGAAAGTAGGCGTTTATTAACAGCTAACAGAGCTCATGTTAATACAAGTATACCATTAAATAGGTATTCTTTTTTCGAAGAATTAGAAGGACGATTGTTACCTCCAATGGATCTCCAATTTGAAATAGAACTGACACCAGACGCTGAAGTCTTATATGGGGCAGTTGATACATTGAGATTAGTAATTGATCGTTTTTATCTATGGGTACCACGACTAGAACCAAAAGATGCTCTTATGACTAAATTCATCAGTGAATACCAAAAACCCAGTAAATGGAAATACCTCAAAGAAATGTACCAAACTTCAGATACTACCAGAAACAGTGGTGATTTCAGAATCTCAGCTAGTATTGATAAAGTACAACATGTTTTCCTCTACTTCCAGAGACTTAAGACAAATGATATGTCAGCAAATCCTTATATTTTTGATACTTTTAAACTTAATGCTGCTAACAATAATAGTCATCTTAGCACATGTCGTCTTGAATATGGTAATGGTGTCTTCTATCCAGAACTTGAATATGATACAGAAAGTAAAACAAGAATCTATTATGATTTAATGAATTATTCATGGAAAAAGAATGATTATAATACAGGTACTCAGCTCAATATCAGTAATTTTTCGAGTCTTTACCCAATGTTATATTTTGATTTAACTTATCAAACAGAACAGGTAAGCAGAGATCCAAAGCAACTTAACATAAGATTTCGCCTCTCACAAGCCGCAGCTGCTGATTTCCGAGTGCATGCAATTGTTCTCTATGAAGAAGATGTTGTTGTTGATAAGGTGGGAGATCAATTAGTTATTGTATAGTCTAAAAAAAAATAAAAAAAAAAATATATTTAGAAAAAAAATATTTTAATATAATATATATGAGAGTTAAAGAGAGTCAGAATGAAAGAGCAGAAAAAGAACAAATAGTCGATTTTCTTCATATTGACCCTTCAAAGATAACTTTTACAAAACCAAAACCAAATAAGCATAATGGAGCACAGATAGGAATATTATACAATCGAAAGCCATTGTTTGTTAAATATGAAGGATTTACACAATTCGGTTCAAGAGAAAAATATGATGAAGATGGTAAGTACCAAGGTACTAGTATGCAAATTAATTGTGAGGGTGAATATCTAAAAAAAGCTAAAGAATTAGACCAATTCTTCATTGATTATATTCATTCTTTTAATGATGAAGAAATACCAAGAGAGGTTGTAGAGGGATATGATGAATATGGACAAGGAGGTTCTTGGAAAAGAATTTGTAGAAAACCATATATAATTGTTAATGAAAAAAGAATGTATACAGATTACCCATCAAAGATGGAGTTTAATTTTTTTTATCGCAATGACAAACTATTTACAACATTTTTTACATGGGATAAAGAAAAGATTGAAACAGAAGAAATAGGTCCGCGAAATACAGTTAAATTTATTGCTGCCTGGTTTTCTATAACAACTGGAAATTTTGGAGCTACTTTAAAACCAAAAATAATGCAAGTAACATTTCTAGAGGAAGAAAATATTTTCGATAAGTTTCTCTTAGATGATGATGAAGAAGAAGATGAAGAAGTTGACTATTGGATCTGATTAATAACAACTATTCCAAAGTCATAGACTATTCCAAAGTCATAGAATAAATATTATTTATGAATTTAAAAAAAGTCCATAAATAATATATAATGACTGAACTACATCAAATTTCTGTCAAACTTTCTGAAGGGCAAAAACGAAAACTATCTAATGCTTACAGAAACAGAGAAGAAATAAGTTTACGCTTAAGTAAAAATGCGTTAAGTGGTTCTGATGTTCTTATGGTACCAATGAATACTGTTAAGAGACTCGCTAAGGCCAAATCAATGGATCGAGGAATGGTAATTACTATATCAAAGTATAATATCAGGCGACAAACTGGGTCTGGTATCTTTAGCTCAATATTGCCCGTATTAAAGAATGTAGCACCAACTATCGGTAAAACACTAGGATTGTCTGCTCTAGCAGGGTTAGCTTCTGAAGGTGCAAGTCAAATAGTTAAGAAAATTAGTGGCGGACAAATGTATCAAGTACCAAATAATAAACTATTTATGTTAGCTCAATTGGGCGATCTACTCACTAAAGGACAAATAGGAGATTTAGCACGAGCTCATAAAGGTGGAGAAGACTTACTTTTCCGACTGACACAACGACAAGTAGGTAATGGTATTGGAACTTTAATAGCTAGTATTGGTATTCCAATGCTTATTGATGCATTAAAAGGAGGAAGTATAAAAGGTGGAGCTCCTAGAATGGGCAGTCCAAGATCAAATGGAGGAGGAGGTCCTCGTATGGGAATGCCTATGGCTCCACCACCTTTTATTGGTACTTGGGGCAGGGGAAAAAAAAAAAAAAAAAGGTAAAAAAGCCTAAATTCCATAAAGATATCCCAATGAGTAATTTTGATCTTTTAGATTGGTGTAAATACTTAGAGATACCTATCAAGAATGTTTTAAGTAGAGATCAGACTGTACCACATCAGCATAAGTTAGCGCTTTTTATCTATAATTTAGAACCTCATTATATGAGTGGTAGTCATTGGGTTACAACCTATGTTCGTGATGGTACAATAAATTACTTTGACTCTTTTGGTATGCCACCTTTTCAAGAGTTGGTAAACCATGCAAAAGAGAAAAACTTAAATTTAGTACACCAAAACGATCAAATACAGAATCTCAATACTACAACCTGTGGCTATTTTTGCTTGTATTTCTTGAATGAAATGCATAAAGGAGTAGATTATTTCGATTTATTGCAAGTTTTTAGCTTTGACACCAAAGAGAATGAAAAATTCATAGAAAACTATTTTGCTAAATTACTTTGAAGACTTCTCATGTTTTTTAAATCTCGTTTCAAACTATTTCTCATATTTCTCACTCTTTTAGCTTCTCCAGAACAACATAAAAAGGCAAGTTTTCTATAAAGAAGTTTGTAATGTTTATACATCGCTTCTATTCTACGTATTTCTTTTTCAATGACAATTTGTTCCATTATATAATATATTAAAATAAATAAAAAAAATAATAAAAATTATTATATAGATGAAAAGCTATTGTGTAAAACAACGAAAACAGACAGAGTGCGTTCCTGGTTCAGAAAGGGTTGTACAGGCAAGAAATGGTCGTGCCATGATGAAATGTAAATGCGCAGAATGTGGGATAACAAAAACTAAATTTGTCCCTTCAGGTACGGTAGGAAGAGGTAGAAAAGGAAAAGGGCTATTACTGGGTAAAAACAGTCCATTTAAGGGAATTCCCCTCATAGGAGCTATATTATAGTAAAGTAACTTTGTTAACAATAGATTAACATATATTTATTATAATATTAATTAATATATGTTATCTTATTGCGTTCGACAAAGAAAAAGGACAGAATGTATACCTAATTCTGAAACTTTTGTAATTACAAAAAATGGTAGAAATGCAATGCGATGTATTTGTGCTGAATGTGGAATTACAAAATTTCGTTTTATATCTAAAGCGGAAATGCAAGGAAGCGGTTTTGATGAACTAATTGTCAAAGGGTTGGCTGCTGGTGCAAAAGGATTGTACAACCTAGGTAAAAGGGGAGCTAGTAGAGCAATAAAATCTGACTATGTAAAAGACAAAGTTAAAGGCATTGGTAAAAGGTATTTGAATAGAGCAATTGACTCACTGGCAGATGATCTTTCTAAAAAAATCAGTGGAAGGGGAAGGGGAAGGGGTCTTGATATTCATAAAGCAATAGGTAAGTTACCTAAACCGAAAGCTGGTTGGACTCTTCCAGGTCACAAATATACTGGTCCTTACAATGATTTAGAACGACAAGTAAAATGGGATCGTGATACTGGGCAAATCTATGAAATCTATGATCAGCCAACAGGTAAGACAGATGCTATAGCCATGCAACACGATGTTGATTACTCAGTATGTGCTGATAAGGGAGGTAATGTAAAATCATGTAAAAATGTTGCTGACAAGAAAATGGTCCGAGCTTTAGATGCAATTCCCTGGAATGAGAGACAGTGGGGCCATTGGTTAGCTAGAAACACTATTAATACAAAGCAAAAACTTGGTTTAGGAGTAAAAAAAAAACGCTAAAAATTTAGACACATGGGAAGGTCTGGCTAATGAGTTACACAAACCTATAAAACGAAATTTTACCAAGCGAAGAGTCATTTCACATAATGTAGATGATATCTGGTGTTCAGACTTAGTTGATATGCAAAAGCTTAGCAAATGGAACCGAGGTTATAAATATCTACTAATGGTCTTAGACCTTTTCAGTAAATATGGTTGGATAGTACCTCTAAAGACAAAAACTGGCTTAGAAGTCGCTAAAGCGTTTGAAAGCTTATTTTTCTCTAATAAGCCTAAAATGTTATGGGTAGACAAAGGAAAAGAATATTATAACAAAAATGTGTTGGATCTCTTAGCTAAAGATAAGATAAAGGTCTATTCCACTGAAAATGAAGAGAAATCATCAGTTTGTGAGAGATGGAATAGAACTATCAAAGATAAAATGTATAAGAGATTCACTATGCAAAACAATACAGTCTACGTTGACATCCTTCCGAAAATACTCGCCTCTTATAACAACAGCCGACATAGATCAATAGGAATGACGCCTATCCAAGCTAGAAAACCTGAAAACTATGGAAAAGTTTATTTTAATTTATATGGTGATTTAGCGAGAGAAATCAAAAAAACAAAAACAAATAGAAAACCCGAATTTAGAGTAGGTGATAGAGTCCGAATAAGCAAATACAAAAGGGTGACCTTTGATAAAGGCTATACTCCTAATTGGACTGAAGAAGTTTTCATCATAGACGAAATTAGATTCACTAATCCTATTACTTATAAGATAAAAGACTTAAATGGTGAAGTGATTAAGGGTACTTTCTACAGAGAAGAGTTACAAAAGACAGATCAGGAGGTCTATAGAATAGAGAAAATTATCAGAAAGTCAAAAGGAAAAGCATTAGTCAAATGGAAAGGTTACCCAGACGAATTTAACAGTTGGGTGCCAGCTGGGGATTTAAAAAATTTATAAAAATTATTTAAAAAAATTAGAATATTATAAATAATTATATAGATGGAAAAAACAGAAGAACAATTGAAACGAGAAAAATGGAACAAAATTACAAATGAGAGACTGAAAAATACTGAATGGTACTGTGATGTATGTGGAAATGGAAAAAATTACACTTATAGAGGAAAATATATGCATCTAAAGACAAAGAAACATGAGCGTAACATTCTAAAATACACTAATCCAGTTACTGGTACACTAATTGATTTATAATAAATAAAAAATTAAGAATTTAAAAAAAAATTAGACATATATTATTATATATAGATGGATTTTAAAGTTAAAATTAAACCCAAAAAGATATCTGTGGACACATTACCAAAACCATCTCATTGGTATTGTAATACATGCAAGAAAAAATATTCAAAAGGGGGAAAATATCAGCATTTAAAGACAGATTTTCATAAGCTTAATGAAGCAAAAAAAGGTCCGCAAGGTCAGCCACTACCAGTCCCACCTGTCAACCCACAACCACGAAGATCTAAGAAACATGGAGATTATGTTGAAAATCGACTAATCCGATCAATTGCAGAAAGGAGACTAAGAGACTCATACCTTGGAGGTACTTTAATAGATGATCAGATAAGTCCCTCAGTCAATTTACCAGAACCATTAAGACCTACTGAATATAGACCACCTGCCCCAGTACCAAAACCACGTACAAAACCACCAACCGCTCCAGTGCCTTTACCGAGGCTAAAAATAATAAGACCTATAAAACCTGTACCTACAAGACTTCAAAGAAAGGTTAAAAATGTGATTGATCAAATCGCTCCATATTATAGGCCTGAAACTATAAGAGAATTCAGAAGAAATTTGAAATTTATACCTAAAGACATCACTATTACTGAGCGATCCAATGCATTAAGAGGTAATGTCAAATCTTATGAAGTGCCAATTATTAATACTTATGACCCAGGGGTACAGTTAAATAGTACTAAACGAGCAATATTTGATCTTTTAATGAAATTATTAACAGTCAAAAGGGGATTCAAATACAATACTACACTAAGGGTTCGATTATCAAAGAGTACTGAGGATGGTGTCATTTACAGAGAACCTTATTTTAACGCTGGCCCTTTTACGGTGACCAATAGACTAGATATAGAAGAGTCTATCGATAATGGTATTGAAAGAATTTTAGAGTTAATAGCTGTTTGGCTATCTGAAGGTTCTGGTTGGGTATTTGAATCAGTAAAATTACATATCATTAATATTGTCTCTTACTTTCCATTAAGAGGATCATCATATATTGAACTACCTGAAGAACTACGTAACCCTATGAAGGGTTTAATCAATCTCAAAAATACAGACAATAAATGTTTCCTATGGTGTCATAATAGGCATTTAAATCCACTTATAGTTCATCCGGAAAGAATAACCAAGGCAGATCGAGAATCTGTCAAACGGTTAGATTACACTGGTATCACTTTTCCAGTCACTGTAAAAGATATTTATAAGATTGAAAAGCAAAATAAGATTAATATCTGTGTATTTGGTTATGATGGAGAAGCTTATCCTATCAGAATATCAGAAACTAATTTTACAGACCACTTGGAATTACTATGGATTGAAGAAGGAGACAAGAGCCACTATGTGCTCATCAAGGATTTCGATCGATTTATGTTTTCATTCAATGATCACAAAGAAAAGAAATATTTTTGTTTGCGTTGTCTACATTGTTGTAGTTCTGCTAGTGTCCTAGAAGATCACAAGCAAGATTGCCTGCTCCTTAATGGAGCTCAAGCGATAAAGATGCCCGAGGCAGGATCAAAAATTTATTTTAAAAATCACAAAAAAATGTTACCTGCACCTTTCGTAATTTACGCTGATTTTGAATCAATCACAGAAAAAATAGACGGTTGCCTACCTAGTGATGATAAATCTTACACTAGTACTTATCAAAGTCATAAGGCTTGTAGTTACGGATATAAATTAGTCTGTAGATATGATAATAGTTATTCCAAACCAGTAGAAATATACCGTGGAGAAGATTGTATCGAAAAATTTATCATGAAAATGTTGAGTGAAGTAAAAGATTGTATAAAAATAGTTATAGAACATTTCCAGAAACCATTAGTTATGACTGATAAAAATGAAACACATTTCCAAAATTCTACTATATGTCATATTTGTGAGAGAAAATTTAATGAAGAAAAAGATAAAGATAAACCTTCAAAACAAAAAGTTAGAGATCACTGCCATATTACAGGTAAATATCGTGGTGCTGCTCATAGTAATTGTAATCTTAAATGGTCTATTAGTGCAGAAAATTTAAAAATTCCAGTAATATTTCATAATCTTAAAGGTTATGACTGCCATTTTATCATGCAAAATATTGGTCATTTAATAAGACAAGATTTTAATATTAATGTTGATGTTATAGCAAGTAATTTTGAGAAATATATTGGCTTTAGACTAGGTAATTATTTGACTTTCATTGACAGTTTTTCATTTATGAGTCAGAGTTTAGATCGACTAAGCAGTAATTTAAGTGATAATGCATTCTTTTATTCAAAGAAAGCTTTTCCAAATGATGATCAATTTAGATTAATAAAGCGAAAAGGTGTTTACCCTTATGATTACATGGACTCATTCCAGCGATTCAGTGAGAAGTCTTTACCAGCAAGAGAAGATTTTTATAGTATTTTGAATGATACAAATATTTCAGAGAGTGACTATGAGCACGCAAAACAAGTATGGAGTGAATTCCAAATTAAAGACTTAGGTGATTATCATGATTTATATTTGCGTACAGATGTTCTACTATTAGCAGATGTATTTGAAAGCTTTAGAAAGACTTGTCTGGAGTATTATAGGTTAGATCCCTGTCATTATTACTCTGCACCTGGGTTATCATGGGATGCATTACTCCGAATGACAAAAATAAATCTAGACTTAATTTCAGATTTAGATCAACAACTATTCATTGAAAAGGGAATGAGAGGTGGTATTAGTAATATTACTCATAGACATGCTGTTGCAAACAACAAGTATATGAAGTGTTATAATCCAGAAGATGAAAGTAGTTATTTAATGTATTTAGATGCAAATAATCTTTATGGATGGGCTATGTCACAGTCACTTCCAACTAAAGATTTTAAATGGATTAACTCTGAAGATTTCATCTTAGAAAATTACAAAAATAATACAAAAAAAGGTGCCATTTTAGAAGTAGATTTAGAATATCCAGAAGAGCTACACGATTTGCATAATGATTATCCATTAGCACCAGAAAAGATTTTAATCACTGATAATATGTTATCAAAGTATTGCAAAGATTTAAAAGAAAAAGAAAATATTAGCAGTGGTAGAGTTCACAAGTTGGTTCCTAATCTAAAGAATAAAGAAAAGTATGTATTACATTACAAAAATTTACAGCTTTATTTATCTCTTGGTATGAAGTTGAAAAAGGTTCACAGAGTCTTAGAATTTACTCAGAAACCTTGGATGAAACCTTATATTGATTTTAACACAAAAAAAAGAACAAATGCTAAGAATAGTTTTGAAAAAGACTTCTTTAAACTAATGAATAATTCAGTTTTTGGCAAAACCATGGAAAACCTAAGAAAAAGATCTAATATCAAATTAGAAACTGATCCGGATCATTTATTGAAATTGACAAGGCAACCAATGTATGTTTCTAGTAAAATATTTGATGAAAATTTAGTTGGGGTACAAATGAAAAAGGCTAGACTAGTCTTAGATAAACCCTCTTATGTTGGATTCTCTATTCTAGATCTAAGTAAAACATTAATGTATGACTTCCATTACAACTATATCAGAAAAAAATACCCTGTTGCAAAGTTACTTTTTACTGATACTGATTCTTTATTTTACCATATAAAAGCAGAAGATCTTTATAGTGATTTATATAAAGATAAAGAAAGGTTTGACAATAGTGATTATCCCAAATCGTCAGAGTTCTTTTTTGCAGAAAATAAAAAAGTAATTGGTAAATTCAAAGATGAAGCAGCTGGTGATCCAATCACTGAATTTGTTGGTCTAAAAAGTAAAATGTATAGTTACAAGACAGAAAACAAGGAAAACAAGACTGCTAAAGGTGTCAAGAAGAATGTCATTAAGAGTGAATTATCTCTCTCTGATTATCGTGATACCTTACAAAAATGTAATACTATGAGGCATAAGATGCGAACTATCCGGTCAGAGTATCATCAGATATCTAGTTACCAAATTAATAAAGTATCATTATCACCTTTTGATGATAAAAGATATATTTTAGATGATGGTATCAGTAGTTATGCATATGGAAATTTTAATATTTCATAATATATATGCCTGTCCCTAATTTTAAAAAATTTTTAACTGAAGACCCACTTCATGATACTGATAGTAGTGACAGTGATTATAATCCTGATTCAGATGAGGAATCGACGAGCAGTGAGGAATCAACGAGCAGTGAGGAATCAACGAGCAGTGAGAGTGAAGATTACTCTACTTTAAAGAATAAAGTATATTAATTATTATGATGAACAAAGAGACCATTGGCAATCTACATCGTAAAAAAATTTCAGAAATTGTTCTCAAAGAAAAAAAAATACCAGATTTAAAAAAAAAAATTCTAAATTTATCCATCAAAAAAGATTATTCTAGAATTGATCAAATTGAACAAATAAGGTTAGAAAATGAAATAAATGATATCAAAAATCTTCGTACTAGTTATTTATTAAAGAATGCTATTTTACTTTTTTTACATACAGAAAATAGAGCAAAACATTTTGTTGTTGATAATTCTTATTATAAAAGGTATAAATATAATATCTTCCCTGATGAACTACAATACAGTGAAAATAATATAAATGAAGATAACTATTGTTATACATGTGAAAAATTTCGAGTATTGAACGTCGATGAAGGGATAAGTACTTGTCTAAGTTGTGGAATAAGCATAAATGTCTCAACAAATCCAGAAAAATCATCTATAAAAACCGCAGAAAATGATTACAAAAGATATAATCATTTTTGTGACTGTTTAGCCAATATCCAAGGCAAAGAAAGTTTTAAAGTCTCAGAAGATGTTATTAATAATATTTTCAAAGAAATCATTCGTGAAAGGATGGAAAATTCTTTGGAAAAGTTAACTGAATCAGATATCAAAAGACATCTTAAAAAACATCGTAAATTAAATTATTATAATCATACCACCCAAATATTGTATAGAATAACAAAAATACCTCCATTACAAATGACTTCTATAATGGAAGAAAAAATGAAAATGAGGTTTTTACAAATTCAGGAGCCATTTGAATTATTTAAAGGTAAAAATAGAAGAAATTTCTTTTCCTATTCATATATCATTTATAAATTTTGTCAAATACTTGGATATAATGAATTTTTACCAAAGCTAAAATTGTATAAAGATCGTTTAAAACTCTATGAACATGATAAAATTTGGAAAAAAATCTGTGAACATCTAGGTGGTGAGAACGCTGGTTGGAAATTTATCAAGTCTTAAAAAATTACGCATCGTGAGAACAATCTAAATTTTACTATATCCTACACTATCCTACGCATTTCAGGCATTTTTGTGCGTAAAATAGTATGTCTAATTTTTACGATATCTACGCTACTTACACTACCTACGCATAACCACGCTGTTTCAGTGTATTATATCATATATTTTAGACTCAGATTTTTACACTAACTACGCTGAGATGCGTAAAATCCAGAAATGTCCTAGTTCCCCCATTTCCTACACTACTTAAAGAGCATTTCTATAGGCAAGGTTAAGAAATGAAAGTAGGTCAACTCACTATTTATAGCTAGGGAATCAGTATTCTTAAACGATATCAACACGAATAGTAAGGCGATAATTATCGTGGTGTAAGATAACGTCCTGCCCATGGTAACACAAATGTTCCAGCTTTATTATGCTTCTGTATAACCTGTAAAAAGAGACGATTACCAAAAAGATTATTACGACTGACTGAAAACATCAAGGCCTGGACGATCTGGACTCGGAGATCAGGTGTATGCTGTGTGATCAGCGCGGTGAACAAGAGAAGAAAACCAACATTCAATGAGCTGCTTAACACCGATAGATATTTGTTAAGTTTTGATTAGTGGCAAGCCAACATTTGCATGTACCTTTCGCGTTTCTTACTTGCCATGCAGCGCATTCATTGAATTCACTGAGACAGATCTTATGGATCACATTGGAGCCTTATTAGGCAAATCCCTTTTGTATTGAAAAACTCTATGTTGATCGCAAATGCACGGCTTCGTACGACAGTCCAAACACTAAACAACATTTGTGAACGGCATATCGGCCAGTGATGCTCTATGAAAAATCCCCAGGTTATTAGCCTCGTAAATGACGCTTTTGGCAAGGGGAAAAGATAAAATATTACACGCGCCAAAGAAAAGAAAAGAAAATGGGTAAATCACTCTTACCTGTCCAGTCCAAGTTAGTAATACCAGTCGATACCAAATCTCAGAGAAGTTTGTAACACCTGTGTAACTACACATTTAACCGATTTCTATCCAACTGAAAATTGCCACCTTCCTCTGAATATCCATACAAAAATACTGTCATTTTTGTTTCAAATTAAATCACACATGTATAGATTAAGGAAATTAATGCCTGGTGACGCGAGGCCATGGTGTTCGTCCTGTAGCAGATGGTAGTAAATCACTGTCATTGAAACAGATCCAACAGAGCGTAGATAGCTTTCTTTTGATTTCTCGTGACCTTTTACGATAGATAAGATACCAATAGGGGAATCCTTGTTTGCAATATTTGCCTAATTAGCATAAGCAATTCAGTTTCTGATGGAGCTACAAATAAATCAGTTCTGAATATTGAAAGGTCATAGTACGATTAACTCTGCCAGTGAATATGGGCCTGATGTATTGAATACTTTTTGTGCAACACGGGTTTAAAAACTCAAAATTTTACAACGAATGTATGAGCTCATAAGCGCTTTTGCCACCCAGAAATTTTGCAGTTTTGAAAGACAATTTCTCCTTGAATAATTACACCCAAAGAGCTAAAAATTTCACCATCTATTACGTTTCACTAGCTTTTTAGCTACATGGAGTCAATTCATATCTAACATGTTTCCTTCTCTACGTAAAGCCGTATGTAAATGAGCAAAAATGTAAACAATGACGTCAGCATGAATCCACCTATTAGAAGGGCCCCACGCATTGAATACAGTAAATACAGAAAATAGAAATTATAGATGACAGCGAACACAGGACAACATGTTCGGCGTTTCTAGATTTGAATTATAGTCTGCCCGATAATTTATTTTGAGCTGGATATAGTTTCAAGCTTTTAAAATAGAAGGTCGTTAACGCCCCGTAGACTTTAAGAAGAGAAACACTGTCACTGGTCGTCAAACACCTGGATAGCATTTTAGCTTTGGAGTATGATGCGCATACAGATCAAATATGCTTCAGTCTTTAAAGTGCCTATGAAATGAAATGAAACATAATTGCTGCTTACCTGAATGGTGTTTCTCGTTTTGGAATATCATTTTTCGTTTTAGAGATATTGACGTTTTCAGTATTATGCAAATTAGGAAAGTGATAACGTCATGAGGTTTGCAACTAAAATAGTAAATACTGAATAAAGAATATCTCTGGAAATATTGAGGCAGTGTTCTTCAAACTTGGCACCAGAAATGTACATCACAAAAAAAAAAGACACCCATAGTGTTGTTGCCATGGAAACTCTCTTGGCTCCAGTCTCTTTCTGTCAAAAACCAAATATCCTCAGTTTCAACCCTTTGAAGTGGGAAAGAGGGTCCTGCTTGGAACAGACATGGCTCCCATATTGTCTAAAGTGGCTGGAGTAGATGGTCCTTGGTTAAGATAAAAACTGGGAATTTCAGTTTTAATTAAGACAGGACCAGCGTCAAGCGTCATGACAACAGCGCAACAGTTGTCATTTGTTTCTTTTGTGATGTACATTTCTTGTGCTAAGTTTGAAGAACACTGCTTCGACATTTCCAGAGATATTCTTTATTCAGTATTTTACTATTTTAGTTGCAAACCTCATGATGTCATCACTTTCCTAATTTACATAATAAAGAATGTCAATATCTCTAAAATGAAAAAGATATTCCAAAAAGAAAAGTGCCATTCTTCTTTATTTTGAAAAGCCTTTCAAATAAGCAGCAATTACTTTTCATTTCATAGGCACTTTAACAGCAAATTTCAATAAAGAATGAACAGTTTTTAATAAATTTTCAGCAAACAATAGAATCGGTGTGAGTTAATTAAAACTGTTAATGCGACAAAACAGTGTACCATTGTACACACATTTAAGCACCGATGTTAGCCGAGTTGGTTTACATAGACAGACACCTTTATTTAGTTATAAAGCTCAGGGTAGTCCCTTCAGGAGCTAAAAGCAACCTGCTATCAACAGGAGCCCTGAGCACTAAAATACACTATTTACATGGATAATATAACTGCTCAAAATTGAACGCTGGCTTTTTAGAAATAGTATTTTCATTAATGTTAAAAAGACTGAAGCTATGCTTTTTGGGACCGCTCCTAGGCTTGCCAGGGAAAAATCTTTCAATATATGCATTGATGGAAAACAAATTGAGAGGGTTCATGAGTTCACCAGGCGTCGTTTTTGATGAACGCCTTAGCTGGGGCAGTCACGTTAGGAAAGTGATTTCTAAGGCTGGCAAGCGTGTAGGTATGTTAGGCCGCCTTCGCGATAATCTGACGACTCATAGTGCAAATGTCGTATATATCTCTTTAATTAGACCAATTCTAGAGTACTGTGATACTCTGTGGGGTTGCTGCGGTGAGAGAAATAGTCAGGCCTTAGAGGCATTGCAGAAGAGAGCGGGTAGAATTGTTGCCAAAACGTCTCGCAGTAGCCCTGCAATGGACATTAATAATTCTCAAGTGGCCGGCGCTTGCAGAAAGACGTCGTGAACATGTTTTTCAGCTGGTAAAAAAGTGCATTGAAGGGCGTTGCCTCAATATTTTGATGGCTACTTTACTTTTAACAGCAAGATTCACTCGCGCGCGACTAGACAACGTGATCTGCTTCATCTACCTGCCGTAAAAACTGAAGTCGCCAAGAGATCGTTTTATTATTATGGATGCGTAGTTTTTAATGATATTTCCTTATGTCTTAAGAATTAATGTATTAATCTATGTATGGTTCATTGTAGTTATTAATGTAGCGAATATTTAATTAGTTTTTTGTATGTGTGCATTTTTTTTGTTCTCACGTGCGTTTTTTATTTTCCAGTTACGTAATATGTTAATTTTGGCTAGTTTTTAAGGTGCGGCAGTTTTAAGTTTCGTGTGTTGTTTATCCAGCTCTGGAGTTTTAGAGGTCTTACCGTTTGTTAACCGAACGTTGCAGTTATTCGTGTGGTTATATGTTTCAGATAAGTTTAGGGACACTGTGAAATTTGTACACCATTTACTGAGAAGATGTTATTATAGTTCGCGTTACAAAGGTTTAGATTTTTTTTGAAGTTCTATAGCAATCGGCTATAATTAATACATTTTATAAAGTTTTAATAGTTTATTCATATTGTAATTAGCTTGATTATATTGACGTGACAAGCATGATAAGCATATGTGGGGTCAATGTCAGGCCGCTGTGGAGCCGAAGTTAGGTCGATGTGGAGCCGAAGTGAGGTCGATGTGGGGTCGATGTGAGGCCGATTTGGGGTCGCTGTCAGGCAGATGTTCTCACTAACCGTAACCCTAACCCTAACCTCTGTAAAGAGGGATTCTCCTGTTTGCGGAAAGCCAGGCTTACTCTATTTGAGTTCCCAAAGGAACTCACTGACCCCGGAACATGTGACTAAATCATCTGCACGTCAATCGAAACCATCCGATTTCGCTTTGGTCTGAAACCACCTGGTTCACTCTGCGGAAATGTTTACGTGGAGGGCCCTGTCTGAAAACGCTTCCAGAAGGTTTTAGCTTTGGCGAAATGTGCACGAATGTTCGAAATCCTTATATCCCTATATTCCTACAGTCATGTTTGGAAAAATTACTGACCCGTTAAGATAAGACATTATTCTAATAGTAAAACAAGGTTAAAGTAAAGAATTACATTGTTTAAGTGTCACTTAGTCCAGATCCTTAAAAGCACGTCTTGTCGCACTCCCGTTCCAGTCCTCTCCGATTTACTGCTTTCATCTAACTTTGTTCGCGCGTTACGCGTTTGAATTTTAACAAGACTGCTAGCAAATTAGCCTCAAATTAGCCTCATTGCGCAGTCTCACCTTGAGATCTGGCCTTTTAAATCAACGTACAGTCTAGGATTGCAAAGAAAATGGGATGCGCGATTTTGCAAGAAACTGTGGCTACTAGTACTAATAATAATACTACCTAGTACTGAAAGGAAATTCTGGGGAAGTAATCTGAAACAATCCACCCAAGTACTTCTCTGTTCACTGTGACATCTTTGCTGGTATTCTTTTTTGGAGAAAAAAAACGGAGGCTTTTGAAAACGGTACCGAGAAAAGAGACAGATACTGTCGTTTCCATCAGCGTTTTCGGGCGTTCTGCTGTGGACAATAGGCGTAAACGTATCAAAACATGGGTTTTCATAGGAAGACGCATTTAGGTGAACAGGTGAAATAAACCGAAAAGCTATTGTGGGCGAAATTATTTTGTTTCATTTTCATTGAGACGAAAACGGATACTTTTAAAAACGCATTTGTGTGAGTATCAACGCCTTTTGAATTACGCTGCAGCTGAAGCTGTATGCACGTGTTACTTTGATATTACGAACCCTTGCTATGTGATCATTATTTGCAATTGAAAGCCCAGGTTCATGTTTAAAAATAGAGCCGGTTAAATGAAACGGGAATTGCTAACGCCGATCGGGTTTGTCTGGCAACAATTTTTCTGCGTAAAACCCCCTTGATGAATTGGTGATCATACGCAAAACCTACAAAGCTTGAATATACATTGAGTCTCTCAAGGCTCTGTAGTTAAAGTGATTTTAAAATCAAAAGTTTTGTTTTAAGCATTTCCTATCAATTTCCGTTCAGTCAATTTCACATATACACACATTCTAAAATGAAACTTTTTGAAACTTTCAGACACTAAAAAATCTAATAGATATTTTAGTGTCTGATGCCAACAGAAAACAAAAGAAAGTTGCGAGATTACGTATAATTTACCATGCTCATTTAAAATAAGAGATTGAGTAGCTTATGCTAATGATGAAAATATTGTAAAAAAATTTTCCCCTATTCGATTTTGTTATTTCAGCAAACTTCAATTGTGGACTAAAACCTTTCCTTAGGCAGACACCTGCAAAAACCTGTGTTGACATTTTATCCTGCACAATATAGAAAGGAAATGATTAAAATACAAATTCATGTCAATAAAGCAAAGCAAAGTATCAACCATTGTTGCAAGACTATTTTTGAAGGAGTTCCAGACGGAATAAATAAGCATTCATCGCAACTGTGAAGGATAAAAACTAACAAAGGACATCACACATAGCTTGAAAATTAAAACCAATTGAAAATAGCGGCTGCAAGGTTTCTTCAGCTTGTTTTTTGTTATGATGCTAAATTATATTGCTTCGAGTTCAACTGGACTACATGCAACTACACTGTACAGTACTATAAGTTCACCTTCCAGGTTAGTGAAATGTTGTCCAAGTTTTCTTTTTACAGTCTATTTCTAAAAATTACATAAAAAGACTGCAAATGTAATTGTCTGATCGAGTCGTCGGACTGACAAGTAAGAATTATTCAAACAAGGAACAAGAAACGGTAATTCAGTATATGCCAGTCAGTGTTTTAAAGTAAACGAAAGACTTCGCTAGAGATTGAGTTTTCAGAGTAGATTCAGTGCTTTACGTTCCTGGAACGGACTTAACAATACGATAAAATTATTTTTAGTACTCCTATCAAAAAAGGAGCCTACATAAAACCGAATGGTTTTCTAAAAGTAGAAGTAAAAGAAAAAAAAATGGAGAATAAAAAAAAAAACAAGGAAAAAGGGAGAAAAAATAACAGCAACCAAAAATCTAAAATAGCGTTCTTTGTACAGTCATTATATTCGGCCCCTCAAGGGAATCAGCGGTCGTTTTATATGGGGGAAGCGTTTTAAAATGTTCAGAGTTCTTCGCCAGTTTTTACTTCTGCGGACAGCAAAGGACTACTACTGATTAGCTACTGATTGTCTGAATATACAATTCCCAGCAGGGCGAGATCGCATCGCAAACCAAGCCAAACATAAAACGAGTCCATTTCAACCAGCCGTTATCTTCGCGGTACATGTATACATATTTCTGTTAACCTTTGCTTTGTCATCGTAGGTTTTTTAATTTTCGCAGCATTTTGTTTAGTTTCCATGCATAAAATATCTTTTAAGCAAGCACCAAGGACGGAAAGGCGCATTTTTAAACAAGATTATGTACTAGAAAACTTCATATATTTACTGAAAAAATCGTCTTCCTACTTTGCTGTAACAGATTTAAATTACGGCATAAGTTGCGAGACAGACCATTTACAAGCATCAGTAAACCAACCTTTCTTTTGAGAGGAATTGTTCAATGCTGTGACACAATGGTAAAGTATTCAACTTTCAGTTAAAATCAGTTTTGATCGAACAAGTTGCCACGTTTCGTTTGAGTGTTTTTAAAATTGCCGGCTCTTAATCATTTTCAAGTAACTTCGCCTTCGATAGATGAGAAAATTTAGAGAAATATGCCACTTTTCTTTGCCAATGAGAATTCAGATATTTAGCCATCTCTATTTTAAAATGAAATAGTACGATATGTTCTCAGGAGAGAGAATGTAATTGATCTCTAGTCAGCTGGATAGCAATAACAGACTGCAAGAAATTAGCGACGGCTCGGAGCTTTAATCACCGAAATGGCAAGAGCTCCGTAAGCTGCAGCAGGTACAGCAAGTTTACGATACTTTAGCAAGGTCATAAAATTTGGAATTCTCTACCTGGTTCAACGAGTGTTCCAAACGAAAAAGATCAGTAAATTGTTAATGAAATAGAAATAGATGCTGAATTGGTCACGCCACCTGACATAAAGCTAACAATTTGAACTATATTAACGATTGAGGTGGGCTCCGCTATAAGGCTCGTGAAGTTTTGGATGTCTCCTCGCCCTATCTAAATTTTTCTACTTGGATATACTTCTTTTGTTTATTGTGGCAAATAAAAAAATTTGATGAACTTTTAAGCGCGATTCGCAGTTTAGCGCAGTGTGTTACTCGCTATCTGTTAAGTAATATATCAAACACGAGAGACAGTGTTTCATCGGGATATCCAAACACCGAGTTTGTTAGATCGACTTTACAGATGAACCATTTTGAGTTAAATATTCGCCATTAGGCAGGTATAAATAGAAGTAGCTAATACCCAGTTTTCCTGGTGGTTTCTTTGGCTTTCCTTTCTCTGATGTTAACTTTTCGCTTGTCGTTCGTTTGACTGCTTGGATTCCGTACTGAATCATTTCGAGCAAATCAGAAGTATAATGTTTTAAACCCTTTGTTGACGACTATAAACTTTGTAATGGTGTCTATCTGCAGAAATGAGGACTCTATAGAAAATGCGAAGTGTCAATATGGCTATGGACAGAGGATTGTGTACCATGGTAATTGTCCTCTTGCTTGTCGTGTGGATTGAAGAGGACTGCGCTCTTGACACACAAGGTGTGTTTGTATTTCTTCGGATTGCCTTTTACGTTTAAATACGAAATTCGACATTCGGCAGTA
>OZ026601.1:30678317-30723317 GCA_964020085.1 Micromussa lordhowensis | reverse complement strand
CTGCTAGTTATTCAGCTTATGTGGTATATACTAAAACAATTATTCACCTCAGTGTCGGTGAAAGTGATGGATATTTACCTCCACTTCGGTGAATAATTGTTAATTATTGGCCGGCTTAGGGTTGGTCGGTATAGTAAAAAAACTGTGACCTCGGGCTTGACTACTTTAAGTTTTCCAAAAGTGATTTTTCACTTTTGTTGTTGTTTATAGTGGTCAACAAGGTATGCATCGAAGCAAAACCGGCTTCTGTAAACCGCGCCCTCGTACTAACACTGCAAAACAAATGTTTTCCTATCAGGCAATATACCTCTGTCGTGACATCCCTTATTACTTGAAAGACCTCAGTACATTTTCCTTTGCCAAAGAAATAAAACATTATTTACTGTCAGAACAATACTCTAAGAAATTTGAATAGTAATCTATCATTTATTACAACTTTATTAAGCATTATTTATTTTCTTTCCTTGTTGCTCTTTTCATTAAAATAACTCTAAATGGTTCTAGTGGTGGCGGTGGCCTCATGGTTAGTGCGCTCGACTTCGGAGCGAGCGTTCCGGGTTCGAGCCCTGGCCGGGGACAGTGTGTTGTGTTCTTGGGCAAGACACTTTACTCTCACAGTGCCTCTCTCCACCCAGGTGCATAAATGGGTACCTGCTATTTGTTGGGGAAACCTAACAAAATTGCGGGGGAGTGACCTGCGATGGACTAACATCCCGTCCAGGGGAAGTAGAAATACTTCAAGCCGCTTCAAGCTACAGAAACCGGGATAAGCTCCGGCAGCTGCGAGCCTTGGCTCCAAGGCTTCACTTCTTTAAATGGTTCTAGGGGCTAACTCGAAAATCTTACGGTTCCTTTAGCCTCTAGGCTCTTTCTCTTAACAATAACTTTCCTCCTTATTTTTATTAATAAACCTGCAATGTATTTATCCTAAATGAAACTCATTTGTGGGCCAATAAAGATGATAGATGATTGATGATTGATTGATTGGTCAATGCGCTTAGCTACACCTAGCTAGCTCACAGGCCTATTCCGTATCATATTCCTTAACCTACGTGGACAACCCAATGAATATTAGTGCCAGAGCTGTGCTAAACAATTTGAGTGGGTTTTTTTAATTATTAGAAAAATTCATGCTTAGCCGATTCAAATGGAAACAGAATTACGAGAACTCGATCTTTCTTGTCTTAACTTTCAAATGAGGAAATATGGTATTGCCACTTTAAATTCGGCAAACATTACTTTACACTTGTAATGTTGTATTCAACCGTTTCCAACTTTTTAAATATTCAAGTAAAGTTGCAAAACTTTGCGACTTTTTTCTGAAACATTTTTGAAAAAAGTTAACGGTATGACATGTTACCGTATTTGTAAATTTGAAGTTTTCTTGTCTTAGTTTTTCGATTTTAAACATTATTTTCATTGGTACTATTTTTTAATCAATTAAAGTGGTTATGCAATATTTTGTGTTACTGTTATTAATTTCTCATTTGATAGTCTACATCACAAAAGAAAGTTGGCCGAAAAAAACTTGAATTTATGACTTTTTATGAATTTTATGAACCCGTTGCCGGGGTTTCTATGTTTGTATAAAGACATAAAGACAGCCGGATCTCGCGAGGTATATGTATTCAGTGAACTAACCTTCAGTTATGTCCTCATTGGTGGAAAGTACCTCTGAACCACAAAGCGAAGTCACATATTCCTTAACCTACGTCGCAAGTCCGCTGCAACTGATATGACTAGGGCGAGTGTTATGTTAAAAAATGGCCACCAATGTGAGCTTTTTTAATGAAAAAAAATTCATGAAGTCTACGTAACTCGGAAGAAACATCTTCGGGCCCGCGATGCATCTTCCAAATTTCATTATCATTGCTTAAATATTCGTGAAGTTACAGCAGTGTGGCGGATTCAACCCACCCGTGTTCAAACAAGATCTGATCATGCAGGATTAGACTGCGAGCAGTGTCTCTTTTGTTCGAAAGTCCTCAGGAAAGAATGCTAAAAAATAAACTTACGGAACGAGCAGTGTCCGGAAGCCGCGAGCAGCGCGGTTCGCGGCTTCCTAGTTTTTTCTGCAATTTTCCCAGCGGAGACTCGAGACTGGAGCCGGAGACTTCTCGCAGTCTAGAATAATAGACTAACTATTGCTGTCTTTTAGATTGTGGACCTCAGTGCTCTCATAAATGGAACCAGTATGATGAAGTAAACGCTCTTGATTGTTGGGGTGTAACATCACCCGCGGATGTCATGAAATGTGCACCAGCGATGACTGAGACAGTGTAAGATTCCTTTGCTGATCGTCTTATTTTTTCCCTTCATTATCCCCACTTTCTTTGCTTTCAGCAAAACCTTGTCCGTTCCTTTTTTTCCCTTTAGTACTACGGGTGTATGTTTCTGAAACTCATTTACTTTAAATAACTAGTCTTACCTAGAATGTTTTTTTTATGGTTTTATTTCTTCGATTCGATTTCTTTGCACGTCTCTAATAAAACTTCAACACCACGAAGTTCGTCACAGAATGCTATCAATTCGGTATTTGGAAATGAGACACAGTAAATATGGTCCGTTGCGTGTTTTATATGTTACGTAAATGATGATTAAAGATGAAAAGGTGGCTTCTTGACACGAATGAATCAAAGTTACTGAAATTATGGATATTAATTGAGACTCTAAGTCTAAGAGCCAATTGCTTTCGCTTCATAATTGATAAACAATTACAATTTGTACAATAACAATGCTAGAATGTGAAAATACAACCGTGCCGTACTCGTGTTTTGTGACTTTCCATGCAAGGACGATTAATATTGACAGATTGTACACGGCCTTCGACTCAGGTGCTTTGTGACTTGTCACGCATGTATTACATTCGCGATAGGATTCAAGAAATTATAGTCTGGCGGTTTGGCGGTTTAAGCCAATTTTGAGTGCTGGTTTGCGGTTTTATTCACATTCATCTGGCGGTTTACGGTTAAGAAATTATCGTGCGGTTGCGGGAAATCATAAATTTAGCTCGCGGTTTTCGGTTTTTTCGTGTTTTTGTGGCGGTTATTCAAACAGAGTTAAGAGGCTCAGAAGATTGGGCGGTAACTTCATCTGCTTAAAGCTAGCCCTAAAAGGATTGCCTTTTAGGGCTAGACCAAGTCAGTCGGGGCTTCCCTCTGTGTCCCCGGCAAAGGCACGTGCTGTTAAAAGATCGGTTGTGAGGATAATCGTCCTACCTGTAGGGCGGTGTCGGTTTTTAGAAGAAAACGAAAACGGTTTGCGGTTTCGAACGAACAAAATATGGCGGTTTACGGAATGTACGACCCCCTATAATAGACCCTCATTCAAGTAGATTGGAACTAATATGTGAACGTTTGGATATTGATTTTTTTCCCTCTTTAGAACTTCCTTTTTGACTGTTCCTGAAAGTTTTTTTTCTGGTTGATTTTGTCCCTTATAGAACTTTCTCTTTAACCGTTCCTGAAAGTTTTCTTTTCCTACAGGAAGTTGTATTCCAACTTTTCAAGTCTTCCTGCTGGGATGTTTTCTGATCTTAAAAATTTACTCCATGTGTAAGTGTAACCTACCTATTTATTTAAATTTAGAAAATACCCCAAAGCAAATACGGACGCTGATTGGTTTAAAAACGTGTTTCTATTTAAAAATTAGATTATGAGCTCAAGATTTCTATCGCGATAGATATCTAATTGTTTTAGTATAAATCTACTAGTCGTTCAAAACTAATCTAAATCCTCTTCTCAACACTTCGAAAACGCCAAGAAACGGCCGTCATTTTGTTAACAAGTGCACACTGTTACGCTACTCACTATCTATCACAGAATAGATAGTGAGTAGCGTAGCCAATCAGAGAACGGCCTTCGTGATAGAACGCTAGTAGATTTATACCTGCGGCTCGTGTCCCCACAGCATTTCTCGTTCTCCCAAACTTTCACTCGTGTTTCTATAACTCGATAGAAACACGGCACATGTTTTCTATTTCTTAAACATCAATTATTGGCAAGTCGTGAACTGTTTGATCCAAGCATGGGACTTTTTTCACTTACATCACTCACCAATACAGGAATGTTTCAAGCTGGACGTGCGACAGTGATGATGGAAACCAATGATGGAAACCAATCCCAGTTACAGTCTTGAAATTTCTCTGTTAGTCTTAGTTCATCACCAATAAAATTCATTTGGTTCCGACTACACTTTTTCTCCTCAAATATGCGTTTCCACGGCAGCGGAAAATCAGTATGGGAATGAATGTGATCCTACAAAGTCTGGGGCTTTTAACAAAAATCAGTTCAACAGTTATGCCTCCATAACTTTGTACAAAATGTACTTTTGTTAAGAAAAAATGTAACTATGCTTGTGTTTATGAATAGAAAATGATACTAAGGATAAAACAAACAAAGAAAATCGTGGACTGATTTGTCTGATTTTGAGTTGTACCCCTTCTTCATTAGAATGAATAGAATTGATTCGTCACCCCGTAAAGTTAAAAGTAATTTCCGGCTACAAACATGCATAGGTTCATTTTTAAATCGGGTGCCCATAAGGGAAAACAAAATCAAAGCAACAAGCAACTAAAAGGACTGAAAAAGAAATAGACGCCAGAACCTTGAGATTAGCTTACTTGTTCCACGTTATCCTTTTCAAAGGGATTTGTTATCACCCGCTTTCACAATTCTACCTCAGGGAGTGTTTGACAACTTACTGAAGCTGCAAACCTTGTAAGTCAAAACCAGCTACTGAGCTCTAACTGCAAACAGGATTAGTCCATCAAATAAACATAAAGGGGTACAAAACACATTACATATGGGTTATTGACCAAGTGTGGGGTCAAGATGACTGGATATTGGCCGAGTTCCATTTTTGCGTGTTTATGGACTGAGACGGAGTCCAATATCAAGCCATCTTGACCGAACAAGCCTGGTCAATAAAGGATTTATTATATGGCTTTCGGGGAAATTTTTCTTGCGGGACAAGGCGGGTAATCCCGAGCGGGCAAGATAGCTCGATCTTGCCCGCTCGGGTAGCCAATCACAGCGCAGGATTTGATTCGTCTTGCCCGCTCACGGAGCTAGCCATGTAATAAAAGGGGGGATTTTCCTAAGTGGTCACGATACCATGTGGTACCTACTTGTCCCTACCTTGTTCTTGGTAACTAAAATCAGAGCTTATCTACGTCAAAGAAGCCAAAAGAATGATATAAAATCAATACTGCTTATTATCAATCATCTCCTTGAGTTTTTTTGCTCTGAATTTAAGCAAATGGATGTACTTGTCTGTTGCATGTCACGGAATATCGTGCAGAATTTGCTTCACAAATTTCAACTGAATCAGTCATCTCCTGTCCAGAATTTTTTGTTGAAATGTTTCATGTTGAATAATACGAGAGTATTGCCAAATTTATTAAAATAATATTAATAAATAAAATCCCAGCTATGAATTTGTTAATTTAAAATCCATTTGTTTTTTCGTACCTCTACTTACTGGATGATTACTTCCAACAGGGATTTGCGCCTCAATTCAATTTCAGTTTTACCTCATAGAGTCTTTGCTAACCTGGTAAACCTGCGGTTTCTGTAAGCAGAAATAAGTTATTTCAGTTAGTTTGTCAATACGATATAATTGAAATCGATTCAACTGATTTAGATTGTGAGCTCGAGATTTCTATTGAAACAGCAGCGTGTTTCTCTCCATAAAATATTGGCTATTAGTATCACCCAACTAATGAACTAATGCAAATCCTGCATTTTGATTGGCTACGCTACTAGGGGACTATTAGTAATAGTCATCGAGTAGCGAAATTCGCCGGTTTTTCTTTCGTTTTTTTTCCCAAATAAATATTTTTTCGACTTGCATTTACTAACTTTAGTATTGCCTTTTCTGTCCAACTAGTTGGGTGATACTAAAACAATTAGACCCTTCGCCCTCAAGGGCCACGGGTCAATAGCCCATTCGGCTTCGCCTCATGGGCTATTGACCCGTAGCCCTTTCGGGCTACGGGTCTAATTGTTAATTAGTATAAATCCACCAGCGTTCTATCACGAATGGCGTTCTCTGATTGGCTACGCTACTCACTATCTATTCTGTTGTAGTTTTAGAAGTGTCTGTGAAGAGGATTTAGATTAAGTTTTCAACGACTAGTAGATTTATGCTAAAACAATTAGATTATTTGCTCTCGATTTATGTGCGTGACAGTTCACTCGGGTTTGCTTTCTCGTCAACTATCACGCGATAGAAATCTCGAGGTTTGATGTTCTTGAAACAAATATTCGCCCGGGAAGCGAGGCTTCGAGGCCAATATGCCGCTAGTTCGGAGGTCGCAAAGAAACGGCTGCTATTTTGTTAACAACCGCACAATGCCAGTCTACTCACTATCTACAACAGAATAGATAATGTATAGCGTAGCCAATAAGAGAACGACGTTTCTGATAGAACGCTAGTAAATTTAAAGAAAACGTGGATAGAAGGAAAAAGCTTCAAAGCCCTTTGTAGTTTTTGTCGGGTCTTACTGATTGGTTAAAAACTGTTCGCAGGTATTTATCTTCAAACGCCATTGCCTTCCTGCCTGACGGACTGTTCGACAATTTGGCCATTCTGTTGGGGCTGTAAGTGGTAATGAACAACTACCGTGAAAATTATGAGAGAATCAAAAGTCAAAACAGATCAGAATTCAAAACATATATTTCCAAAACAACAGGAAAAAGTATCATGGTTGTGGTAGGTTATTTTGATTAATCTAGATTTATATTCTTCTTTCTTTGCAATGAAACGCAGCGAATTTGGATGTTACTAAAACTGGTAACGGGAGTCTGTGAACGAGTGCAAAGCGTTCAAAAGGAAATGGAACATTTGGACCACCCCTCCCCCCCAATTTTAATGATGATAAAATGGCGCGTTTTTGCTCCTTCGCGCCTTCATCATTGCTTTTGGGGGGGGGGGGGAGGAGGCTAATTGTTCCTTTTTAATAGCTGTGAGGGTCGTGACCCATAATCCCCTAGAGTTGTAACTTCCATAAACCCTTGCGGTATGTGTAATAAACGAGAAAGCACATGGTCGAAAGTGTTGACTGCTTTTGTGGATTTAGTTCTCTGTTTCCCGCTCGAGACACCGTGTGGATCCTGTTTCGTAGTGTTTGCAGTGTAATTAGATGACTCGCTTAGGCGAAGCCACGAAGCACAATATTCCTTGGTGTTGTGAATTAATTTCGCCGGAATTCGCCTGTGTGAATAAACTGTAGATAGCGCACGGGCGCTTTGCAATTATGTAAGTTTTGTTTGTCCACCAGCATAATAAATTTCGTATTCATATTTTTGAAGAATATGGTTATTGTTTTGCTTTTTTTTTATAAACGGTAAGTTGTGTCGCTTAAAAATGATTTGTTATGAAATGGAAAACATTGTTTAAGCTGGAAAATGCTATTTTGCAATAAAAGACAATTATTTTTAACCTAGGTTGGTAGACCTTATCTCTTTCGTATTTTAGCATGTCTTTAAAGCTCTTTTAGGTCCTTCAGAAGATGACAAATATTGACTTAAAATGAAATATTATTTAAAAGTTCTGTCAATGTTTTTTCTCTATTGTTTAGAAGTTTATGGATACAATTTAATGTAAAGGGGGTAAGTTTCTAAAGGAACTGTGGTGCTGCGTCGGTGGGGAGTATTAAAAAATAATTTGGTTTTATCAACTGAGTTGATAATGTGAATTGGCCACCGTAAAGAGATTCGAAAGCTGACGTTTCGAGCGTTAGCCCTTCGTAGGAGCGAATCAAGGAATTGTGGGTTGTGCGTGGTTTATATACCGGGAAAGATGGAGCTAAGGAGATTGGTTGGTGCATGGTAACGTAAAAACAATAGAATAAATTAGTTGAATGAAAAGTGTTCCTGGATACCGTGAGGATTAAGAGTGCTAATTTGAAAAATATATTTTTGTTCTAGAGTTTGCGGCTTTCCATGCTTCCTTGATGTCGGGAAAGGCCGCAGACTGCCATATGTTGCTTAGAATGATTCGGCAGATTAAAGTGTCTCGCGACCGGTTTGAATGCATTTTCGTCGTCTTTTTCTACGTCACAAAGGTGTTCTCGGAATCGGTCGCCTAGTCGTCTCCCTGTTTCGCCGATGTATAACTTTTTGCAAAGAGTGCAACAGTTATGCAGTATATGACATTGGCTGAGGTACAGGTGAAATGATCAGTGACCTTGATGGATTGCTTGGGTCGCGATATTTTCTCAACGTTGCAAATGAATTAAGCCTTATTTGTGTTAATCCAAGTTGTTACCTCCTCGCTGAGCTGCTTATCCGCTAATAATGATGTCAGGCAATGCAAAAACCTACATACCCAAACATCTTCAAAAGATGCAGATTTTAAGAAGGAAAAACAACTGAGAATCGTTGAAACAAATGGTAGTGACTGAGGAATTTTGTGCTTCGTGACTTCGCCTAAGCGAGTCTAATTGCACTGCAAATGGCCACCTAGCTAGCATCAAAAGCTTCCCTTTCATATCATTGTTTACGACGCTTTGCTTCACCCATGTACACTCGTTGACAGACTCCCTTTCCCGGTTCCCCGTTAAAAATTTTAGTAACATCCCGCGAATTTTGATGGCGCAACACTAATCTTTCTAACCCAGTACGATTGTACGCTTACTTACGGCAATCTTTCTCGAAACAGCAGTAAATGAAACTTCTTTCACAAATGAAAGTTTCTCTTCCCCAGAAAATTGTCATCAAACATGATTGCATTTTTGCCTGACGCTGTGTTTGCCAGTCTGACAGATCTGGATGAACTGTAAGTGAGATGAAGAGCACTGATAACAAAAGATCATTGTATAGTAAGTGTGAGACTCCTACACGGCCACTGTTTTTAGGCCATCACCCAGCGCTCCTCCCCTAACCTTGGGTTTAAACCTAATGGCCGCGTAGAGGACTGTACGGAGCATGAGTTTGGGTGAACAGTTAGAAGAACAATAATTAATATTATTAGTATTAGCATTAGCGTTAGCATTAGCATCAGCATTGGCATTGGCATCAGCATCAGCATCAGCATTAGCATTAATTAGCATTAGCATTAGCATTAGCATTAGCATTAGCATTAGCATTAGCATTAGTATTAGCAGTAGCATTAGCATTAGTATTAGCATTAGCATTAGCATTAGTATTAGCATTAGTTATTAGCATAAGCATTAGCATTAGCATTAGTATTAGCATTAGCATTAGCATTAGCATTAGCATTAGCATTAGTATTAGCATTAGCATTAGCATCAGCATTAGCATTAATTAGCATTAGCATTAGCATTAGTATTAGCATTAGCATTAGCATTAGTATTAGCATTAGCATTAGCATTAGCATTAGCATTAGCATTAGCATTAGCATTAGTATTAGCATTAGCATTAGCATTAGCATTAGCATTAGCATTAGCATTAGTATTAGCATTAGCATTAGCATTAGCATTAGCATTAGCATTAGCATTAGTATTAGCATTAGTATTAGCATTAGCATTAGCATAAGCATTAGCATTAGCATTAGCATTAGCATCAGCATCAGCATTAGCATTAGCATCAGCATCAGCATCAGCATCAGCATCAGCATCAGCATTAGCATTAGCATTAGCATTAGTATTAGCATTAGCATTAGCATTAGCATTAGCATTAGCATTAGTATTAGCATTAGCATTAGCATTAGCATTAGTATTAGCATTAGCATCAGCATTAGCATTAGCATCAGCATCAGCATTAGCATTAGCATTAGCATCAGCATTAGCATTAGCATTAGCATTAGCATCAGCATCAGCATTAGCATCAGCATCAGCATTAGCATTAGCATTAGCATTAGCATTAGCATTAGCATTAGCATCAGCATTAGCATTAGCATCAGCATCAGCATTAGCATTAGCATTAGCATTAGCATCAGCATCAGCATTAGCATCAGCATCAGCATCAGCATCAGCATCAGCATTAGCATTAGCATCAGCATCAGCATTAGCATCAGCATTAGCATCAGCATTAGCATTAGCATTAGCATTAGCATTAGCATTAGCATCAGCATCAGCATCAGCATCAGCATTAGCATTAGCATTAGCATTAGCATTAGCATTAATTAGCATTAGCATTAGCATTAGCATTAATTAGCATTAGCATTAGCATTAGCATTAGCATTAGCATTAGCATTAATTAGCATTAGCATTAGCATTAATTAGCATTAGCATTAGCATTAGCATTAGCATTAGCATTAGCATCAGCATCAGCATCAGCATTAGCATTAGCATTAGCATCAGCATCAGCATCAGCATCAGCATTAGCATTAGCATTAGCATTAATTAGCATTAGCATTAGCATCAGCATCAGCATCAGCATTAGCATTAGCATTAGCATTAATTAGCATTAGCATTAGCATTAGCATTAGCATTAGCATTAGCATTAGCATTAGTATTACTATTAGTACTAGTATTAGTATTATTATTAGTGTTATTATTAGTATTATTATTAGAAAACTATCAAACATACACTGTTTAAAAATATAAGTTATTTTGCATGCTGTTTTTTATACAATAATAAAAAATGAATGACTTGTTTATGTATGCCAAAACATTCATTTCTATGGCATCTGATAGAGAATGGGAAATATACTTTTAACATAAAATTTTAGAAAATAACCCAAAGCAAATACGCACGCTGTGTGGTTTAAAACCATGTTTCTATAACTCGATAGAAACACAGAACTAGCACGAGCTGTTGATGTAATGATGGCGCGAACAGAGAGAATCTACATTTTGATGATCGAAGTAAACAAGTTGTTTTTCTTTTTCTTCGTCGCGGTATTTTCTAAAAGAAATAGAAAACATGTTCTCCGTGTTCCTATCGAGTTATAGAAACACTCGTGAAAGTTTGGGAGAACTCGAAAATCTTTGGAAACACTCGCCTGCGGCTCGTGTTCCCACAGCATTTCTCGTTCTCCCAAACTTTCACTCGTGTTTCTATAACTCGATAGAAACACGGCACATGTTTTCTATTTTTTAAATATAAAATGTTTGTATTTACAAAGTGATGGCAATAAAGTACTAGCTCTTAAATATTACACTATTGCTTCTAAAGTCACAAAAGGCTTTTCTTCTAGCTCTCGATCCTCTAATTCAGATTAGTGCGGATCTTAATAAAGCAAAGGATGTCCTTGCTCTTATCCAGGAGATTATTTTGGCATAATCTTCTCCTTTCTTTATGGAGATTAGCTGCGCCCGTCTGCTATGGTATTGCAAGCACTCCTTTTCCATACCGCCCGTTGACGTAAAAATAAGGGGTGTGAAAGTTCCTTGTTTAATGTCCAAGACATTTCTGCGTTATGCTTACTGCAAAATATCTTCTAACCCAGGGATTTGTCTTCAAACGATTTGACGTTTCTCCCTGAAGGAGTGTTTGTTAGCCAAAGAAATCTGAAAAGATTGTAAGTGAGACGAAGCACGCAGATTACAATTGTAAGAAACTCTACAAATTTACAAGTGAATATATAAAATATCATATCTTTGAACTGCGGAGAAAGATATGAAGGCATGCTTGATCATCGCAGCTACATACACAGCTTAAGCAGCTGTGAAATCAAAGCCAATCACAAAAGTTTGTGTTTGTCTAGACGAAAGGTTTGTGGTGAGCTTCTTTAAGAAAATCCAAGATTGGATTCTTAAATCTACGATAAATCCGGATTTTGCGTTTCTTTACTAAACAGATTGATCACGCGGATCATGGTTCGTCAAAAGAACCGAAGAATCCATGTCCAGATTGGATTCTTCGGTTTTTTTGAACGAGATTTTAGAATCCAATCTTGGATTTTCTTAAAGAAACACGCCCTTAATTCGGCAAGAGTTTCAGAAATTTATTTTAAGGTCAAAACAACTGATCTGAGAACCAGGTTTCTGTTAGAGCCTCTAAACACTTTTGAACATTAAATGAGATAAAGGATGTTTTAGGTCTCCGAGCTATCACGTTATGAGCAATATAGTGACTTGGCTCTACGGCATCTCTTTTGGGTTTGGTTAAATTTTCTAAGAGTGGAACGAAGGAAAAATCTCTGAGTTTCAGTGGGGATTCGTACAGCAACTCTAACCACTGAACAACGAGAGACTCCAGCTGGTGATGCTAGATTCATTAGTGTGCTAAGCATTTTATCTTCCACAATTTATTCATCGAGCTTGATGTTATGTCCCTTTTTTGGAAAGTAACGAAAAGTGCGTTGCTTTGTTCATATCTTGCGGTTTTCTCCGATTTCGTGTATCTTGTATTTTATTATTACTGTTGTTATTATTATTACTGTTGTTATTATTATTATTATTATTATTATTATTATTATTATTATTATTATTATTATTATTATTATTATACCTTTATACAGATATTTGTCTTCAAACAATATAACATCTCTACCTGATGGAGTATTCGCAAACCAAATACATCTGAGTGTGCTGTAAGTTAAACAAAGCGTCCATATGTCACACTGTAAGAGAATATAGTCTTTGTATTATATACCTAAACATTAAAAGCTCATATCCTCTCTCTGTAAGTGACGATTCAATCTTTATTTCCGGATAACACGTAGTAAATTGTTTAAAATATTCACCCTCAAGCCACATACAATTCCTCGTAAAGCTTCAGCGCCTCCACACTATTGGGTAAAAATTTACGATTTTGGAAATTCCTCCGAATTTAACAAGTTTCCACATCGAATATTATTAATGCGAAACTTAAGAGTGAATTTTGATATAACTTAAATTAGGAATAAGTACAATGTATATAGTTGTACATTTTCCAGAAACGCTCCTCAATGCGACTGTTCAGGGCCAATACAAGCAATTACTATTAAAAAAAGAAGTAAACAAAACCGTGGTTTAGTTATTCCATCGTTTCCCACGTTTTCATGGCGTTAACTGGAATAATTGCCATTTTTAAATAACTGAACAATTTCAATGGCATCACCTGATAAAAGGAATGTAGTGTTGAATCACAGAAGAGGAAGAATTAAAAAGGGCTTTTACCATTGAGAGCCACCTTAAAAGTGTTGTGAACTTTGCATGCTCAGCATTTGTCAATTGTAGAATTGTGGACAAATTTCAAAACCATACTAAAGACAGTTATCAAATCCGGCTTATCGAAGTCTGTGAGAAGGTAACATTGCAAAATGTATGAAGCTCTACGACCCCTGAGTGTAGCAATGTATTGTTAAGTCCGAAAGTTTACCGACAATCGCCATTCCATGTGGATCTAGTAGTGTCTTTGGTGGTCTATATGATTACAGCTCATTTTGTGAAAGGTTCCTCGGTCATTAACCCGCATTGAATATCATTTTCCGGAATCTCAACTTTGAACAGTACATGACTTGTTCCCTTAGGAACAGTCCTTGAGTATCAGTGTCAGTTATATACACGATTAGGTGGTGCAATATCATTTTTTATTACTCGGGTTTCGGTAGGAAAGCCCGAGTCAGAAAACGCATTCCGTTCTTTTTGGGCCAAAAATGCGGGGTGGAGGGGAGGGGGGGCATTGCGCCAGGCGTTCCTAGCGGAGAGTGAGAAAACTGAGGATGATAATTGCGAGCTTTGGAAAGAATCATGTCGTTTTCCATCATATCAAATGTCGAGCGTTTTCGGAATGGGACGGTGCACGAATTCTAGCCATATTAGAAACGTTCATACTAAATCTCACGAACACCTCAGATGTTGAAAATCTCCAGAATCTTTGTGGACAGAACTTCTTAGGTGAGGCAAACAACAAGAAATTGGACATAGAGGATAATCAACCAAGCAACTTGAATAGTTCATATCTAAGCTTACTTCTTGTGTTAAACATCCGGCCCTGTTTCTTTTATTTGCTTTTATGGTGTATTTGATATATAAATACCAAGCCTGAGTGAACGCTCTGGGAGCGTCCAGTTGTATCATTAACTGGAATGCAATGATGAGAACTTCTTTTACAGGGTTTTATCTTCAAATGCTATAAAATCTCTCCCTGAAGGAGTGTTTGCAAACTTGAAAAAACTATGGTCTCTGTAAGTACACAAAATGCATCTTCTTACACATCGACTACCTTTTATCCTACCCAAGAGTTTTGAGTATGTGTTAATTATATTATGAAATTTCGCACATTGACTCTATAAATTACATACTTTTTGGTGTTTTCTTTTTAATGTTGACAATTGGTTCTCTCGTATACTCAATAAGTGAGACCCAGAGCCCTTGATGGGAGTTTAATTCACTCAAGTCTCATATGATCACGGTGCATACTCATTAAAACATATTTTGTTAATGCTCAATGTACTGAACTCAAAAGCGTGCCAGCGTTTAAATCTAAGTAAATCTGTTGTTCTGACTTTTTCCCCGACTGACCAATTTATCCCTTCCCAGAGATTTATCTTCAAATGCTATCACGTTTCTACCCGAAAAATTGTTTGCCAACCTAAGAAATCTCCGAACACTGTAAGTGAAGCATAACGTAAGATGATAATGTAAAAAAAGGATTTTTTTTTGGCCAATTCTGAATCTAAAGTATCTTATAATTACTATATCATAAACAATAATTTATATAATAAAAAGGCATTTTCAGCCAGCTCGTGATATTTGAAACGGACATGTCTCATGTGGGGCAAGGGTGGTCAAAAAGATTTTGCGGAGTTTATACGTTGTTTTGTATATTTTATAACAATCAGTAATTCACAGATAATCATTAAGCTTATTTAGGGTGGAAAACATGAGCTGTTTTCATTGTTACTTATTAAATAATTGTTAATTAACTTCACAACTACTTACGTTGTGTATAACTGCGATGATCAATCATGTCTTCATATCTTTCTCAGTTCAAATATATATTTCATATATTCACTTGTATTCTTCATCATCTACGGATATATTAATTACGAACTCACAACGTGACCAGCTCCTAGTTGGCTCGATAGCTCAGTTGGTATAGAGCACTGCACCGGCATCACAGAGATAATGGGTTCGAATCCCGTTCAGGCCTGAAATTTTGCTTAAGTTGTGTATAACTGCGATGATTAATCAAAGTTCTAATAATTATTAGAACTTTGACAAAACACGTGTGAAATTATTGCCTAATTTCAGTCGTCACCATTTGGTAACACATACTAATCTTATGTCAAACATATATACGTTTTTTTTTTACAGATATTTGTCCTCCAATGCTATTAACTTTCTACCAGATAGAGTATTTGCCAAACTGAAAAATCTGGGATACCTGTAGGCCTACAACACACTTGATAAAGTAGTAGTTGTAATTTCTAAACGATATTTTACATTTATTGCAAACCTTGAATTAAAGTGATTGGTAGAGATTTTGGATCTTACACAAATCGCAGCTATCTGTTCAAAATCAGAATCCAAGAAAGTTGCTTGTGGCTTAGTACATTTCTTTCATTGATTGATCGATCAACTGATTGATTGATTGATTGATTGATTGATTTTTGCAGTTTTCTTACTTCAAACAATATTCAAAACCTAACTATCAAGCCGTTTGCCTTGAGCGATGAATTAGACAGCAGGTATGTTTGACATAATTTACGTTTCCATTTACCTGTTTGAAGGGCGTAGGTACCTAAATGATTAGTTTTACATAATCGATAGCTCGGAAACGTTTCAGTGGTCCGAAAAATGGACGAGGAATGGTGTATTTTGATCAATCATGAGTGCGAGGAAACATTATTGGACAGCAATGGCTAAAAAATAAAATATTACAAGAGGACCTTATTAACGTAAGTCATGAAGGAGTACTTAGAAATTTCCGATCTATTGCATACATTATTTTCAAAAAGTTATTGGAAATAATTCGTAGTTTACATAAGATACGCACAAGACTACCCCCAGAGTACAGTAAGTAGTTGAGCCATTATCCTTTGAACTGTTTTAGCCGTATGCATCTACGAGGAATGGAAGTACGATAGCAATTGAAAGTGACATACTCTGTTCAGTATTAATTTTAATTCATTTGGCACAATAGATTTTCACCAAATGACTCTATAATCTGTAGAGTAAATGAATCAAGCTCCGCTCAACTTAACGCTCTGTACGTATACTCCAACGCTATAGCTATTCAGTTCTTATTCTCTTTTTGGAGAATTGAAACAATATTTGCACAGTAAAAGTAAAATTTTGTCCCTCAGTCAGGTATGTTGCATAATCGTGTTCTTTCGAGTGAGGCATTAAACTATTTTAGAAAATAACCCAAAGCAAATACGCACGCTGATTGGTTTAAAACCGGCGTCACGGTTTTTCTAATATATAGATTTAGGTCAACCTAAAAGCGGAGCTCCTGTAGCCCGATTAGGCTTATCCAGGATAAGGTTGAAGTTTGAGTTCAGTTTTGTAACTTTGCTGCAAGGTTTTCTGCATATTGTTTGGTGTTTAGTTTTTCTTTCAACTGAAATGAACTGCTTTTTTCAATCCAGAAGTCAAACGAGTGGATTAAAAAATCAAAACATTATCAGAGGAAATTGTGAAAATTACTTTGATTGTTTAATAAAGAATTGCCAAAAACTATTGGGCTAAAATATTATCTGAATGATGTTAACATGTGAGCATTGTTCCAAGGTTTTATCATTGCATTGACCCTATTGCGTAGTACTAGTTGTAGTTAAATAAATTAGCCAGAAATCTTCCAGTTTGGAAATCTTCCAGTTTCCACGTAAACACGACAAACGTTACTCCTTTAGCTGACCTAGCATATTGTGTAGCCGCGTTGAGCTCCAGAAAGCACGCGAAAAATTAAGCCTCCTTTTGGTTTAGAGGTCCCCTTATGGCCGCCATCTTGCGCGACTCCACCGTCGTGGTCGTCGTCGTCGTTGTCGTCGCCGTCGTGCGTACGCGCCCACGAGCAATACCGCTGTCCATGATTAACCATGAGAAAATCCATACATGGGTTTCTTTTTCCTATATGGTTATGGGGCTCCGCTTGGCGGCCCTTCGGGCCGCCGGAGCTCCGCTATAACTCGATAGAAACACAGAACTAGCACGAGCTGTTGACGTAATGATGGCGCGAACAAAGAGAATTTACATTTTGATGATCGAAGTAAACAAGTTGTTTTTCTTTTTCTTCGTCGCGGTATTTTCTAAAAGAAATAGAAAACATGTTCTCCGTGTTCCTATCGAGTTATAGAAACACTCGTGAAAGTTTGGGAGAACTCGAAAAAGCTGTGGAAACACTCGCCTGCGGCTCGTGTTCCCATGCGCCACAGCATTTCTCGTTCTCCCAAACTTTCACTCGTGTTTCTCAACTCGATAGAAACACGGCACATGTTTTCTATTCTTAAATATCTGGTCAAGTCAGTGTTACAAGCTTTAACGATCGGCGAAAGCTTGGAGCATTGATTTGCCTAAATATGTCAGTTTAATGCCTCACTCACTAGAATATTCGCACAAGTTTGGATTAGGAATAGCATTTAGGAAATATTAAGGTAGACAGCTCTACTTTCCAGTCCTTCAAACGTCCATTTGATGAGCATGCCCTAATGCCAATGTTTTCCACCTGCAGAGATCTATCGTACAATCAAATTCAGTATTTACCGAAGGAATTGTTCCACTGTTTTAAACAGCTGCACGATATGTAAGTGTCTAAAAAGATGGCTTATTAAATGACCTTAGCTTGATAAATAGATCACTTAGCTGAAATGTCTACATCTTTTAAAGTATTGAGCTTATTTGGAGTCCTTTTCTGAGCAGCATGATCTTCCTGAAATTGGCATTTATGCACTGTAGAAGTGTTTGAAGTTTTTTCAGCAGACGGAAGCGATTTTAGTCTTTTCCCCAAAGCTGAGTTGATAGTGATAGTGGACTTACTGCGTACCCCATTCACACCAACCTGTTAAACATGTTTAAAAGTGGTTTAACTAAACAAGGTTAAAATTTAGTTGCTCATACCATACACACACCAAAACTTAACAAGGTAAAAGCATGTTTGAATAAAATATGTTAGCAAAGTGGTTTGAAACTTGTCTTCTCAAAATGACTGCAAAGGGTAATCGACAAATTTGAAAAACCTAAACTTGATTTAGTTAAACTAGTTTAATTGGTGTGAATGGGATATGAAATTAGTTTGTATTGCAAGGCTTATCGACAACCTCTAATTCCAAGGTACCTATGCAGTAACTGCTGCTGCACAAAGGCACTTGCAGCGCTCTGTTTACAGTACTTTAAATGCCGTTCAAAATCACTACTAATTGTAGAAAGAACCATTTTATTTTTTTTACAGCGATTTTTACTTGAGTGTAGAAAGCAATTCACACTTTCTTTGGAATTGCATCATAATGCCACGCGTCTCGCTTGAAAAACTCGCGTCACTTATCAGTCATGCCGACAATTAGAAGTAAAAGCTTCAAAATTGTCAAAATTTGTGGCGTTGCCGAGTCAGCTCATCACAAATTTTAAATCTTTTTCACCCTAATCCTATTCGTGTGATTCTTTTGTAATTGAATGGCAGTAAAACCGACTCATAAAATTCCCTTACAAATAAAATATTTTATTTTTTTTATCAAGAGTACCTACAGCTCGCTTTGAAATGGATTCGTTGGCACTTGAAAGAAACGTAAAAGAAACACCGCAGTACTCGATGAATCCAACCAGAAAATCTTCTGAGATATGTTTAACAATTGGTTCATGCTTTAGCGTGCACTATCGAGTTATGGAGCACGCTGGAAATTTGGAGAGCACGAAAGAAGCGTAAGAGTTGCCCGAGGCGACAGCCGAGGGCAACTCTAGCTTCTTGTGGACCAATTGTTTTATAACATAGCCGGTGGTATTGTGCATCAAATCCGGCGCGAAAAACGGACGGTGAAGCGAATCGTGACGGCGCTGATGCCGAGTCTCCTTTTCCGTTGCTTTTCTCTTTTTCTGCCTCATTTAGGCTCTAGCCCAAGAGAAAAGGTCGCAAAATTGTCTTCGTTTTGGGACTGGTGGGCCGAGTCTCTGTTTGCATCCATTATTGTCGCGAAATATAATATTTTCCCTCGCGCTAACAATGGCCGCTAGCGCGAAAAAACAAGCGATTTGCTCACGCTATCAGCGTGCACTATCGGGATTTTGAGCACGCTTACGTATACTGAATTCGATTGCGCGGCTCTGCTAGCTATGTTATAATCAGGGATGGCTTCAACTTTCTGCCGTTTAACTCCCTTGGGATCTTTTGTATTTGTACAGCAAGGGATTCCTGAGATATGACAATTTTCAATATACGCTATTTTGAAATATGCAAATTAAGTATAAACGCTTCAGAGATTGCCGCTCCCGCACACATGTTTGCAGTTGAAAGTTTCTAATTTCAAACTCCTCTGTACCGTTAAGCGAAGCAAAATCAACGGAATAAGTTGAGTATATATATCAGATCTAGAGCAAAATGCGGTAGAGTTACACCGAGCAGAAACCGGTCGAGAAACGTTTGGCTCGTTACGACAACTTTCTTTATTTGTTTTGCGCTAAATTGTGCTTTCTCCTATATACAAGGGACCTTTGATGAGTAAGCCGGCCTCAGACGATGAATAGATCGAGGTTTCGCAAGCAAATTTTAGGAATAATGGTTTTGACATTGATACACACTCGAGATTTTAATGATTGACATCTCTCAGCATCGCTGCATCTAGCTACGCATGCCCTGTTAACGTTTCTGCAAGCTAATTTGCATGTTCCATCGACGTGTTTCTATGGGCGCAATTCCGGTCCAAGCGAAAGCGCTGGTATAGATTGGCCGTGTGGGAGAACGTTTGGAAACACATAAAAGTAACATGAAAGAAACAGTAAAAACAATAAGTATACTGCTATTAGTACTAGTACTAATTATTTCCACATCTAATCGTTTAAATTATTTGTTTCTAGATTTTTCCATAATAACATGATAACCTTTGTGACGAGTGAGACCTTTGCTGACTCCAACTACAACTATCTGTACGTATTTTTGGTCTGAATTAGCACTAATAGTGCTATCGACTAGTCGTGGTAGGCTAAGGCCTGGGAAGCTCCCTCAGTGTCGGCCAAGATGGCTGAAGCTATGACGTCATCACATCACTCACTGAAGTTATGACGTCCATAACAAATTGGTAATACAGTTAGCTTATTTACTCTCAATTTCAATGTGTGATAGTTGATCAGAAGCGGAAGAACGAACCAGCAATTCCCTCATAGAAGTCGACTGAGGTCTACATGAAGAGGTCTGCATGAAGGCTAAATTATCACTGGAGTTTTTCAAACTAACAAATTTCCATAGAATTCCAAGCATATTTGAATAAATAGAGTAGATCCCAGGGCTAGAACCACATACTCTTCAACAGATCAGAAAACCACTCATTTGTAGTATAAAACCTGTATTAAGCGGGCATCCAGTATAAGCGGGCATCCAGTATAAGCGGACACCAAACCTCATAAATCAAAGTTCTCTGTTTGTTTTATATTTTCCAAGCAAATTTCACGGGAATTTCTGTTGAGCTCCCCATGACTATTGATTCAAAATGCAGGTTTCACTTCTTTATAGAGCAACTTGTCTTTTAATACTTTGTAGAGTTCTGAGCGCCAATGGTTTGAAGAGAATTCCGCCGCGAACTTTTAATGTTAGAGGAAATGATGTAGTGTAAGTAACCATCGAGCAGTGCAGTGGTGGAAATCGCTAAAGGAGACATCTTATTAAAAAAATGTCGTGTTGATAAGAAACAACCCTAGAATAAATTATAACCATCATATCAAATAATTATTACCTTTGAATTAGTAATTTTGTATATCAGTTGAATATCAATAATTGTTATATGGCTACAATAGTACGCGCGCTCTGATTGGCTCCTGAGCGGGCATTATTTTCTTGTAATGCCCGGGCATTATAAAAAAATTTTTTCAATGTTAAATTTGACCTAGATCTTGGCGTAATAAAGGCAAAAATTGTCTCATTTTCAAAGAAAATGTTTTTATGTCCCTTCTGGTTTCGATCGCACGGCCAGGGTTTTCTCTGTTCGGTGAACATGGCCTCGAATGATCTCTCGCGCGCGCAAACGGATATTGGAAAGCGCTTCCGGTTTTTTTTCCAGCGCTAAAAAGGCCATATAATAAACAACTTATTAACCTCGTCCGTTCGGTCATTACAGGGAAATCTAAGACCTCAGCCTTAATGTATTGACCTCGCTGTCGCTCGGTCAATTCATCAAGGCCTCGGTCTGAGATTTCCCTGTAATGACCTCACTCTCGGTTAATAAGTGGTATATAATTTAACGGACTAATTAATTATCATAAGGACATTCACTGATTTTGTCACCAAACGTAAAGCAAACCTACATTAAACTCAGCTAATGCTGACTGGAAATGCAAAAACAAGTAATTAATTCTAAATAGGTCGAACTTAAATTACTTTAAAAGAATACCAAAATTGGGACGCCATGAAAGTTTCATTAATTTTATTTTTTCACAATCCTTAGAATGAGGCGTTCTTCTTTAGATCACTCTAGGTCACTCCGCCTGTAACGTTCGTCGCAACCACTTACTTATCTCGTTATGCTACTTATTCCGGAATATTGCTAATTTGTGAGTTGGTGAGTTGAGGGAAAAATCATCTCAGTTAAATTGTTTTAGGGGTGGACCATTTGACTTTAAGGCGTTGCAGGGAGGGGGGAGATTTTGAAAAAGAAATTCCGCAAGCATACCAGAAAGCATCTTACACACGACGACTGCCGAAAAAAATTCACGCACTTTTAGAGTACCAAAAAAGCATGTTACACGGAAACAATATCATACATACATGTAAACACGTCCCGAAAAAAAAGCTACTGGCTGAAAGGTTTAAAAAACGTATCATGCCTATACGAAATAATAATAATAATAATAATAATAATAATAATAAAGTACTCATATAGCGCTATTTACATAAGAATGATCAGTAGCGCTTTACAATAGTTCACTTAAAAGAACCTCATTAATTTATACAAAGGTACATTTAAAACCAATTGAATAAGAATTAATCAATGAAATAAATAAATAAATGTACAAATAAATAAAAAACGGTTCTAGCCAGCCCGAAAAAGATGGGTCTTAAGTTTCTGTTTAAAACTACATAATGATTGAATATCACGCAACTCAGCTGGTAAACTATTCCACAGACATGGCGCAGCCGCATAAAAAGACCTGGCACCAAGCGTAGAAAGCATTTTCTCCTTAGGCGGTTCTAGTAAAAGACTACTATTTGATCTTAGATCATGAGAGGACTTGGGCTTAACAGTAACTAAATCACTAATATATGGTGGTGCAAGACCGTGAATAACCTTAAAAACTAAGAGCAATATCTTAAAATGAATACGAGCGCGAACTGGCAGCCAGTGAAGATCTTGAAATGCTTGTGTAACATGAGAATATTTGCTAATGTTCATAGCGAGTCTCGCTGCTGCATTCTGAACACGTTGTAATTTGACAATCTGTGACTTGGGCAAACCATACAGAAGGCTGTTGCAAAAGTCCAAGCGACTAGTTACAAATGCATGAATGAGTGCCAATAAAGAATCAGGGGATAGGTACTTTCTAATGCACCTAATATTATGTATATGATAAAAAGCTGAATTACAAAGCTTAGTAACATGTGTAGACATACTCAAATGACTATCAAACCACACGCCCAGATTTCTTACACACAAACTTGGATCAATGTCATATTCACCAACAGTAATACTGCACGCAGTATTAATCTTAGCTAGTTGCTGTCTAGATCCTATTAATAAAAATTCTGTTTTATCATCATTAATCATCAATTTATCTGTTACCATCCAATTTCTTAACTCATCAACCCCCTCAAAAGTTAAATGTTCCACCCCTTAGCATCACTGAAACGGATGATCAACCAATAAATGACTAATAATGTCGACTTGCTTTACTTACAAGAATGCTGTCGGATAATCCTATCGAGACAATTGAGCCGGAAGCATTTAGAGTTGGGACTGCTAATAACATAAATATATTCATGTAAGTTACTATTGCAATATTTCTAAAAAATAGTTTTAATGGTAGAAAATGGGACTCTTTTTCATATCATAAAACCTTTTTCTAAGAGACATCTAGCTTAGTCCCTATCCAATCTATATCAAAGAGGTGTTGATCAGCTCAACAGTCAAAAACCTAATTCCATAACACTGACAAGATTCGAACCCTTGACCATGGCCCGCATAATGGTTGGACAGTCTAATCGCTGGGCTACTGAGGACTTTGTTGACATGGCAACGTGATCAGTATGTTTTCATTAATCTATTAAGCATCGCTGGGCTACTGAGGACTTTGTTGACATGGCAACGTGATCAGCATGTTTTCATTAATCTATTAAGCACCACATGAAAAGTTCTTTTGCTTAAAAAAGGATCTGAAAAAAAGGCAATAACACATGGTGTTTTCTTTTCAAGCCTTATATATGTATATATTTTTCGTCTGACAGATATCTGCTACGAACAAGGCTAAAGACATTAAAATCCGAGTCTTTCGTTGGTCTTAGAAATCCAGATTCCAAACTGTGACGTATCACTTATTCACTCTCTCGCCCATTCACTCGTGCTTATTACGCGGGGTGGTGTGTAGGGCAGACTGGAATACCGCTCCAGGCCATTCTCATCTGCTCTATTTCCTTCTACAGTGTCTGCCGCCATGTGATATGATACGCGGTCGCTTCTTCGCGTATCATATAATGCACTGATTTAAGGAGGCTGGCAACAGTTTCCAGCACTTTTCTAACAGCTATACTTTGAGGGAGGAATACTGCCACTGTTTAACAACTGCTGCTACAATAATGGTATCATACAAATTCCCAGTCGTTGGTAAACAAATTGCAATCATCTATTTTACATAACAGGTTACCATAGCAACAATATTACCTGCTAAAAAAACCTTAATTTTAGCTTTGAGCGCTTATAACTCAAAAACGAGCTCTGTGACCCCTATTTTGTATCATCGAATTATGATAAGCATGATAAGATGCAACTATTTGCAAAGTTTTAAAAACTTCTTTGGAGTGGATTCAGAGCCAACTTAAATTTTCGAAAATTTAAGGTAGCTCTGAGCCCACTCCACAGAATTTTTTTAGACTTTGCAAAAAGTTGAATCTTAGCTGTTTATTTTAATTCGAAAATAAAAAATAGGGGTCACAGAGCTCGTTTTTGAGCTATAAGCGCTCAAATCTAAAATTAAGGGTGTTTTTAGCAGCTTATATTGTTGCTATGGTAACCTATTGTGCCAAAAATCTGGCAGCAACATGTTTACCGATGATAGGGCAGTTTTTGATACAATAATTTTGGCATCAACCGATGTAGAGTGGTTTTAATTATCCATGAATGAGAATGAGTCTAGGTCGGAAAGTGCTGGAAACTGTTTTAAGCCACCTTACAGTAAGCCCTATTCAGGCCGGGAAGGTGGGGGTGTGAAGTGGCATATCTGGCCGTGACCGTTTATAACATTTGCAATATTTACCCTAAAGCTTTACAAACTTTGCAACTTTGTCTGACATTTATCTGGGAACAGTTTTTGTACAACATTGCGGCAGCAACTTGCTCTTTCCATGAGAATGTGCGCACTTCACTGACGTGCTTTTCCCAATTTTAAATTTCTCTCTTTCTATCAACAAAAATTAAACTCCCATGCAGCGTTTTAAGAAATTGTAGGTCTTTTTAGCATTAATTTACTAAATAGATAAATTTTATATCATAGCGTAATTGCCACTTGACATGATGTCATCGCTTGATGGTGCTTCCCTCATTCCCTCCATTAACATAAAACATTATTGACGCCACGTAGGGTATATCTAGCGAAATTAATAACCACGGATAATTTAGTTGCACAGGCAAGATGCACAAAACATGCAAAATATCTATGCTCTGATTCTCGAATTGAACGGGTTTTTTTTTTCAGGATAATAAAGAATAGGACCGCTAGAATAGTGAGATATTATTCCCAAGACAAGAATCGCTTTACAATATACCTGTCAGTAAAAATATAAGTATATATATTTGCAAATGTGTGTTATGGGAGAAAAGATTATTTTATTACCTACAGTATTTGAGGAAGTGGTAGTGGTAGTAGAAGTGGGTTATTTATTTAAACACGGTGAAATCTTCAGTATATTTACAGTACAAACAGGAATCAAAATCCTACAAAGTTTAAGTTTTGGAAAGTTTAGAAAAAGTTGCATCTTATCATGTTAATTACAATTCGATAATAAAAAATGGGGGTCACCGAGCTCGTTTTCGAGTTATAAGCGCTTAAAGCTAAAAGAAAGGGTGTTTTAGGGTTGGAAAGTACTGGAAACTGTTTCCAGTACTTTCCAAAACTTAAGAGTTTGATGGGGCATTATAAGCACTCTATATCAGTTGATACAAAAAACATGGTATCAAAAAACTGTCCAATCATTGGTGAACAAGTTGCTGTCAATTTTATGGCACAATAGGTTACTACTGGGCAACAATATGACCTGCTAAAACACCCTTAATTTGAGTTTTAAGCCGTTATAACACGAAAACGAGCTCGGTGATCCCCATTTTTTATTATCGAATTGTAATTAACATGATAAGATGCAACTTTTTGCAAAGTTTAAAAAAATTCTACGGAGGGTGTTTAGAGCCACCTTAAATTTTCGAAAATTTAAGGTGGTTCTGATCCCCCAGGTCACCGAGCTCGTTTTTGAGTTATAAGCGCCTAAAGCTAAAATTAAGGATGTTTTAAACAGGTCATATTGTTGCTATGGTAACCTATTGTGCCATAAAATTGACAGCAACTTGTTCACCAATGATTGGGCAGTTTTTTGATACCATGATTTTGGTATCAGCTGATATAGAGTGGTTATAATGACCCATCAAACTCTAAATCTTGGAAAGTACTGGAAACTGTTTCGAGCCACCTTAACCAATAGCTCTTATCGCAGTTATCAGCGGTTTGACATGCAAACGAGGCGAAAGGGTCAATTCTGCATTGTATTGACCCTTTAGCCTCGTTTGTGTGCCGCTCTAAACAAAGGAATATTTGACAGCGGGCTCAAATCCGATAACAGCTATTCTTTTAGGTATGGGGCTCCGCTCGCACGCCCTCGGCGCGCAGGAGCTCCACTAAAAATAGAACTTATTAATTAACATTCTGCAAAAAAAGTCCCACCTAGGTGTGATGTGGGGTAAAGTTAGTATGTAATGGAGCTTAATGGTCCACAAGGCCAATCTCTGTTTTAAACAGTAAGCATCTAAGACCGTTGTACTCCCAAATGGGTTTTCATCGAGGGACTTTAAATTCGATGAAACTTTTTACAACTTGGTGAAGTGAGGCGAGGTGATTTGTTGCTCAATAACAAAACGCAGTGACCACGGTCTGGGCTACAAACTAGACCGAGTGATTTAGAGTCGAAGGCCCTAATCATATAGCTCTCATATATCTCTTGTCTTTCCTAGAAATCCAATAAATTCTGATGCGGGAGCAGTCACAGTCAGTCGGCTTGTTTTACCGACTAGTCGAGCCCTTCTTTCTGCTTTAATTGCTTCGGGATTTGGTAAAGAAATCCCTGGATTAATGCCGCATTTCCAAAAGACCTTTCGTCCGTGTCCTAAGGGAACATTTATCAACTCTTCTGCGAAAGGAAAAGAAGGATGCATAGAATGCCTTCCAGGTGTGTTGTAGATACCAAAGATAAAGCATGGTTTCCGTGTTCTGTCAAACAACTTTGCAAAGCTGAAAATTCACTGTTCAATCTAGGGGATTACGACAATAAAACCTACAATTTCAAATTTTATTTTTAAGCCAAAATATGCTACGAAAATGAATATTTTCAGTCCCATTGCTTTCATAGACGAATTTGTTAAAGAATTATTATGAATTTCGGTTTTTTTTTTAATTTAAGAAAAAGCCCATTTGCATTATATTCTAGGAGGATATTATTCTGATGATGTCGGCTACGTTGCCAAAAGCTGCAAGAAATGTCCGACTGGCTCATACGTTCCATTTGAGAGAGCACCAGGAACACAACCTCAAGATTGCAAGTCTTGCCCTGAAGGTAAACAGTGAAGTATACATAAAGCAATACTTTGTTGCCATTTTTTTTAATACTTTGTTGCCATGGTTACTGTAAATACCTGTCCCAAAATACGCAACCTTCCCCAACACTGTTCAATCGAGAATAAGCCGCGGTAGTTTGAATTGCATTTGTTGAACAGTTGTCCCACATTCCACGACTGGATCTATGACGATTATTCTAAAATCTTTAACTGTTTTTAACTACAAGTGCATCACTAAATGACATTAAGTCATTATAGCGAGGAAAAAAGTGGTTGTTATTTAAGTGTCGAAATTCTAATATTATTTATTATTGAAAGGCACAGTAACTCAACAACTCGTCAAAGTGAATGCACTTTTACTTCTTTGGGAATTGGAACATAATTTATTTTCCTTTCCTTCTCCGGAAGGACTGGAACTTAATAATAGTGTCACATTATAGGGGGCTACACTTCGAAGGTTGATTTTTCTGATAGTTGACGGTTAAATTTCGCCTTTTTGACTGTAGACGGTCAAATTTCAGTAAGGACGGTATAGGGTAAAACTTCCATCGACGAGTTGGACCTTGATATTTATCGATGTCTCTTGAAGTTCTTTCAGTGTGTCATGGGAAATTCCTATTTTGTATGCAGAGGGGTTCATATATACATTAAAAATGCAAACTTAGTGATATATTTATTTGTAACGTGACCTGAAATGAAGCGTTATTAATGCTGATTCTTTTAAGATTACTTAGACCGGGCTGGCGGCCGGGGTCTTTCGAGTCCCTCACCAGCTGTTCTAACGCTATTGACTTTAAAAAGATAACAGGACAAAAATCAAACATAACAACCAAACAAAAACAAAAGCTGTTGAAGCGATTAACAATAAATTTAGTGACTTTTTGTAAAGTCCTTCTTGAAACAGTTTTTTTATCATGCCATTGTTCTAGGAAGTGGATGTTGGTACGGCAGCCATATTTTAACAATTTTGATTGTTTTCTGTTTTCAATTTGATTAACTTTCTAACAGCAGTGTTTCCTTTGCTAACAAAAATAGCTTCCTTATAAATCTGGTCCACTTTTGAGCCAGTTTTGTTGGTTTTCTGACTATTTGCAAAAGGTGTGAAATCCAGGAATCTTGATCCATCGTGGGCTAGTTCGTTAAAGATGTCGTTACGGAATGTTCGTTAGTTTCAAGGGAAATTTCCGTGGATGTGCCATAAGTCCTGCACTTGTTATTGCCATGACTTTAAATTAGTAATATGAGCGCCTCGAAATAAAAGCTAGCAATCCCCTCACCTCCCCCCTCCCCAGATTACTCAAGAAAGCCCGGTCTGAATTAGGGTAAAACTTTCAATCCCTAGGAACAGAAACTGATTTCTTCGCTGGAAACCGTGCCTGTAAATGCTTGAAAGGATTCTATAGGACGCACATGTTCATGAAATGTTACAAATGTGGAAATGGTGGACTTCAATGCCAAGATGATTATGCTTCGTTAAAATCCGGTCACTTTTGGGAATGGCGGAATATGACACAAAAACATCGTTACAGAGAATTCATTGGAAATCTCTTGACATCTTCACCAAGGTTAGATGCTTCTAACGTACATTACCCTTATGCGATACCGACACCTTACAAATGTCCGAGGGAAGAATCTTGCAAAGGTGGTTTAGATTCCAAGTGTGCGAGTAGCTATGAAGGTCCACTATGTGGAGTATGTAGTTCAGGATATTACAAGCAATTGCAAACGTGCAAACATTGTCCGTCGAAGAAAACGATTATGCGACAGTTGTTGACAATTTCAGCCATTGTACTTATAATCGTTGTAGGTTTGGTATGGGCAAGCCGGCGAGAGATTAAGATAGGTGGAGGACGTCCGCTAATGGACGTGTTTTTGTCCAAACTTAAGATCGTAATTGGCTTTTATCAGGTCACTCATGGTTTGTTAGCTGCATTCTCCTTCATACAATGGCCAGACTCCTTCGACGTCATCGCCAAATATTCAGCAACACTTCAGATGGATATACTTCAGATAACACCAATTCAATGTCTTTTCCCTAAATTACGTGTGGATGCTTTTGGAAGTTTGCTTGCAGCAATGACAATAAATGCTTCTGTTATTGGAATTTCCGCTGTTGCATATGGAGTACGCAGGGTAATCATCTTCAGAAGCCGAAGCCTGCAAGCAGAGGAAAAGTTGAGAGACATCCTGCAGACGAAAGCGCTTGTGTGCAGATTTGTGTTTTTCTTCCTGTACGTAACATACCTGAGTACGTTTTCCAAGACGGTCAATGTCCTTCCGCTCGCTTGCTGGAAACTTTGCCGAGATGCAAATGACGATTTCTGCTACAAGTACATGAAAGCTGATTACAGTATACAGTGCCAAGGAGCAAGGTACAATCATCATCATCATCATATCCTTTATTTAAACACGATAGGGTTTAAAGCTTAGAGCTTGTGGGGTCGTGTGGAAATAATTACAATATGAAACTAAATTGAAATAGTGATAACATTACTTACAGAATAAAATGTAAAACACAAGCATAAAATGTAATTTATGCTCATATGCTCATCGGAGCATATGTTTCTGTTGCCTACGTCCTTGCTCTCCCTATCATCTCATTTATTACCGTTTGGAGATCGAGAAAACAATGTGTAGCCACCACAGACAAGGAGAGATCGCAGGGCACAGATATCGAAGTCACCTCAGGGTTGCGGTTTCTATTCCAAAACTACCAACATCGTTCGTGGTATTGGGAATTAGTTGAAATGTCTCGTAAAGTTATCCTTACGTCTGGTTTGATTCTTGTCGGACAAGAGAGCAGGTCATACATTGGCTTGGCATGGGTCATCGCTGGAATGTATGGAATGCTTTTCTCCTGGATCAAACCTATACAAGACCCGACGGAAAACAGATTAATGACGATATCTCTTGCCGTTACTGTTGTCAATCTTGGTATTGGAGCTGTTAGTAGAATTCCCGCTGAGAACATACCAGCCTCTATTGACCCGTACACGGACGCAATCTTATTCAAGATTCTGGTATTTGGAGCAAATACGTTGGTTATCGGCCTCGTTCTCGGTAAGACAATACTACTAGTGAGTGCTGGTGTAAGACTAATTAAGCTTTCATGATAGGGAATGTCCGAAACGTGTAGGTTATGCCACAATTGGATGAATATATTCGAAGTTTGATGTTAGATCATCGTCAATTTTAACTTATGATCATGTTCGCGTATGTTTGGCAAATGATAAATAGTTAATTAGTAGATGTTAATTTGTTTCCTAAGGGCCCTGTTAGCGAAAATGGCAGGTGGAGATTGCAAACAAAAGGGTGTGGCACAGACAGGAAAGTTGCTCTAAAAATATGCAACCGCTTTCTTTTTTTACTTGAAAATGATCATACAGCGGTCGAAACGTCGTTCGTTTTTATCGTTAGTTTTTATCGTCAAATGCCTATCGAAGGAACAGCTCATAAAGACTTGCAGTTTTCACTGTAAATAAATAATTAACTAACTAAAACTAAATAACTAAAATTGCATCTTTACCTCGCCTTTCGTCAACGCGCTCAGTCAATGGTCTCATGTCGATCAAGCTACCTTTAGTCATCCTAGTGGGCCTTTCAAGAAACAGAAATTTCCTTCAAAGTGTGTAAAAGGCCGCATCTGTGGGTTGTGATTGGTAAATTGGATCCATTTTTATTTTGTTCCTTATGGTCAAGGCTCGTTGTTGATTGACGGTAGCCAAAAATGGAATCAATGTTTAGAGTTCGCATGTTATTAAAAGGCACAGAGATATCATTCAAACTAAGAATGTTGCTCGAAGGGACAATCCTATTTGATGATGTTCTGTAGTTATTTATAGTATATAGCTGCTCTAAATATCAGGTGTTACGTTAATTTCAGTTCAGTATGCAATGTTTCTGTATGGCTTCTACAAGGAATGGCGAAAAAATCCACAGTGCTCCTGTTCTTGCTGCGTCGCTTTACTTCTTCCTTTAAACGATTTCCAGGGAGAGATTTCTGGTTGGGCTGAGAGTAACGTCCTTCAGAAGCAGCTCCAAACTGGGCAAATTGAGATGCCCACCATTTTCGCTGCCTTGGAAGACAGTGGAGCTATTGATGTCACTATTGAAGAAGATGAAGACGGTAATGAAAGCACTGTGGAGATAAATGATAAAAAGTGTCACGGAAGTGAATACACCAGGACAAAACGTCATCAAGAGACACAAACTGAACTATTTTCCATTTTGACTATATATCTCGTGGTCAGGGAGCCAAAAGTGGTAAAATGAGAGGAATATTAGTGAGACCAAAACATAAAAAGCACAAAGTTCAGTATATATTACAAATTGCTATAAATTTGAGCTCATCGTTAATAGGTAAAGCTTTAGACGTACTGTTCAATAATTTACGATTTGGGGAGAAAAAATGCCGTCGTTTTAGTTACAATGAAATTCGAATTATTAATAGTTGTGTCCCATTTTTTCTTCTTTATCTCACTTTACCTACTGTATAACAAGGCCATTCAGCTTATTTTCCCTCGAGCACTTTTCATGGTTCCTGGTCTGTCTTGGAATTGCTCTACATCGCGCGACAGTAAATAATTGTGTTTATTCAAACAATGATACACTTTATGATATCTTCGTAATCGTTTCAGAATTTTCAACAAGCCCTGAAGTAATTGGAAGTGTGTGGTACTTTTCAATACCCATGGATCGAATTAACAAATTAATGTCAGTTTTCTATGCGTCTGTCCTGTTATTGATAATAAACTCGTCATAACATTGTTAAAGTAGAGAATTTAATTTGCAGTTATTGTAAAAACGTTATTGCAGGCCTCCAACAATAGTACATGACTCTAGCATGACCTCGATCAGCTAAACAAAAGTGATTACCATTTGTGCAAACAGATGACAAGGACTTAATACAACAACAAGAAAATTCAGATTCATCTCAGAGCATACCCGCGCAATAGATTGTTGATTGTTGTTGTGCCTCGGGCCCGTTTCTCGAAGGTCCCGAAAAGTGTTCCTACCTGGAAAGCCGTAGTAAAATCTCAAACCTTATGATTACAGAGCTGTTTTATTGACATAATCTTAATATGAACAGAGGTTTCTTTGTGACAGATTGACTAAAAATGGCTTTGCGGGCACGAAAAGTTTCCTGGCCTATGGGGAAAAACGAGCCCCTGGTCCAAATTCTAGGTTTTTATAGACCGAAATTTTAAAAGAAAAGAAAAACTCTCGCAAAAAAATATCACTAATATGATCCAAATCTATACCCTACTTCAGCTCAGTCCAGTACGGTGGCTTGTTAGGGCCATCAAAAGTACCTCTTTCTTTTTTTTTACTTCGACAGCTATTAACTGGCCCATCAACACTTATAACTGTCGAAGGGGATAACTGTCGATCGCCACTTATAACTGTCGATTGACACTTATAACTGTCGATCGACACTTATAACTGTCGATCGTCACTTATAACTCATATCTGAAGAATGATCATCGCAGTAAATTTCCGTTGAAGCCTTGATTTTTTTCAGGCTTCTTCTTTCCAGTTGCTTAAGTTGGAAAATTTACTGCGATGAACATTCTTCACTTTCATCTACAACCACAGTTCAAATATGAATTATTTCATATATACTTCACATCATTTCATTCCTCACGGGAAGATATGAACTCAATTAATTGACTCCCAACGTGTGGCTTCATAGCTCAGTTGGTAGAGCATCGCGCCGGTATCGCGGAGGTCACGGGTTCAAATCCCGTTGAAGCCTTGATTTTTTCAGGCATCTTCTTTCCAATTGCTAAGTTGGAAAATTTACTGCGATGATCATTCTTTACTTTCATCTACAACCGCAGTTCAAATATGAATTATTTCATATATACCTCACGACACTTAAAACTGTTGAAGTAAAAAAAAAAGTTCGCGCTAAATTGTGTTTTCTAACATGATGATATATGCGAATGCAGCCACTACACTACTGGACTGCATGACCTGCAAAAAATTTTCAGGTTTTGAACCGGATTCGAACCCAGGACCATTGCGTTACAGATGCAATGCTCTCCCAACTGAGCTATCAAAACCACACTGGCTAACATTTCAAGTGACTGTAGAAGCATCACTCCATTCACTTCGACTGCAACTCCGTCGACTTCAGGTGAATTCAGACCAGATGGAACCAGCTGTCACTTCAGTTCAATCGCAATTTACGCTCTTAAAGGGTCGGTGACCCCCACTTTTCTTTCCAGAAACACATTTTATTTACAATTATCTCTACATTATCCAAAAATGAACAAAAAAATCAGTGTTGGAAGGTTAAAGATTTCTGTCCGCGAGACATCGAATCCTGCCAGCGTGCGGCTGCAAGGCGCGTGAAATTGTGGTCGCTAAATGCAAACCTGTTCTTTGAGGAACCTCGCCAGTTGACTATATTCACTTAATAGGTCCATTTAAACAATATTTGGCAGAGAACATTTCCCCTCAAAGCTCTAATTGCAATATTTTGGGGCTTGCAGCCACTGTGGCCTTCTTCGCTAACGAAGCCCGATTTACTCAAATTTAGGTGTTCTTTCGGGCATGTTCTCTCCAAAACGAAATCGGTGATCCCCCATTTTTTCACATTTCTGACATCACTAACTCATCATCTTTTAATGGTAAAATTTTCAGGAAAAAATCAGTGTTAGAAAATTTTCGCGCGAACGTCCTTAACAAAATACTCTTAAAAGACTGGTTTGCCTGTCGGTTTTGAATTTTTTAACTTTTTCAAAATTAGAGACAAGAACACATTCCAGCTATTTCCAAATTAAATAAAGTATGAATTAGGCTGCTGTAATCCCAGTTATCAGTTTACAGCTAATATATGTTCAGCGATTTCTCAGCTTGTCAAAATCTCAGCCCATTTCTCATTTTTACTATATCAGAAAAGTAGACAAACCCACGGATGCCCTAACTCTTAATTACTGAGATAGTAAAACATCGGTTTGCTGGATATTCAGTTCGATCCATTATCCATTATCTGACATTGTTGCACGGGTATCTTAAAGGACTCAGAGTTGGCGAGACATGTAAAGTGTTTATATTGGGTATGCCAATAATCCATTTATATATTCATTTAAAAGACTGGTTTCCCTGTCGGTTTTGAATTTTTTTTTAACTTTTTCAAAATTAGAGACAAGAACACATTCCAAAATGGCCTCGCTAACTATTTACAAATGAATTAAAGTATGAATTAGGCTGCTGTAATCCCAGTTATCAGTTTTACAGCTAATGTATTTTCAACGATTTCTCAGCTTGTCAAAATCTCAGCCCATTTCTCATTTTTGCTATATCAGATAAGTAGACAAAGCCACGGATGCCCTAACTCGTAATTACTAAGATAACAAAACATCGGTTTGATGGATATTTCGATTTACAATCATTATTCATTATCTGACATTGTTGCACAGACTGAAAAGTGTTTATATTGGGCATGCCAATAATCCATTTATATATTCATTTAAATGTTGGTATTTGTGGCCAAAAAACGTCTATCAATTTCTGCGTCGTTACGTATACTTGTAATACTATTTTACTCTATAATACCAAAAAATAAACTCACCGAAAGAACAAACTATTGTACTTTGGCCATTGGGCTGATATGAAGAGTGCGTATTTCAAAAGGCAATGATTTATTTCGTAGTGTAAGCAATCTTGTTTGCAGCTGTCGCAGATATATTTGAATAAGGTTTCGCGTCGTTTGCCTTTGAAGCTGCCCTCGCATTTGGCAAACTCTCCCTGTATTTTGCTGCTGCAGTTAAATCGAAGATGGCAGATCATTCTCATCCAACGTGCATTTTTTTGTTGTCTCGATGCATTGTTCTGTTTCCCTCCCTGTGTTTGAACTGCAATTATTACTCACACAACGAACGTGTTCCTTGTTTAGACAAGACCTTCTGCTTGTCCTAAGGTTAAGACATTTGTGGAACCTTCATTGTACCAATTAGTTTGCGTGCGGAAGTCAACAAAACTTTTATAAGATCCCAAAATTGGTTGTTTGTTCTTTTTTTTTTTTTTTTTTTTCCGATGTTTTAGCAATTTCAGCTGACTTAAATGCACAGAATATTTCTTTGCTATAAATATATTGAATGTTTTTTTTAAATGTAAACCAGAGAACGGCATCCTGAAATGTCCAGTTGCCAAATTACGTAAATAGAAAGCTTCATTGCAAGGTTACAACGAGGTGTTTCATATGAGTTATCAACTGTTTCACAAACCAGTGAGAGTTTAGTTTCTATTGTAATCAATTGCTTCAAAAATAATACTAAATGATGAAAAAATAAAGAAGAGAAAAACTACTGCGTTGATGAACGCAGTGGACATGTTTACTCTACACAAAACACATACTTATGGTCACATCTGAAACAATAACATAAATAATTCAACTTAACAGAGGAGGGACAATATTTGGCTTGGCTAAGTAAATGAAAAATGTCATCACCTATGCTGACTCCTGATAAAAGATTTAGTCTGTAGCAGTCTCGCAAGGGTAAGTCGCGGAAACTACGGCAGAATCATGAATGGTCGTAACACTTCTTGGCGTTGTGAGATGGCAGAAACATATTTTTCTTAAATAACGCTGGTAAGTTATTTGTATAGAAATAACTAACGAACATCCACATCACATCTCGAAAGGCTTGCTCGAACCAACACGGGGATAGAACATTATAGGCGTGTGATCCGGCTAACAAACCCCTCACGCTTGCTCTTCAAGTTATGTATAAAACTTACAACATTTTGTTCAAGGAAAACGCTGTGTCGTGAATTACACCCATGCACCGCTTCAAATATTTGTAGGTATAGTGGAAGAAATCCCACTCGTATGTTTTTCTAAATTCGGGCAATGCTCTGTGAAATAGTTCTGTGGGCTTGGTAATATCTTCAGGAATTGACGAAAGTACACGAGGTTCGGGATGACGTTCCTCTTTTAGATCACCCTCGAACGAAAATTTATCTGGTTCTCGGGGGTTATTCGTTGTTAGGATTTGTTATAGTTGAGGTAAGGATGGGTCTTCTCTTGCTCACCAAATGTGCCAAGCCCCTTAATATCCTTTACATTCCTAGCCACCATGCCAACCACTAACTAATTTATGGAAAGGAAATTATCGTTCTTAGTAGGTGCTCAAAATATGCGTGGACAAAACGTAATATGAAATTTTATCTGCATGTCGCATGATCAAACTTAGATTGACTGTTGATTGAGCGACTATGTGATTGATTAATTGATCTGTTTATTGGATGGATTGATGAGGATTTATATATTCATTCATTGCGTATTGGCTGGTACTTACAAGCTTACTTCTCGTTATTTCAAATTGCTGCCATTTTAGTCTCGTTGGCCTTTAATGATGTGCGTATAAACCTGTTTACACTTGTTAAAGCAGCAGCTATGATTCTCCTACTCACCGATTGATCAACCCAGAACTCCCGCTCTGCTGGGCCCGTAACGTTCTGTCACACTGACGGATATCGTCACGTTGTTTGGTTGTGTCAAATTAGGACACCAAAGCTGATTTTAACACAAATGAACTACACCCCTGGGACAATAATAGGGCTCTTTGTCCCTCTCCTGTAGGGAGAATTTTTACCTTCTAAGTGAGTGAGCTTACATATATCTTAATTGCTCACCAGTTCTTTCATTTAATTCAGGAATAATTACAAGGGCATCCAAAATGGACTTCAAAAATTGGAATATGTTTTGGAGTGTTTGCTTTGGAGTGATGGCCATCATAATCGTCTTCGGGAACTGTCTTTCCATTCTGATTCTCTTGAGGCGAAGGCTTCGCAAGCGTCCTTATTTCTTGTTGATCAGTCTGGCCACGGCAGACCTTCTGGTCGGACTATTTGCCATACCAATGTACATGATTATTTGGTTCATTCGACGGACTATGGTGTCTTTACTTGTTTTTGATTGCGTTGACATGTTCACTGGCTTTTCATCTATATTTACATTGGTCTTCGTTTCCCTTGAAAGACTTATCGCCATTGCTCGACCACTTAGTCATCGACAGCTGGCATTGCACAGTTACTTCATAGCCATAGCAACGCCTTGGATCCTCTCGATCGCAGTAACATCATCTCGAGTGTTGCTAGGGTTGGCCATCATAGACGTCCATCAGTTTTTGTCCGTCATCATAACGAGCCTATCTGCTCCTCTGGTGATAATGTGCGTTGCCTATTGTGTCATTTGGAGAAAGGAAGCCTCGCGCCTCTGTCACACTTTCAGAGCTAGCAGTGACGCTAGGCTGTCTAAGACGGTGCTTCTTATAACAGGAATGTTTATGTTGACTTGGATGCCATTCCAAGTCCTAGTAATTGTGATTGTCAAATGCCCAGCATGTAGCAACGTGTCTCTTGTTGTCGTCTTTTTAATCAAGCTCCTTCAGTTTAGTAACTCGGTTTTGAACTTTTTCATTTATTGTTTCAGAATGCCGAATTATCGCCGAGCATTGTTTTCATTGTTTCCTAGTTGTAATTGCTGTCATCTTCGAAGAGGAGTCGTTCATCCCTTTCGTTGAGCTTCAAACGACAAGCGTCACTCTTCTTTCGTTCTCGACCTCGATGTCTTTGAAGCGTGGCCAACAGTCCTCAAAAAATGTTAAAATGAAGACAGCGCGTAGAAGTAAAAGTTGATCTTTGCAGTGTTAATTATGTTACAAAAAACGAAACAAAGAAATAGAGAAATAAACCGTATAATATGACACTTTCAAATGTTTGAACGATTGCTGAGGTGGATATTTGATATCGCTGACGCGCATTTCCCTTTTGTAAACGGTCTTTGCCATTTTCGCGACACTTAAACGAATTTTCACTACTAAATTAAAGAAAAAGGAAAATTTACAAGTAGCCACCTAGTATCGAACCCAGAACCTCTGTTTCCTGACATCTCTCTTATACTACTACACTACCACTACTGTCTGGTAGTGTTTCCAACCTATCTTAATCCTAACGATTTCCTTTTGATATTACTACAAATTTCACGCATATTCATATTTACCCCCGCCTTAAGCAAATGGACATTTTTAAGGTTGAATAACACTCTGCAAAGATGACGATCTTCAGGAGAACACTCAAAGAAAACAAAGTTTCAAAACTCTAAGAAAAATCTATAAAGAACAGAACTTATTAAAGGCTGTAAATTGTTCAGTGTAACATTCGTTGTCATCCTTCACTACTGGCACAGAGTGAACAGATATCTGCCGTTGCTGTACATATCGTGTGTTGATGTTAGTTGTCAAACACGGGTAGGACAGTCGATATATACGAATTGTAGTAAGTTATTTTTGTATTTTTTTCGTTCCTAGCATTATTATTATTATTAGTAGCAGCAGCAGCAGCAGCAGCAGCAGCAGCAGCAGTAGTAGTAGTAGTAGTAGTAGTAGTAGTAGTAGTAGTAGTAGTAGTAGTAGTAGTAGTAGTAGTAGTAGTAGTAGTAGTAGTAGTAGTAGTAGTAGTAGTAACAATTATTATTCGTTACTTTTTTGACGCGTTATTTCTATTCAGGTGTAAATTTAATAATTATTAAAAGAGCTAAAAAAAACGCATTACTAACTAACAAGCTAGGTACTGGTAACAAATTGGTAAACGTGCTTTATAAGATATCTCAACCAATGTGCATCAGAAATGTTAGGATTCCCCGCAGAAAAATTCTACTGACTGTGGTTTACAAATACGAGCTTAACATTTTTGCTATCTGGGTGAAAGACTAGATTCCAGACCTCTCTAATATAACTCTTTTCTGGCCATATTGGGCGTTTCATTTTTTGATATTTGCCAATGGTGTCTCATCTCCAGTAAGCATATGTATGTGTTAAGTCCAGTTCTTGGCCAGTTCTTATCTCATTACAATTTGGTTGATTGTACCGACTTCAATGAAGCACTCACTTCCATTGTTAAGATAAAAAGCGCGCGTGTGCATATCCAGAATTAATTCCTCGGACGAATAAATACTAAGTTCTTTGTGTGAATCCCGTCAAAAATGTTCTTTGAAAATCCAGTATCCATGATTCTGCTCGATCAAATTATATAATATCATCTGCGGAACTTAATATGGGTTAGTATGAAAAGAAAAAAGTCTGCTTTTGTGCTCGCGTCATAGTTAATAAAGTCGTCGAACCGGTGGAACCAAACTTAGAAATCTTTATGATCACCCTTAAATATTATACAATTGCGTGACAAAGAAACTGAAATGTTATGTTTAATGTATTGAGTTATCTATCGCATTAAACTGGAAATATAAGAAGCGAGGAATAAAACAAAGGTTTGGTATAGTGACTTCACCTCAAGGATTGCTCGGTTTTTTCCGCCATAGAAATTCGTTTCGTTAGAACTCCAACACTTTGTTGTTGCTATGATCCTTAGCATACCGACCCCTCTGTTTATAAATTGCGCTTCATATGGCGCTGCCTTGAAGAAAACTTTCGCTTAAAAGCTGAGCAAAGGACAATAATCGAAGCCGTAGACATTTTATTGTTTTAATCATGAACCAATCAGGTCAGACTTTCTGGCTCAGTTCCCCAGAGCTCTTCCCTCTGGGCAAAAGAGAAGAGCTCTGGGGTCGAGAATGATAAACATTATAAGTTCCAACTCGATGGAATGCGAATCGATGTTATTCGTTACGAACCACATACCTTATCTTTGAGGCCTTTCAGATTCTTCTTCCAACAGCTTCATTGATTTTGACAGCTGCGAAGTTGTTTCGTGACGTGATATGAGAAAGAACGAAGCATAAAGCTTCGACCGCTTCGCATCCACAATGGCGGTTGTTTTGAAACTTTGAATTTACTTCATGTAACTAGTTGTGGAATGTTTACATTTTGTGATGTCTTACATGAGGCAGAACAAAAAACGCAAACAAACTCTCGAGAGCGCGCAGTACGGAACTGGAAATCTTCTTTAAGTATTTGCACTCTTTTACTAAGAAGTTGCAGAACTTTTTAAAAGATTATGCGTACTTTGCCTTCCAAGCGACGGGTTTGTGAAGTGCTTTTCCCTCGACTCCCTTCACGTTCGAGTTCTTGGTTGAATACTCAGCATTCTGTTCTTCACCGAAATCTGTTGCTGTTGTTAATACTTGCGCAATTCAGAATATTACACAACCAATCATCTGAGGCCCAGAGTAAGGCACTAGCGCATGTTCAATAGACTCTAGTGGTAAAAACGGGAAACAATTTACTCAGTCTTACGGTTTTACGCAATTTTTTAAGGAAATCAGGGATGTATTCCATTTTTAGGTAGCTGTAGCACGAAGTCAGACTTTCTGGACCCCACCTACAGTTGAGACAGCCGTGCTTTGAATCGCCTGAGTTGCAGTTTGAATCTTGAAATATTCACATCAAAAAGTCGTAACCAAATAGACCAATTTCGATATATTAAAATTCAGCCTAAAACAATAGACCTCAGTATGAGGCTCTGGGGAATAACAACAGAGTTTGTGGGGTTTATTACTCGGAGCCTCATGCTGAGGTCTATTGTTTTTGGCTGAATTTTAATATATCGAAATTGGTCTATTCCCTTGATCCAAGCCCAGACTCTCCTCAGTCGGTAACACCTGCCGGGAATTGGGCTCCAAATTTGCATAAATACGAGAAGAGCTTTTCTGGGGGGAATAGCATGTCTTAAAAACCTGATGCGTAAAGCGACTGCGTCTCATAGCTGCTCGAATTCTTTGTTGCAGACCTCAAGTTAACGTTTTTCGTCCGTTGAAAGTGCCACAAAAGTAAAGGTATGATGAATTATAATGAGGACATGAGGTACCTTCCATAAGATCATGGTCAAGATCTAACTTGTGACGGCAACTTCAGACAACTAAAAAATACGACGCCCTTTTTCATATAAAAAATATATGCTGTCACCGTTTTACCATTGAATATTGTCATTTAGTACAACGGATGTGATGTGCTAACTTGTTATGCATGTGTCTATGTTATTTTCTTTAAAACGCTCTGACAGCCGGGTTAGATAGAAAATAAAACATCCATCTTCATCGCTTCTGTTTACGTTCAAGAGGTTGCACAACCCTCTCGTTTTTACATATAGATTACGGAAAAGGTTGGTTAGATCACACGGGAACATGTCTGGATAATGACCATCATACACGCAGGTGAATGTATGCTTTATTTTCCTCAAAATATGCAAGAGGACCTTTTCGGTTGTTTGCGAAAATTTAACGGAACTCAAAATTATCGACTCAGTAAACTTTGTGAAATGTAGATTGTTAAGAGACCCATAGAGGTTTTTTGCTCCTTGTTATAAATTCTAAATTTAAGGCGGAGAACGTATGAGGAAACTGTTCGCTTTGAATTTGTAAAAACAGCTGCCTTGTACATACACACTTTGGGCAGGAAATGACCACATTAACAATAAACACTTAGAAACCTCAGGCTTAAAGCGCCTCCTGATGAAAGTTTGTATTTTTCCTTATTGGGTTACAAAATTACGCTTAGCCGGCGGGAAAATGCTCCTAGCTGTGTTTAATAGCCATCTAACGAACGCACAACTTGCAACCTGCATTCACGTCTTCAAATCTTTCCTTTCGCCAAGAATTCTGAGATTTTTTTAAATAGCTTACTAGTTTTTTTGCTGTTTTTTTAGGAAGCAATAATTGATAGAGACAGCAATACAAACTACATTTCAGTTGGGAAGGGCTTTTTGTATAAAAACAACTCCATGGAAAAACTTAAGCCGAAGAAATTAAAACTATCAGATATAAAACAGCAATTTTTTTTATTTCACAGACGTATTTTAGCAAGAACTTCTGCTTTCTTCACTGCAAGAGTTGTTTCAGAGATCCAAATTTGAATTAGCAAGTAACTAGTAAATGCTAATGAGTGCGCAGCTAAAATAGTTCAGTAAAGCTACAAAATTAGATGAAACTACAGCGAAATTAGCAGCGTTATAAGATTTTTTTTAATTTCCATATTATATGGTCTGGACAGGAGAAAGTGATAACGAATTTCATGTTGAATTGCTTTGACAGAAACGTCTGCCTTCTTAACTCCAAGTGTTAAAATAGATACAAACGATAAGTGGCAATTCAGTTTGTTTGAATGAAGCTCTTGTTGTAATTTTTATTTTACAATAGCTGCCAAATGTCTCGCCCGTTCAATGGCTGATCGTCAATAGGAGCCGTATGTAGAGCTAGTACAGACACATAGATGACTCGTCATCAAGTGTTCAGTGTTTGCATTCCCCGAAATAAGCGACAAACTTGCTGAATGCGGCCTGAATGTCACAATCAAATATGTCAGACAATGACAGTAACCTATTCCGTCGAAAAGCAGATGATGTATGACCCGTTCAAATGATGACATTCACCCTTGAAGTATGCCGACCTAAGCTACAAGTTCTTTAAAAAGAACCATAGCTTAAGGAGGTTTTTAATTCCGACTGAAATGCATTATTTGAGGAAAAGCAGGTACGAGTCAAATCGTGTGAACTTGAGGAATAGTATATGCAGTCTGTTTGTTCTGTGCTCGAAGAACTGATCTGATGTGAGTGGACTGAACTCGCATAAAATGAAATAAATCAGCGGGTTTTCAAAAATTTCCGGTTATTTACATTGCCCGTAATTTGCAGTTCATGACGTTTTGACGCAATTGTTTTTGGGAAAAGAAATTCAGATTCAGACGATTAAATACGATTTATTCTTCAGTAAGAGGCTGAAAAGTTCAGCAGCCGTTCATTCATCCTCTGCGAACATTGTCAATTGTGTGTCCATGATTTCTGACGTTGCCATGGCATCATCATTTGACGTCATATGACATAATAACAACAAAAATGGTGTCCTCCTGTAGAGCAAGGTCAGGGCTATCTACTCAATGTAAATGCCTTAACAGAACGAAAACCCAAGGGAAAGGGTCTCACCCCCCCCCCCCCCCTTAAAACAAGGCGGGGGTATGAATTAGCTTGTATGACCAAGGGTTAAACTTAGAGAAATTTCGTTTCTGCAGTTTAGTTTTGGCTTATTGCACATTATGTAAACTTTATGTTTTTGTAATTTTGTAATTCAATGATTTTTACTAATTTCTGACACGTAAAAATTAAAACATTACAAAATTACAATTGCAAATAACTCAACCCTCTACACTAAATGACAATACTACATTATCAATACAGAACAGGACACAACTAAAGCAGGGTAAAACTTAAGTTATCTGCAGTTTATTACGTTTTAATGTCGGAATTAGTTTTGGTTAAAGAAATTCATATTCTTTAGCTAGCTAGAGTATTTTCTCTCGTCAGAATGCCGGGTCGAGCTGCCCGGCTTCGAGTCATGGTTAGGGCCGTATTGTTGTATCCTCCGGCAAGACATTTATAGTCTTGAAATTCTCCTCTCTAACCGGTTGTTTATAGGTACCGATGACTTTAATGCTGAAAGGGGGGACCCTGCGATACAAAAGCATCCCATTTTGGTGGTCGGTATCCTTACTAACCTAATGTCATGGAACACGGGATAAGCTGGGACGGCATAGACACGAGACAGACTCTACATTTTACCTTCTTCCCTCAGAGGAGTTTGATAGTTTCTGCTGTATGTTATTGTCAAGAACAAAATGTCGCCAGCTTTGTGGGCGTGTCTCTTATTGATGGTAAATCCCGTCATAACATTGTCCAAGGATTCTGTGTCATTCCTAATGGATCCACAGCCACTTTAAATGTCATGACCCAACAGACGCATACCCTGGTCCCAGAGGCTTTCTTTTATACGATCTTTTTTGTTCGGAAGTTTGCGACGCGAAGCGCTGATGGAAGCGCCGAGCCCGAGAGAAAAGAAAACCTCTGGTCAAGAGCGTTGAGAATCTCATTTTCATGCTGGCTCAGCACTTGACAGCTGTCAAAGATGTCATTTTCTTTTGACCAATCACAAAAGAGGATCGGATTTACAATTTGTTCACAGATCCAATCATATCACTCATGGAGCAATTAAAAATATCCTCCAATCAGAAACGACGGTCAAAAGCTGATGGCATGAAAGTGAGGTTCCCGACGGTCTAGACCAGAGGCTTTCTTTTCTCGGCTCTCAGCGCTTCGTGCCAGTAAAAAAAAATAAAAAGAAGAGGTTCGCGTCACAAAATTTGCCAATAAAGAATACAAGAAAGCCTCTGGGACCAGGGTAACAGACGCATGGAAAACGGGCATCAATTTATTAATTTTATTGTCGTCCTCGTCGCTATCGCCATCTTTGTTGTTATCATAGTTATTACGTATTTACATGTATACCCATTTTTTAAACTTCACTGTCCAAGCTAAGTTGGTGTTTGCTGCACTAATAATCACAATAATTAAAGGGCATTTGACACCCTTCTGCGCAAGTGCGGCAGTTTGATTTCTTATCCGACGGAACCTTTTTCAAAGTTGATATTTGTGAGAAAAATCCTTCTCCATCGACCTTGCGAGGCGTGTGAAAATGGTAATACCGCTATTAGAGGACTGTTTAGTCATCTCTGAAAGATTTCAACGGCATATTCTTTGAGTTGAATACCGTCGAGAATTGCGCAGTCCTCGAGAGGGGGTTTTCGAAGCGGCTAGAGACGAAAATTTCAAAAGAAAAAAGAAATGGCAACGAAGAAAAGATAGGAGGACAAACATCAGAAACGATATAGCGGCAGATGTGCATGCAAGTTGGAAGAAAGTAAAGTGTAGGGGGCTTGTATTCAACGGACACAGCCTTCACACAACATAAACATGATAAATATTCTTTACAAACAAAAGGTCAAAAGCCTGCGCATAAAGAGATTTTCGAAAGGCACGTGAAACTCCAAGCTGACTCGCGGCGAATTCGTGGCGCGCGTGATAGTATTAGGATATTTATTGGTTAAAAAAATGGTGTCAATCAAGACCACATATGCGCTTTATCGTGACAATGTCCCTTTAATAGTTAATACCTAGACGATAAACACCTATTGCCTTTTTTTATTGTAGGTAGCTCTCTAATTGTGCTCTCCAGATGGACTTCAACAGCTGGAACTTGTTCTG
>OZ026601.1:30655817-30673317 GCA_964020085.1 Micromussa lordhowensis | reverse complement strand
GTCACACCATGGGCTATAAGCTGTATCATGAGTAACATCTGCTAGAGGTATACAATATAACTGGAAGAGGATAAATGGAGCAAGTATAATGCCATTAAAGATGATTAGCTTCAAGATTCAATAGGGTAAAAAGTCTTGCTGTAGATTTCAGTGAATCCACCTCATTAAAAACAAAGTGTTTTATTATTTGGTGAGTTACGAATCCACAAGATATAACACAATTAGAACGAGTCGCACAAGCAATGCGTATTGTTTATTCTAATACTAGTAATAGTTCTCACTACATCTGCCCCCGCTTTAGATATCACGTTTATTATGTAATGAACTGTACAACTTTTATTACAAAATCTCCCCAGAATCGTTAAAATAACAGGCTGATCTGACCTTTTACTCTCGTTGTAATCCTTCAAATCACACAAAATGAAAAAAACTCTCTGTTATTTCAAGTAAGTGATGATAGATTTAAAAAGTTATTCGTACTCTTCGTGCTCGTGTCAGAGCGAACCAACACGACTACACTCGTGCACGTGGCTGCAAGAATTATGTAATGCGTACTGTTTATTCTAATATAAATATGAAGAAGAAACACTATGAAAAGAAACTGTTCATTGTACATCACGTAACATTGTTAGAATGTCACACCTTCTTGTCACGCAAAACTTAAATTTCTATTCTTAATGTCACGGTATCCATAACAAGAAGTTTAAGAGGTTTTAGTTAGTTTCATGGACTTTAGCTGTTATCAATATTTGGTACGTGAGCCTTTGTTGTCAATGATTGCATCAATTCTCTTGTTCATTGATGCGATTGTACTATCAATTAAAGTATGATCAAGCTTTTTGAATGTTTCTACAATGCGTGCTGAAAATTGTTCGTACGTTTCATAGCCGATGTTCTTTTGATAGCATCTACTTCTAATATTCTTTAAACGATGTTGAATATGTTTTCTATCGGATTTAAATCCGCACTACGCGGGGGAATAGCTAGCAGCTTTGCACCTACTCTCTTCAATGCAGCACGAGCCAGTGCACTGTTCTGACTCGGGTCGCCATCTTGAAAGCTTTCTGCGATTCTCGAAACATACATTGGAACTCGCGTTCAATGAGCATGCGTCTTCAAGTATCTTTCGTTTAAGGAGTTGTATTGTTCACAAAGAATAACTCCTTTCCCGTAGCTAATTGCAACAAAAAACTTCACTAAGCGCCCTCCTGATCCGCAGTGCGCACCCTTCGCTGTACATCCGCGAGCTAATCCTTCCTGCGGCCTACGCCATATCTTTCCTTTGGGAGCGCGTACTTTATCGTAGAGGTTATATTTGTGAGTAAACGTCACCTCATGTTGTGCCGCAATTGCTGTGATCTTAAGGAACAAACAAACAGCATTGAATTGGGGAGCGGGGCCTTTTCCACAATTTTTTTGCGCGATTAAAAGAATTGTGTTATTTAGTGCACTAAAAGTACTAAGGAAAGACAATGTGTCAACCAATTAGGTCGCCGATTGTAGGTCTTGGTTACCGAGTATAATCATTCTACAGCTTGTTAGACCACCAAAGCCTAAGCCCTGTATTAAAATGTCATTAATACTACAAATAAACCAGTTCTAAGTAGTATGCTGGTAAATTCTACATTTCTAAGATTGCAAATTTAACCCTTTCCACATATATATAAGCAACTTACATGTACAGTAAGTCTTAATTAGAAGAACAGTCCACTGGTTTTTCTTGCTTTCTATTAAAGGTACATGTAGACCTTTCAAACAGCGTTCATTCACAACGTGTAGCTTACAGCACTTTTTGTCTGGCATATCAGCTGAAGATGAAAAATGATCAAATATGGCTAAAATATGATAAAATATGGCAGACAAAAAGCGCGGTAAGCTTTCCTCTTGAAGATAAACATGTTGTGAATGAATATCACGGAATACGAAAAAGTCATGACGGCACACAGAAAAATTGTCCTCACGTGGTGCTTTTCAATGTACCACGTGATTGGTTTGGAACAAACTCGCGGATACATCTGCAGGTACCGGAAAGCTTTGTATTTTGGGTCACTTGGGATTAGTCTTTATTTGGAGTTGTTTTGTTTCCTGTGTTTTATTTCTTTTGTTTTACGTAAGCTTACGTAATCTGTGCTCCGGTACCTGCAGAAAGATCCAAACTCGCGGCATCAAAAATGTTACTCTGAAGGCGGCAAAAAAAATCGTGGTTGTCGCGGTGTACTGGGAAGAGTAGTATGCCTTAGGTTCGATTACCAGCCGTTGTTCGTTAAAGGAGAACGGAAGGCTAGGAGTCATATTTTATATGGAAGCTTAAAACTATTGAAATAGCTTAGATTTGAAGTAAAAAGCAAGAAAAGTAAATTTTACCTCTCGAAAGTGACGAAACGAGTTCAAAATCCGTGGTCATTTTTCAAACTTGAACGTCCGCCATTTTGGACATCTTTCCATCCGGTTTCTTCCATAAAAGGAATGCCCGCCGCCATGTTGTTACGTCACTGCGCACTGCGGGGCAACAAAATTTTGTGAAGATCGGATCGTGTCGAAACCGCTTGGATTGCAAACTGGGAAGGACAACAAGAGAAAGAATGTTTATGCTGTAAGGAGATCGAGGAAGCCGTAAATAAAATTTCAGGTGAATGAAACTTTTGTAGCCACTCCTTAAGAAGTGGTTTATTTTTCAAGGGTAGTCGATGAAAACTTATCCCTCTTTTGGAATCTAGTAGTGTAGGAATTAGGGTCACCAGGACATTTTCGGATTTTGCGTGAAAATCAGCGTAGTTAGCGTAGTTAGCGTAGTTAGCGTTCAAAAAAATTAGATGTGTATATGTACGCTAGAAAAATGTGTAAAATGCGTTGTGAGCGTAGGATATAGTAAAAATTAGATATGTATATGTACGCTAGAAAAATGTGTAGTTTAGCGTAGTATGCGTTGTGATCGTAGTTAGCGTAAAGTGCGTTGTGAGCGTAGGATATAGTAAAAATTATATATCCTACTCTGAAATGACATTTTAGCGTAGTTAGTGTTGTGCACTTAATCTATCATTAGCGACTTTCATATAACCCGCAATGCATTTTGTTTTCCCCACAAAATTTTGCATAAACTATTGTTTTCAAATACACTTGAGAATAGATGACAATAGTTTATGCAAAATTTTGTGGGGAAAACCAAATGCATTGTGGGTTATATGAAAGTCGCTGATAGGCTCAAAATATATTTCAGCCCGAAATTTTTGATTTGTTTTCCTTTCAAAAAGCTTTTTAATTAACCTATCTTGAATCTTAAACCTTTCATTTCTTCTATCTTTAGGAATATTTTTTGAATTATAATCATTTTCTATTTGATTGATCAATGATATATTTCCTCGTTCTAATGCTCTTCTAATTTTTTTATTATCTATTTTTTTTGCAATACAAGCTTTTTGACATTGTTCTATTATTTTTAATGACATCTAATCTTTTAATCTTATTCATTTTTTTTCTTTTAAATTATCATCTTCTTCTTCATCTGAATTAGGGTCATAATCACTATCGCTAGTATCAGCAAGAGGGTCTTCCGACAAGAATTTTTTATAATTTGGAATTGGCATATATATAATCTAATATTTTTTTAAAAAATGTCCATACGCATAACTAGAGATACCATCATCTAAAATATATCTTTTATCATCAAAAGGTGATAATGATACTTTATTAATTTGGTAACTTGATATTTGATGATACTCTGACCTTATAGTTCTCATCTTATGCCTCATAGTAGTACAATTGTATAACGTATCACGGTAATCAGAGTGACATAATTCACGCTTTATTACATTCTTTTTAACACCCTTAGCAGTCTTGTTTTCTCGATTTTCTGTCTTGTAAGAATATATTTTACTTTTTAGACCAACAAATTCAGTGATTGGATCACCTGACGCTTCATCTTTGAATTTACCAATTACTTTTTTATTATTATCAAAATAGAACTTAGAAGATTTAGGATAGTCACTATTGTCAAATAGGGCCTTATCCTTATAGAAATCACTATATATATCATCTGCTATTATATGGTAAACTAAAGAGTCGGTATCAGTAAAAAGTAACTTTGCATATGGGTATTTTTTTCTGATATAGTTATAATGGACATCATACATTAGTGTTTTACTTAACTCTAAGACACTAAAACCAACATAAGATGGTTTATCTAAGACTAGTCTCACCTTTTTCATTTGTACTCCTACTAAATTTTCGTCAAATATTTTAGAAGAAACGTAGGTTGGTTGTCTTGTTAGCTTATTTAAATGATTAGGATCAGTTTCTAAATGGATATTGGATCTTTTTCTTAGGTTTTCCATGGTTTTACCAAACACTGAATTATTCATTAATTTAAAGAAGTCTTTTTCAAAACTATTTTTAGCCATTGTTCTCTTTTGTGTATTAAAATCAATGTATTTTTTCATCCAAGGTTTCTGTGTAAATTCTAATACTCTATGTACCTTTTTTAACTTCATACCAAGAGATAAATACTGCTGTAAATTTCTGTAATGTAAAATATACTTTTCTTTACACATAAGGTTAGGTACTAACTTGTGTACTCTACCACTGCTAATATTTTCTGAATCTTTTAAACCTTTGCAATATGGAGATAGCATATCATCGCTTACTAAAATCTTTTCTGGAGCTAATGGATAATCATTGTGTAAATGGTGTAACTCTTCAGGATATTCTAAATCTACCTCTAAAATAACCCCTTTTCTACTCTCATCTGTGTAATTATCTAATATGAAATCTTCAGGGGGTAACCATTTGAAATCTCCGGCTGGTAGTGACTGTGACATTGCCCAACCATAAAGATTATTTGCATCTAAATACATTATATAAGAAGATTCCTTCTCTGGATTGTAATTTTTCATATATTTGTTATTTGCTACTGCGTGTCTATGTGCTATATAAGAGATACCATCACGCATTCCCCTTTCAATGAAGAGTTGTGCGTCAAGGTCTGAAATTAAGTCTAGATTTATTTTTGTCATTCTGAGTAATGCATCCCACGATAACCCAGGTGCAGAAAAATAATGACAAGGGTCTAAACTATAATACTCTAAACAAGTACTTCTGAAACTTTCAAATACATCAGCTAAGAGTAGTACATCTGTCCGCAAATATAAATCATGATACTCACCTAAGTCTCTGATTTTAAAGACACTCCATACTTTTTTTGCGTGCTCATAGTCACTCGCCGAAATATTTGTATCATTTAAAATACTATAAAAATCTTCTCTAGCCGGTAAAGACTTCTCGCTGAATCGCTGGAATGAGTCAGTGTAATCATAAGGGTAAACACCTTTTTTCTTTATTAATCTAAATTGATCATCATTTGGAAAAGCTTCTCGTGAATAAATAAATGCATCATCACTTAAATTACTGCTTAGTCGGTCTAAACTCTGGCTCATAAATGAAAAACTGTCAATGAAAGTCAAATGATTACCTAGTCTAAAACCAATATATTTCTCAAAATTACTTGCTATAACACCAACATTAATATTAAAATCTCGTCTTATTAAATCACCAATCTTTTGCATGATAAAATGGCAGTCATAGCCTTTAAGATTATGAAAGATTACAGGAATTTTTAACTTTTCTGCACTGATAGCCCATTTTAGATTGCAATCTCTGTGTGCAGCGCCACGATATTCACCTGTAATATGGCAATGATCTCGGACTTTTTGTTTTGAAGGTTTATCTTCATTAAATTTTCTCACACAAATATGGCATACTGTACTATTTTCAAAATCTATTTCATTTTCGACTGTCATAACTAATGGTTTCTGGAATCGTTCTCGCACTATTCTCTGACAATCTTCTACTTCACTTAACATCTTGATGATAAACTTTTCGATACAATCGTCACCACGATAAATTTCTACTGGCTTGGAATATCTATTATCATACCTGCAGACTAATTTATATCCGTAACCACAGGCTCGGTGGCTCTGATAAGTGCTAGTGTAAGATTTACCATCACTGGGCTGACAACTGTCTATCTTTTCTGTGATAGCTTCAAAATCAGCGTAAATAGCAAAAGGTACAGGTAACATTTTCTGGTGATTTTGAAAATAAATTTTTGATCCCGCTTCAGGCATTCTTATCGCCTGGGTTCCATTAATAGCTAAGCAATCCTGTCTATGCATTTCTAATGTTCTCTCGGAAGAGCTACAATGAAGACAAGACATACAAAAATATTTCCTATCTTTATATTTAGTGAATGATGCCATAAATTGATTAAAATTCTTAATAAGCACATAGTGGCTGTTTTCCCCGTCTTCAATCCATAGTAATTCTAAGTGGTCTCGAAATTTAGCTTTTGATATTCTGATAGGATAAGCTCCTTTATCATAACCAAATACATTAACATTAATAGAATTTTGCTTTTCTATTTTATCCATATCTTTTATAGTGACAGGGAAAGTGACACCAGTGTAATCTAACTTTTTTACCGATTCTCTATCTGCTTTAGTTCTGGATGAACTTTAAGTGGATTTAGATACCTGTTATGACACCATAGGAAACATCGATTATCTTCATTTTTAGGATTGACTAATGTCTTCTTAGGGTTACGTAGTTCCTCTGGGAGCTTAAGATATGATTTACCTTTTAATGGAAAGTAAGAGACAATATTAATGCTATGTAAAAGTACTAATTCAAATATCCAACCAGAACCTTCAGATAGCCAACCAGCTATTAACTCTAAAATTCTTTCAATAGCATTATGAATAGTTTCTTCTATATCATCACTATTTGTAACTGTATAAGGGCCAGCGTTAAAATAGGGTTCTCGGTAAATCGTTCCATCTTCTGTACGCTTTGATAATCGTACTTTTAGAGTAGTATTAAATTTAAATCCCCTTTTAACTGTTAATAAATCCATTAAAAGTTTAAATATTGCTTTTCTAGTATTATTTAACTGCACTGAGGGGTCATATTTATTAACAATTGAGACTTCATAAGATTTAACATTACCTTTGAGAGCTTTAGATTTCTCTGTAATAGAGACGTCTTTAGGGATAAATTTTAATAATCTTCGAAATTCTCTTATAGTTTCAGGTCGATAATAAGGTGTGATTTCATCAATAAGTCTTATTACCTTTTTTTGTAGTTCTGTTGGCATCTTTCTGATTGGTGAACGAGGTAATGCTATTGGTTTTGTCTCCCTTAACCTTCTTCTCTGTCTTTTAGGTTTATATTTAGTTGGTGTTAATGGTTCTGGTAAATTAGTTTCACTTATTGGATCATCTAATAAGGTACCTCCAACAAATGAGTTTTTTAGTCTATTTTCTGCAAATAATTTGTTTAGTCGATTTTCAACATAGTCTTCCGGGTTCTTACATCTTAGTTGTCCTTGCAGTCCTGGTAGTGGTAGACATGGAGATTGATTTTGTAAATTACGCTTATGAAAATCTGTCTTTAAATGCTGATATTTTCCCTTTTTTGAATATTTTTTCTTACATAGATCACAATACCAATAAGATGGTTTTGGTACCTTTTTGGGTTTAATTTTAATTTTATTAATCATCTATAATATATAATATGTAACTAATTTTTTTTTTTAAATCTTAACTTTTTTAAATTATTATTATAATTATTATTATTATTATAATTATTATAAATCAATTAGTGTGCCAGTAACTACATTATTGTGTAAGTTTTTATTATGTTTCTTTGTCTTTAGATGCATATATTTTCCTCTATAAGTGTAATTTTTTCCATTTCCACATACATCAAAATACCAAGCATAACTTTTGAGTTTTTCATTGATATATTTGTTTCTCTTTTCTCGTTTCAATTGTTCTTCTGTAGTTTTTTCCATGTATATAATTATTTATGATATCTAATTTTTTTTAAATAATTTTTTCTAAATCTTTTAATGGCACCCAACTGTTAAATTCGTCTGGGTAACCTTTCCATTTGACTAATGCTTTTCCTTTAGACTTTCTGATAATTTTCTCTATTCTATAGACCTCTTGATCTGTCTTTTGTAACTCTTCTCTGTAGAAAGTACCCTTAATCGCTTCACCATTTAAGTCTTTTATCTTATAAGTAATAGGATTAGTGAATCTAATTTCGTCTATGATGAAAACTTCTTCAGTCCAATTAGGAGTATATCCTTTATCAAAGGTCACCCTTTTGTATTTGCTTATTCGGACTCTGTCACCTACTCTAAATTCGGGTTTTCTATTTGTTTGTTTTTTTTTGTTTTCTCTCGCTAAATCACCATATAAATTAAAATAAACTTTTCCATAGTTTTCAGGTTTTCTAGCTTGAAAAGGCGTCATTCCTATTGATCTATGTCGGCTGTTGTTATAAGAGGCGAGTATTTTCGGAAGGATGTCAACGTAGACTGTATTGTTTTGCATAGTGAATCTCTTATACATTTTATCTTTGATAGTTCTATTCCATCTCTCACAAACTGATGATTTCTCTTCATTTTCAGTGGAATAGATAGTTATCTTATCCTTAGCTAAGAGATCTAACACATTTTTGTTATAATATTCTTTTCCTTTGTCTACCCATAACATTTTAGGCTTATTTTTCTCTAATATGCTTTCAAACGCTTTAGAGACTTCTAAGCCAGTTTTTGTCTTTAGAGGTACTATCCAACCATATTTACTGAAAAGGTCTAAGACCATTAAAAGATATTTATAACCTCGGTTCCATTTGCTTAGCTTTTGCATGTCAACTAAGTCAGAACACCAGATGTCATCTACCTTATGTGCAATGACTCTTCGCTTACGAAAATTTCGTTTTATAGGTTTGTGTAACTCATTAGCTAGACCTTCCCATGTATCTAAATTTTCAGCGGTTTTTTTTTACACCTAAACCAAGTTTTTGCTTTGTATTAATAGTGTTTCTAGCCAGCCAATGACCCCACTGTCTCTCATTCCAGGGAATTGCATCTAAAGCTTGGACCATTTTCTTGTCAGCCACATTTTTACATGATTTTACATTTACTCCCTTATCAGCACATACTGAGTAATCAACATCGTGTTGCATGGCTATAGCATCTGTCTTACCTGTTGGCTTATCATATATTTCATAGATTTGTCCTGTGTTTCGATCCCATTTTACTTGGTTTTCTAAATCATTGTAAGGACCAGTATATTTGTGTCCTGGTAAAGTCCAACCAGCTTTCGGTTTAGGTAACTTACCTATTGCTTTATGAATATCGACTCCTTTTCCAGAAATTTTTTTAGAAAGATCGTCAGCCAGAGAGTCAATTGCTCTATTCAAATACCTTTTACCAATGCCTTTAACCCTATCTTTTACATAATCTGATTTTATTGCTTTGCTAGCACCAATTTTTCCAAGGTTATACAATCCTTTTGCACCAGCAGCCAACCCATGGACAATAAGTTCATCAAAACCGCTTCCCTGCATTTCTCCTTTAGATATAAACCTAAATTTTGTAATTCCACATTCAGCACAAATACATCGCATTGCATTTCTACCATTTTTTGTAATTACAAAAGTTTCAGAATTTGGTACACATTCTGTCCTTTTTCTTTGTTTAACACAATAAGATAACATATATTAATTCTAGAGATTATAATTAATATTATAATATAGCTCCTATGAGGGGAATTCCCTTAAATGGACTGTTTTTACCCAGTAATAGCCCTTTTCCTTTTCTACCTCTTCCTACCTTTCCTGCCGCCCCTGACTTAACAAATTTAGTTTTTGTTATCCCACATTCTGCACATTGACATTTCATCATGGCACGACCATTTCTTGTCTGTACAACCCTTTCTGAACCAGGAACGCACTCTGTCTGTTTTCGTTGTTTTACACAATAGCTTTTCATCTATATAATAATTATTTTTTTATTATTTTAATATATTATAATGGAACAAATTGACGTTGAAAAAGAAATACGTAGAATAGAAGCGATGTATAAACATTACAAACTTCTTTATAGAAAAATTGCCTTTTTATGTTGTTCTGGAGAAACTAAAAGAGTGAGAAATCTGAGAAATAGCTTGAAAAAAGATTTTAAAAAAATGAGAAGTCTTCAAACTACCTAAGCAATAGTTTAAAATAGTTTTCTATGAATTTTTCATTCTCTTTTGTGTCAAAGCTAAAAACTTGCAATAAATCGAAATAATCTACTCCTTTATGAATTTCATTCAAGAAATACAAGCAAAAATAGCCACAGGTTGTAGTATAGAGATTCTGTATTTGTTTGTTTTGGTGTAATAAAGTTAAGTTTTTCTCTTTTGCATGGTTTACCAACTCTTCAAAAGGCGGCATCCCAAAAGAGTCAAAGTAATTTATGGTACCATTACGAACATAGGTTGTAACCCAATGACTACCGCTCATATAATGAGGTTCTAAATTATAAATAAAAAGCGCTAACTTATGCTGATGTGGTACAGTCTGATCTCTACTTAAAACATTCTCTATAGGTATCTTCAAGTATTTACACCAATCTAAAAGATCAAAATTACTCATTGGGATATCTTTATAGAATTTAGGCTTTTTTAGTTCTTTTTTTTTTTCCCCCTGCCCCAAGTACCAATAAAAGGTGGTGGAGCCATAGGCATTCCTATACGAGGAGAACCTCCTCCGTCTGATTGCCCCATTCGAACTCCTCCTCTTCCTTTTATACTTCCTCCTTTTAATGCATCAATAATCATTGGAATACCAATACTAGCTAGTAACGTGCCAATACCACTACCTACTTGTTTTTGTGTAATTTTGAAAAGTAGATCTTCTCCTAATTTATGAGCTCTAGCTAAATCTCCTATTTGTCCTTTAGTCAGTAGATCACCCATTTGAGCTAACATATATAGATTTTTATTTGGTACTTTAAACATTTGACCACCACTAATTTTCTTAACTATTTGGCTAGCACCTTCAGAAGCTAAACCTGCTAAAGCAGACAATCCTAGTGTTTTACCGATAGTTGGTGCTACATTCCTTAATACTGGCAATATTGAGCTAAATATCCCACTACCAGTTTGTCGCCTGATATTATACTTTGATATAGTAATTACCATTCCTTTATTAGCTGTTTTGGCCTTAGCGAGTCTCTTAACAGTATTCATTGGTACCATAAGGACATTAGAACCACTTAACGCATTTTTTCTTAAGCGTAAACTTATTTCTTCTCTGTTTCTGTAAGCCATAGATAGTTTTCGTTTTTGTCCTTCAGAAAGTGTGACAGAAATTTGATGTAATTCAGTCATTATATATTATTTATGAATTTTTAAAAAAGTACATAAATAATATTTATTCTGTTACTTATTTTACTCAGAATCATCACATCCTATTAGAGATATGACTGGTTCAGTCATTTGCTCATCATCATCATCTAAGAGAAACTTATTAAAAAGATTTTCTTCTTCTTTAAATGTTACTTGCATTAATTTTGGTTTTAAAGTAGCTCCAAAAGTTCCAGTTGTGAGAGAAAACCAGGCAGCAATAAATTTAACTTTACTTCGTGGTCCTATTGATACTGATTTTTTTACAAATTCTTTTCCAAGAACCACCTTGCCCGTGTTCATCATATCCTGCTACAGCTTCTCTTGGTATTTTTTTGACCTTTTCTTTAGAAAGAGAATGCATATAATTAATGAAGAATTGGTCTAATTCTTTGGCTTTTTCTAGATATTCCCGATCACAATTAATTTGCATGCTTGTACCTTGGTAATTACCATCTTTATCATAGTTTTCTTTTAAACCGAAGGGTGTATATCCTTCATATTTAACAAATAATGTTTTTCCTCTATATAATATTCCAATCTGTGTTCCATTGTGCTTATTTGGCTTTGGTTTTGCAAAAGTTATCTTTGAAGTGTCAAGATCAAGAAAATTAACTATTTCTTCTTTGTTCTCTCTTTCTTTCACTTTCATATATATTATATTAAAATATTTTTTTTTATAAAATATTTTTAATCACAATCAACATTTAACCATCTTCCATCTTTAGTAGGAAAAGCTCTAGTACACTGACCTTTTAAAAAACGATCCGCAATAATTGTCTTTTTAGAAGGTTTCCAAAATCGTTTTGTTTGAATACCATCTCTTTTATTTACAACTTCTTTTGCTATTTTACCACTTTCATAATCTTTAAACATTTTTTTTGTTTGTGGAAAGAGAGTTTTTGAAATCTCTTTACCAACATTTATTCCTTTTAAAACAGTGCCAAGGGGATCTAAACTACCACCACGGGCACCACTACTTCTACCACCACTTCTACTTCTACCACCACCACTACTTCTACCAATACTTGAACTTTTTACAAAACTTGTTTTAGTAATACCACATTCAGCGCACTTACATTTCATCATCAGACGACCATTCCTTGTCTCTACAATCCTTTCAGATCCAGGCACACACTCTGTTTTTTCTCTTTGTTTAACACAATAAGATTTTACCATATAATCTAATCTACTTATTTTTTATTATCAAGGATTCAATTTCTTTAAACTATTTTTCATATTATACGATAACTAATTGATCTCCCACTTTATCAACAACAACATCTTCTTCATAAAGAACAATTGCATGCACTCGAAAATCAGCAGCAGCTGCTTGTGAGAGGCGAAATCTTATGTTAAGTTGCTTTGGATCTCTGCTTACCTGTTCTGTTTGATAAGTTAAATCAAAATAGAGGAGTGGGTAAAGACTCGAAAAATTAGCGATATTCAGCTGAGTACCTGTATTATAATCATTCTTTTGCCATGAATAATTCATTAAATCATAATAGATTCTTGTTTTACTTTCTGTATCATATTCAAGTTCAGGATAGAAGACACCGTTACCATATTCAAGACGACATGTGCTAAGATGACTATTAGCATTAGCAGCATTAAGTTTAAAAGTATCAAAAATATAAGGATTTGCTGTCATATTATTTGTCTTAAGTCTCTGGAAGTAGACAAAAACATGCTTTACTTTATCAATACTTGCTGAGATTCTGAAATCACCACTGTTTCTGGTAGTATCTGAAGTTTGGTACATTTCTTTGAGGTATTTCCATTTACTGGGTTTTTGGAATTCACTGATGAATTTAGTCATAAGAGCATCTTTTGGTTCTAGTCGGGGTACCCATAGATAAAAACGATCAATTACTAATCTCAATGTATCAACTGCCCCATATAAGACTTCAGCGTCCGGTGTAAGTTCTATTTCAAATAGGAGATCCATTGGAGGTAAGATTCGTCCTTCTAATTCTTCGAGAAAAGAATACCTATTTAATGGAATACTTGTATTAACATGAGCTCTGTTAGCTGTTAATAAACGCCTACTTTCCAAACCAGTGTTTGTATCATCTGAAGTGGCATCTGTATCTAAATACCATAACCTATTTTTGGCCGTACTACGCCCAAAATCATCTGAATATTCTAAAAGATTTTTTGCAAAAGTTACAAGATGAAGATTATCAGTGTCATAGACGATTTTTCCTGCACTCTTAATAACCATATGCTTAATTAATGAATGCGATCCATTAATAATTGTTGTTCTGGCGTCTGCATTGTCTCCACCATTTGCTTTAAGATCTAATCGAAATCGCACTTCAAAAAAGGAGTTAAACCAATCAAGCATAATACCACGATCAGTAACATGAAATTTGTAACCTTTCTTTTGTTGCTCTTGAGTATTGGCAGGAGCTCTTATAGCGTCTTGAAGACGAAATTGCACTAGTTCGTTTCTCTGAACGTTCTCTGGTGATCTAAATGCCATTATATATTTTGACCAGAGATTTTTTCTTTAAGATCGCGCTATAAGATTATTAATCAGTGTATTAACTTCATCTTGCCTTAGCGGAGTCCTTGCTTTTCTTGTAGTACTAGCGGTCTTTGTAGCCTTTTTGTTTTTAAGCCTTTTTCTAATAAGCTCACCAGATTTCTCTATAACTTTATCAGCAGCCTTTTTACCAACTTTTTCTCCCGCATGAGATACACCAGCTTGTATTGCTTTTTTAGCAAATGGTTTTAAAACCTGTCCAGTTAAAGCACTAGCTACTTTTTTTAGTGGTTTCATAAGATTATCTACTATAATTCCATTGCCACGGTGTTTGTAGACATATCGTCCCGTTCTTGGGTGATAAATCTTTTTGAACTCTCTTGACTTCATATATATAAATTAGGAACTAATTTAAATTACAAAACAATAAGTGTGCCTCCCTCGCTACGCTCGGTCGGCACCCTCTAAAATGGAACTTTTTTTAAGATTAATGAAAATGCTGTGTCAGCATGATTTAAATAGACTGGTCTTCTTAAACCGTCAGTTACATAGATTCGAATACTTGAAACTCTTGTTTTATTGATAGGATTAAATATAACACGACGCGGTTCAAGGGTAAAATTGTAAGAAGGTTTTAAAGTTCCTGTACCAAAACTAAAAACAATATCTGATTCTACCCCATCTACTAATGAATCAGAGACTAAATCACAATGAATATTTAGGACATCTGTATCTTCTGATAGGTTAGGTACTTTGGGGCTAACGTTTCTCTCATCGCTTAAGATCACCTTATCGAATCCTATTAGTTTACCAAAATTTGATTTACTTAGGTCAAGCTGATAGTTCGTATCTAAAGTCACTATGACTCTGAAAGTTGGTTCATCAAAAGTTAAAGTAATTGGAAATTCTTCATCACCATCACCATTAACTATTTTAGTCTTTTCCTTAATGTAATTATCAATATCAGTGTAATCCCAAACTCCTTTTGGAAAATCAATATCTGTAAATGTTTTCCCACCGTCTTTACTGTAAGCTATCTTTTGATTGCTATAACCAGAATTTATATTTGTCCATGTAAAAGCCATTGAAATAATTTTATTGAATCCAATATACCAAATCCCATCACTGTGTTCATAGTTTAAAGTTCTAGAAAACCTTGTAGTAAAATTACCAGGTCGATTACCAGGTTCATCTTTAACTGCAAAACTGCTTAATGAGATTTCTCTCTCCATATATCAAACCCCGAAATATTTTTTGACTAACTTTTGATATTGCGACTTATTGATTGATTTTGTTCTTAATAATGTGTCTAAGATAGTTTGGCCCATATTTCTCATCTTAACGCTTGTATTACCTGCTTCCATTTCACCAATAATTAGTGTTAATTTCTTTAGTAATTCTTTAGCATCATTATAGAAATAGACTCCTCTGCCAGTCCTAAGACCCCTGCCAGTGTTTAGACCTGAACCCTTTGTACTTTTCTTTTTCTGTACTTTTAGATAGTCTCTATATTCTTGAATAGGTTTTAGTCTTGTATCTGCAAATTTATGAGCCATATCCTTTTCTCGCTCTAGCTTTTCTATTTCATCTTTTGGCCGTCCTTTTTTTATAGCTTGATTTAGTCTTTTACTTGTATTTGTTTTAAATGTACTTGTAATACTGCTTATTTCAGAATTTGCTTTTTTTATGTTACTCTCGAGATATTTACTACGTTTAACCATGGATAGTAAAAGACTGGATTGGAAACTAGCTCGCGTCACCGGTTCTAACATGGTGGAAATTCGTGACGTCACGCTGTCGCAGGCTAAATTTTGGTTTTGCAGCAACCTTGTTTACAGTAAGTGACTATGGATATTGAAGATATTTTTGAGAAGTGGGATGAAGATGAAGATGATTTGGCAGTACTTTTAGAAGACAATGAAACGGCAGTGAACACGATTGAGGCTGAAGACAGTGAAGACGAAGATGAAAGCGAGAGCGAAGATGATGGCAGTACGTTTAAATGCAGCAAGTGTAAAAAGCGGTATCATCTGAAAGCGTGGTTGCAAAAACACGAAAACTCATGCAGTGGCAAGGAACCTACCAAACAATACAAAGTCAAATTGTCTGAACACCAAAAGAAAACCAGAAAAGTGCTTTCTTCCCTTGGTTTTGATGATTTCTTTACATCCGAGTGTGTGCCGAGTTTAATAACATTTGTCAACAAGATATCTGCGACAAGCAGTGAAACGGCCAAAATGCGAGGATCCCGGTTCACACATGCACAACAACAAGCTGGGAAACTTAAAACAGGATTGGAGGAAGACGACGAGAACGTCATGTCATTTTTTCGCTACGTTTGTGTGACCATTTGGACGATAGTGTTCACTCGGGATGATCTTGTCAGCTCGTCACGCAAACAACAACATATTGCTCAACATCTAATTGAATTTCAACAAGCGAACTGACATTAAAGTGGTCTGAACTGTGCTGTGTTGCATGCCTAAATTCTTCTGATAGTCTTTTACTACAGCTGATGATAAGTGAGATCTTTGGGAACATCTCTTCTTTCCGACATAAATCTGTAGTCCACGCGATGAAGATAAGAGAGGAATATGACGGAGAGACTGCGAGCAAACCCTCCCTTAATCCGCTTCAGAAGGACATAGTAGCTTACATTTCTGGGTACGTCTACAGGAAAACGAGAGATCGTCTCCAAAAGTATAGCAGTGAAAGGTTCTCGAGAATAGTCACCGCATAAATCAGAAGTTACCAGGCGTTAAAACACAAGCACCTGCAATGTCGTTCCCCAACTTAATGACACTGTCTTTGACCAGAGGCGGCCTAACCCAAGTGGATCACGCAACGTATAATTTCTTTTGTTATCTCGAAGTTTCCGTTCGTCCTTTTTTAAACTTATCAAGTTTTCGTTGCAGCACCCGACAGTCAGACAGTAACCTTCTCGATCAATTAATAAACAATTCTTCTTTACTGAAGCCAACCTGGCCTTTTTCGTCAATGCTTCCATCGGAAGAGAGCAATTTACTGTTAAAACTCTTCGTAAACCTGTACTTTCGGGTGAGGAAGTGGTCTTACTTAAAAAGCTACAAGGAAGCGAGAAAATTGAAAGTGAGTAAATGCAGCTCGGCGCAAAGGTCTGCTGAATTACACGGAAAGGACAGTATCAGGAAAGCTTTGATGTCGTCCAGCGCCTTCAATATCGATGAGTAATTCTCTCCTGCAAAAGTTCAGCTACAAGATACCAGTTTCTAATTTAATGTTTTACCTGAAAGAAATTTGTCACAACTAAAAAAAAAACAACTTCAGTCTTATAAACAAAGAACATTGCGGACACAGCGAAAACTATGCGGACGCCCGAGGAAACAACATTGCAGAGCTAACCCAAGCTCTGCACAAATTTACAGTTTTGCTATGGATTTAATCAATGCGAAGGCACTTTCTATCACTTCCACGTTTGTCGAAGGCAATGTGCAATTTCATATATAGTTGTTGTTTTGGTGTTACATTTTACAGTAAGAATGCACTTGGGAATGGAAAAAAAAACAACAACAACAACAAACAAACAAACAAACTACCAAATTAGAAGCAAAACTGTTGCTTCTTATATTTCCTGAAGAACTTGCATCCACATGTAACATTTGATATGAGTTTTTTATTGCCTAATTAATTAATACATTAATACATCTGTACACTTATCGAACACCATTATGTTGCTTCCTTTAAATGTTTTTTGAAATTCCTAAAAAGGAAGATACCAGAGTGTCCACTTTATCTGGGT
>OZ026601.1:30625817-30650817 GCA_964020085.1 Micromussa lordhowensis | reverse complement strand
ATAGATTTTAGCATTGTCCAGAATACTTATTTGACAATTTTTTTTGATTTGGTTAAATTCTCGATTTTCTGTGAATTTTTTAAATCATCAAGAAAACAAGAATGACATACATGTAAAATGAAAAGGAAACAAAGGAGTGGACACATTGGAGCCAAGGACCATAATAGCAACAAAGCAAAAACTTTGCAATGAGATTTTGGACATTTATTTTTGAGCATGTATTTTTAATTAATGCAAATGCAAATGTTTGCATTGTTTTCTTGTTGTACCCCTCAATTTACTATAGCTCATTTTAAATAACTTTTAAATTACAGTGACCATAATTTATTACTATGCATTAGATTAAATTCAATCGATATGTTCAGTACAAATATTATTATGATCATTCCTATAATTATTCAAAAGAAAAGCTTCACAGGTTCTTTAGAGGCAAACCCTTATCGAGCTAAACCTTCTCCAAAGTAATGTTACACGCACCATGCACGCAGCTGACTTGCTTGACGCTCGTAATTTCTTCATTTTCAATAGAAATTTAAGGCTGTAAATTTAATTCTCACATTCTTGTAACTGTGCCTAAGCCACAATTTCATCTTTATGCTATCATTCTACCGTAAATTTGAACAGAAATAACCAAGGATCGTTTCAATAAATGAGTCCCAAAACGGTCATCAAACATAAGGAATATGGGTCCGGTGAGCTCACTTTTTGGGACTCGATTTTCTCGAAAACAACTAAAAATAATACCAATGAGCACTAACAATAACTTACCTTCAAAGTTCAACTGTGGCTTTGCACGGTCGTCATCCGCGTGAACCAACAAACAAAGAGAAAAAATATTCGTCAAGACTTAACTACCACTAACACCGAAGAAAAAAAAACAAAATAAAGGACAACAAACCCTATATTTTGGCTGTCTTGCGCCACAAATTCGCCATCTTTTCGTCACAAATTTCCACCATGATGGAAACATAAGACGCAATCTCGAAGCACGAAACAACCAATCGGCGATGAGAAATCAGCCCACGTGATGTACGTTTCCAATCCAGTCTCTTTACTATCCATGGTTTAACTGGTGTCATTTCTGGTTGGGATAATCTCATTTCAACATCATCATAGTTAGGAAGGCCTGTTTCATCTAAAATCCTATTAATATCTCCTCTATCTAAATCATCATCATCATCATCAGGTGGTTGTTCAATTGCTAAAGGTTCTTCTGCTACAAAAGAATATTCTGGTGGTAAAGATTCATCTCCTTCTTCTAGATTCCAAAAACTAGGATCCATTTCATATTTTGGTGGAGGACCTTTAGGTATATTAGCTATTTGTTTTTCTTGCTGTGGCGCTACGTAATCTTCAAGATTTAGTAATCCTTCCACATCCATATCTTCATATGGATCTACTTCAGGTGCGTAATCAATTTCTTCTTCTGCTTTACCCGCAGGACGTATTCTCTTTTGTGGTCTATTCTTAGGCTTTTGTGCCCTTAAACCCTCTATGATTTCATCAAGTCTAAAAGATTTTGTTATCCTTGCGTCAGAGGTCTTACTCTTTATCTTCGCTTCAGTGATCTCATCATATAGCTGATTCTTCATCCTTCCTGTCTCAGTCCGCTTCTGAGCTAATCGTTTCCAATTTGACAGACTCATATATTTATAGAGATTTTTTATATTATGAGACATATTATGAGACATTTTATAATGATTTTTGAATTAAAAAACTAAAAAAAATCATGTTCAGTTATATAGATGAAAATTCCTAATTATGATTCAGCTTCTAAAAGTGACAGCAATTTCAAAAGACTGCTACCTTATATGCCTTCAGACACTTTTCGAATGTTAATTTGTGGACCAAGCGGTTGTGGTAAAACTAACGTTCTCATGCATATGCTTTATAATGTACTCTACTATGATAAGATTTACTTGTTTTCTAAAAATCTCGAGCAACCGAAGTACAGACGATTATTAGAAACATTTCGACCCATTTCGGAAGAGGTTGGTTATGATGTCATAGAAGAGAGTAATGGTGATGTCGTTCCTCTCCAAAGCTTAGATGATGATAACCAAAAAATAGTCATCTTTGATGACTTTGTTTGTGAACGAAACCAAAAACCTCTAATTGAATATTTTATTGGTGGTCGTCATAAAAATTGCAGTGTAATCTATTTAAGTCAATCTTATTATCTTACTCCTAAAGACATCAGACTCAATTGCTCACATTTTTGTATTTTTGATAGTCCAAGTAATGCAGAGACAGCAAGAATGTGCCGTGAAGTCAATGTACCTAAGAAGAAATTCGATAGTGCGACTAGCGAACCTTATAGTTTTGCGTACATTGATAAGACAAAAAAGACAATCAGAAAAAATTTCAATGAAAATATATAGATGGATAAAATAAAAAGAGAAGAGCAAGCGATGGATAAAATAAAAAGAGAAGAGCAAGCGATGAAGTTAGAAATGAAAAATATTTCAAAAATGAAAAGAAAATTTACAAGAAGATTATCAAAAGAAATAAATAATGAGTTTAATAACATAAATTTTTCATTAGAAAATATTACTACAAAAATAGAATATTTAAAAGCATTTGAAACAGAATACAACAAATCTATTTCTGAAAAAATATTATTATTAATTTAAGATCTCAAAATGTTAGATTCTGATTACTTAAGAGATAATTAGTATTTAATTTAAGTTTATATTATATATGGGTTATAGCAATGGACAACTTGAAACATTAGCAACAGGTAAAGGTGAAAAAGGTGATCCTGGATTACCAGGAATTGGATTTAATCTAACTGATGATGGAAATTTTGACAATGATAATAAGAGATTAACAGAAGTAGCAGATCCTATCCATAAAAATGATGCAGCTACAAAAGTGTATGTTGATAGTCATATTTCTTCAGGGAGTGTAACAAAAAAATATGTAGACGATGAAAACACTAGACAAGATATTGCTATTAACAGTAAAGCAGAAAAGACTGATGTTATTCTCAGAGATGGGACCCAAAGCATGAGGGCTAATCTAGATTTAAATAATCACAATATTATTAATCTCAAAGACGCTAGTGAGAATAACGAGGCTGTTACTTTCAGTCAATTAAAAAGTCATACTGATCATGTTCAAGTTAATTATCATTTACAACCAAATATGAGATTCTTTAAAAACTTTGGTGATAATGCTGAATTATTATCAATTAATATACCTCCTAGTTTTAACCCTAAAGACGACCTTATGAATAACCATTTTCATCATTTAATAAATGTAGTAATAAAAGAAGGGTTTAATAATGGTTTTGGCGGTCAAGCTTGGACCTCTCTGAAGATGACTAATGATGGACTGAAAGCAGGAATTTATACAGTAGTTTTTGAAATTTTTACCAGGTCAGCTTCACCACCAATCTTATCTGATGAAACTTTGATTACACAGGTTCATGGTGATGATAATTATAATGTAATTACGTTTTCTCATGACTATAATGGAAAATATACCAAAGCTTTTATTCAGTTCAGTAGTAATGGTCAACCTGGTGAAATTACCTTCCAAATTAGATATTATGGTAGCCGTTTTAGAAATTATCTATCGTTTGCATTTTATTCAAGAGTAATAGCAGGTAAGCAAAATACTCATTTTAATCACAATCTTTTAAGTGTCAAAAGTACTGATTATTCTGGCACTATTTTGTATTTTGAACCGATTAATATGAATAGTCAAAAGATAGTCAATCTCCCTGATCCAACTAGTCCCAAAGATGCAGCTAACAAAGAGTATGTTGACGATAGAGACGCTAAACAGGATATTGCTATTAATGATTTATCTTCTCGAAAAGCAGACAAAACTCATGTTGATGATGAGATTAGTAAGATTGATTTAAGTGAGAGTCTCAAAGTAGATGGTTCAAGCGCTATGACAGGAAATCTCAAGATGAATGACAATAAAATAACAGATTTAGTTACACAAGATGATGTCTCAATCACAGATTACCCTAATTATGTAAAAGATTCTAAAATGGCTGTTAATAAACAATATGTTAATGAAAACTTTTTAAAATTAAAAGGTGATGACTATGACTTAAAAGGTAAACGAATAATAAATACTGAACCATATGGTGTAAATATTTTTGGTACAAATGATTTAGTCTCCAAGGCATTTGTCCAAGCAGAAATAAGTAAGCTACCTACAGATGTATTAAAATTGGATGGTACACGTGCTATGACTGGTACTCTCCAAATGGGTGATAATCCTATCACTGGAATTAGGAGTTCTTCTGTAGATGATGCAGCCCTAACTGTTGGTGGTGCAAAATCAACATATCTCCCACTTTTAGGAGATAGAGGCATGGAAGGAGATCTTAATATGGGAGGAAATGCTATTAGAAATATTAAACCTTTTGTTGAAGATGACTCAAGTCAAGCGGCACAAAATGCTCAATTAAATGATGTTATCAACTTTGGATATTTTCACGGACAGAGAGGTGTTTTAAAAAGAGAAATAAATGATGTTTCTGCAGAAGCATTAAATAGGAAAAAATCCTGATCCCATGGAAGATGATATTGATATGGCTAATCATAGCATTATCCGCTTGAAAGATCCAAAGTCATCAGATAGCTTTCACGCTTCCAATGTTAACTATGTTAATAGAACAATTAGTGATAATAACGCTGTAATTAATACTTTGATTACAGATAAAATCAGTGAATCTGAAGCACTGAATATTAAAGCAAACCGACAAGATAATGAATTCTCTTTTGTTATGGATGATGATTTATTTCGGGAAGATGATGATGATATTACCAAAGTTGGGAAAATTGATAAAGATTTTTATCAAATTAAAAAAGAGACTTACCATTTTAAAATTAAATATGACTCTGCTATCGGTTATTATAGTACTCGATTAACAATTGATTTAAAATCGTTAGATTTAGGTGAGTATACATTAGCTTTTGAAATGTATTATGGTAATCGAGTTGATCGAGACGAAGTGGTTGTTAACGCAGTATCCGAAACATTAAATGTTTCACGTAATAATACAAATACTTTTTCCGATCACAGTAGAACAATTATCAATTTTCATAAATATGGAAACATTGGGATTATTGATTTAGATATTGATTTAACTTTAAAGTATAAGAGTGGTGAAACTTATGATGCAGAAACAAACATCTTTGTAGTTGTTTATGGTGTAAGTAGTCATCAGAATGACGTTGACTCGCGAATTTGGGATAGATTCTATTACATCAGAAACAAAATCATCTATTATGAAGCGCCTATTAATATGGGTAATCGACAAATAAAAGGATTAAATGATGGAAATGAAAACAGTGATGCTGTTAATGTGAAACAACTAAATGAAGTAGAAAGTAATATTGAAAATTATGTTGATAGAGAAATTGCAAAAGTAAATAGTGAAATTGCAAAAGAAAATCCTACTATTAATGACAATAAAAATTTTATAGAATTAATAGTAAAATATATATTAAGTAATAATTCAAAGATTTCTTTAATACAAGATTTGTATTTTTCTGATAGTAATGAAGGTAGAACACCAAATACATATGCGTTTGTGCCTTCTAGAAATAGTGGAGGTGATTTCACTTTTTATTATGTCTTCCAGCATAGTGCAACTACAAATAATGTAATGGCTATGAGATTTAAAATTATAGGAGGAAGTGAAAATATTTTTGTTGATAAAAGCAAAGTCGTAATTTCAGGTAATCCTACAATAGATGAACCATCTTATAGCTCATTTAATATGCCAAATAATTCTTTAGGGAAGCAAGTTTGGTTTTGGATTTGTGTAAAAGACACTCATATGAACATAATTTTTAGTGGAATTAGTGAACCAATTATTATTAATAATTTTAGTGTTATTCACGGACTAGTAAGAGTAAATGTGGATGATAATCCTTTCACTAAAAAGAGAGGATTGGTAACAAAGAATGTTTGGGACAATAATAGTATTGCATTTGAAAATGTGAAAGAATTTGAAAAGAGCGAAGGAACTATTATATAAAAATATAAATAAATATATATGGGACATAGTAATGGGTTACTTGAAAAACCAGCAAGAACAGGAAAAGGAGAAAAGGTTAAAATAGGAATAGGCTTCAAATCAACTCCAGACAACCATTTCGATTTACAAAACAAGAGAATAACTAACCTTTCTGCTCCAATGGATGACCATGACGCAACCACTAAAAAATTCGTCGCTGATTTATTAAAGACAAAAGCGGGAACTACATACGTTAATAATGAACTAGCTAAAAAGGCTAACTCATCAGCTTTAAAGGATTACGCTTTAATTACTGATTTAGGAATTTTAGCAATCGAATTCAATGATGCATTAAAAGGTAAAGTCGATTACAATGATTTAGAGACTAATACGCAAAAAACAAAGGCACCCATCCACCCGTTCATCACCGTCTATGCAGAAGAAAATGGACCGCTGATTAAAAGTAGTCTCCAATGGAGTTTCGGTAATGGAAGTGAAAAAAACAAGCAATATGGTTGGCCTAGTCCTGTAAACGGTAAAATAGTTCGTGGCAGCATTTGTGCTTGCGCTGGCAATAGGCGCGCATCTGAAGTGATAGTCGGGTTAGTTCTGAATGGTGCTGATAAAGATGTAAAAATTGCCAAACCTGCGGATGAATGGTCAAATCACACTATTTTCAGCGATCCGATTACAATAAAAGCTGGCGACAGAATCAATTTTCGAAGCAAAACATCGAATTCATCCGTAACACACGCGATGGTAAACTTATTGATCGAGATAGACATCTAATGTACACCATTTTGCGTTCAACCGTGAAGCGTGAATGCATAAAATATTGGGAGTCCAAACAAAGAAATTGTCTTATGCCATAAGACACTGCGTGGGTGTTCAAACAAAGAAATTGTCTTATGCCATAAGACACTGCGTGATGTGCATGGGCGGATAAAAATATAATAAAATAATATAATGGTAGCTAAAAAGAATATTTTCGATTGGAATCATATTTCAGACAAATTATCAGTTGATGAAGTAGAGGAACTAAAATCTTATTATCTAGGCTATCATAGGAAATGTTGGGCTTATAAAAGGGCTTACAAAAGATACAAATTGCTCAAATTCATTGGTAATTCACTCTCTGTACTCACCGCTTCAGGCGGAATTGCTAGCGCTATTGCGACAGGAGGTATTAGTCTGATAGCGATTAGTACAGTGGCATTGTTAGTTAAAGGATACATGGAACACAAAGGTTTAGACTTAAAAATTCAAAATTGCATCTATGCCTACCAAAGTTACCAACATCTGTTAATAATGATTCGAGAAGCGATGCGCTCAGGTGATCTTAACCGAGAAAGTTTAATTAATCAAATGACAAGCGTTGACAAATAGCCCAATTATTGATAAATATTTGAAGATGTATGATAGTCAGTCACGCTAGTACGACTAAAATGCGTACACTGCCCACACATCTTACGCTAACTACACTAACTACGCTAAAATGTCATTTCAGAGTAGGATATATAATTTTTACTATATCCTACGCTCACAACGCACTTTACGCTAACTACGATCACAACGCATACTACGCTAAACTACACATTTTTCTAGCGTACATATACATATCTAATTTTTACTATATCCTACGCTCACAACGCATTTTACACATTTTTCTAGCGTACATATACATATCTAATTTTTTTGAACGCTAACTACGCTAACTACGCTAACTACGCTGATTTTCACGCAAAATCCGAAAATGTCCTGGTGACCCTAATTCCTACACTACTGAATCTCTAGGCGTTCTGTTTGAACAGCCAACTACAGCACATTCCACCATTTTGGAGTTGATGTTGTCTTCTCGAAATTCGCGCGTTTTTCTCATGTGCGCAGTGACGTCATGCTATGCGCCCAAGCCTTCAATATGGCTTCTAAAATGACGGACGTTCAAATTGTTCTGTCACGGAGCTTTTTGCTGTTACAATCAGGTTAAAAGGTAAGTTCACATCCTAAAACAAAGCAATTTGATTACGACGTATCATGTGCTTTCGTAAAAAGGACTTTCTAAAAATTGGGTTCTCGCCTTCCATTCTCCTTTAAAGGAGCCCGCGCTCCAATCAGCTCTCCGCGATACAATAAGCTCTGAATTTTCCTTTGCTTAAATTATTTCCAGATATGGCCTCCCGGTAAACTTCCAAGCTATGCTTCTACAGGTATAAAATCTACAATATTACTTCATGTTAACGCAGATAAAACTTCTAGTAAATAGCACATTTTATATAGTAATTAAGATTCACGGTCGTGTGAGTGTTGTATGGACCTAGTAGACGTTGCTTGTACATTTTGCGTGCGATTATTTGACATTCTCACAGAGCGACGCCCTGAAGAAACAGAATACTTCATTAAACCTTTCGGAAGATGAGTCGTACCAGTCTTCCGGCGCTTGCTGTCCATTTTAAAGGTGTCATTTGAGTCAACGCAAACACAGTTGAGCGAAAATGTATTTCTACCTCATCTCACCTCCACAGAATTCTATTTCATTGGCCGATTCCGATACTGTAAGCAACATTATTATATGGCTAGCGGGCAAGATGAATTAAATCCAGTGATGCCACATAACATCAGGCTTTTTGCTGAAACTCGTCGCAAATAAAGTGAAAACTTCAAGATCCGTTTCATATGGTTTGGAGCACCCCAGGCGAATTATTCTTGAAATTTGGACGGTTTTTTCAAAGCCAGACATTTCTGAAGACACCGAGTGTTTTTTCCTCGCCCTCCTCGCCGTGCGGCATGTGAGCTTATGGGCTAAGCCATCTATAATCACAGCAACCTAAGTTGAGTTAAATCATATTCTGTATTGAATCTCATTGACTCTTTCAGAAATGAGCAATCACGTCAGACTTAAGACTGCATTTGTATCCTTAGTGGATTGCCTTAGTGAATCCTTAGTGAATCGGGATTGCTTTAGTAATCCTTAGTGAATCAGAATCCTTAGTGGATTGCCGCCAGTGTTTTCAAGTTAGCACCTAGAGCGCTGAATCGTTTGTTAGCTCAAGGGAGGGAGCCCAGAAATTCGATAAATTTAAGATTAATCAGGCAAAAAATCTTCAACATATCTTTTGGAATGACAAATAATTTTTTATCATCCCCTCCCCATCCTCACCCCGCCTAACCCCTCCCCCCAAAGAAAACTGAATCCCACATCAAAACCACAAAAATGCACAAAGGCAACATGGCCCTCATGGGCTGCAAGAGCTGTTTTTCTTTCAAAACTACTCAAAGAGGAGTAGAATTCTCATTGTTCTATTTCAAAACATTGTCAAGATCTGATAAAGCCCAGTAGCGCATTATCATTATTGTTTATAAAAAGAATAACATCCCATGTTGGTAATTACGTGCGTGTGTATTCTCGCAATCTTCAAATATTACTGAATAATACAATGCAGGAATATCTATACACAAGAGAACATAATCTCTTGCTATACAAAAATATTCTGATTTTGAAAAACATATTTCTCGCAGCAGAGATGAATTTTAATCAGGTATATAAAGAAGTGTCAAGAGCCACGCCGGTCTTTCTAGTGTAAGTCATCACTGTGTGTTGTAAAGGAGAACCAACATCTTCCTCGATGTCTCTCCTCTTGGTAAGTCAACTGACATTCCCGCTCTTCTCCAAGCTATTATTTATTTAATAGTTACCTTTTCATTTTGTTTTGTTCGTCTTCCAGTCTTAACCGTCGGTTTAGCTGGTAAAAGTGATTGTAATTCTGTCGTTTAAGCTGTGAGAAACCTATCAATGACGCCGAATATTTAATTTGCTTGAAGACTGTTACCGCAAATTTATTTCCTGGGTCATCTAATGCTTCGTTTGGCCGCACACGGAACTGAGAGATTAGAATGCTTCTTACATTCGGGCAATTTTTGTCTCGTTCGTAATTTTGCTGTGTTTATTGCGTTATAGTTATATGTTCATGTAATTTCATGAACTGTGTCGATCTACAATCCACTTATTCTACATTTGAGGTAGAGACATTACGCGACCTACACAGCAGTACGAGTAGAGCTCTTGGACTCTGGGACAAGGTAACTTCCACCGTTTAACAACTGTTTGAACCTTGAAGTATCGCCAAGTAAATAAATTTTAAGTCTCCTTAATTTTGTTTTGATATACCGTAAGAGTTTCTTAATTACCCGCGGATAAATGGTTTTGTAGAACTGTCAAGCTAACAAATTTTGTTTCTAAAATAAGTTAAAATTTAATTGTAAATCTGGACAAGATCGATAATTTAACATAAGGCTTCCATATGTCGGCGGTTAGAAATTAACGATTTGTACGAGTGTAAAATAAGTTTTCAGGAGAAAATTATGACCCGGGTTTATAAATGTAAAACTGAAGCATGTAAGATTATTACGCGAGGTAATAATAACATTTTCCTAACTGGATATTTGCTGAACAAAAGAGAAGAACTTTATTCATTGACGTACGTCTTATCGTCTTTCTCCAGGTTGGACACATATCACTAAAATGTGCAGACGCGTACAGAAGTTGACTACATGTAACATCTTATTTAAGATAAGTTCCTCGATATTGCCCCTCTTCTGCCTTCTTAAGTTTTACATTTCCATTCAATAATGTCTGCTTGCTCTTTAAGGAGCTACTTTAGAATCTTGAGAAGTGAAGTCTAAATTTTTCAAATTCGTCGTTTGTAATCCATGTTACTCTTCTCCATCCTTGTTTCTTTATAGCTTATTATGATCTTCTTGTTTTTTTAGACTACTATTCGCGGGTAAAACTGATTTTGTACGTGGCCAAATATCTCAAAGTACCATGACAGAACTCCTTTAAATAACTAACAACACATTTCCAAGTATGAAAGCAAATTGTCAACCAGAAGGAATTGTCTTGTACCGATAAGCTGAACGCGAACAACTCACATTTTTGGGATTTTGCAGATGGCAGACAAAATTTTTGCTAAATCAGTAATACATGTATTAGGATAAGCATCGTGTTTGAAAGTATACTTTGCTACACGGCCATATAACAAAGACAATTTTGCTGTAATGAAATTAAATTATGTCTGATTGAAAGCAAAACAACTCATTCATTGATAATGCTTCCTCTTTTACCGGAAAGAAAACAGATATCTGAGATGTATTTGTGCAAAGTGCAGCCATTTGCCATTTTGGATTGCCTTTACAGCTCTTGGACTCTGGCGCAAGGTAACTACTGGCAAAAATCTAATTTCAGATATGTCCAGCATAATCGTTTCTTGTTGGGTTCTTCTGCTACAGTGATTCACTGTTTAGTGGTTTCAGCATAAGAGTGAGTGATCATATAACCATTTATGTAATAAGTCTAGAGCGTTTTCACTTGACATCACGGCGGCCATGTTGGTGTACCAAATAAATCCTTTGGGAGTTGAACTCTTTTCTTATGTACGCTTCCTTTTGTTCCAATAAATTTGCATGGCTGCTAGCCACGTGAGTGAAAACACTCTATATCGATGCATCGTAACCTGTTAATTTTGTTATTCTTTAATTTTGATTTGCATGCACAGTAACTTACATTGTTAATGTAGAAATAAAAGCAACAGTTAACGTAAAGTATTCACGAGACCATCTATTTGAACACTGCGGAGAAAGACGTGAAGATATGATTGATCATCGCAGTTGTATGCGCAACTTAAGCAGTAGTAATACTTCATTCTGCAGTCGCCTACAATTTAACTGCTTCAGTCCGAGAGTTATCAAAATCTTACATCTCCTTATCAGATAGACTGTTTTTCAGACAGTTTCATTAACATAGCAGTTCAATACATTGCTTACTATCCAATAACAGAACATTACTTGCAATAATTGCACGCACGCTTCATCGACAGCTAGTCGCAATGTGATGGTCCGAATTTTATTATGTTTGCAGTAGATACATATATAAACGAAAATTTGTCGTTCCAATTTGTGAAAACATCAGGGAATTTGTTTTCCCGGTTTTTCAGGAACACCAGTCGGCTCTTTAATACAGTTGCCATTAACAAATTTACGTTAATTTTTGCAGCGCATTTCAGTTGCATATAGGGTAGGAATTACTGAAGAAGATATCTTAGTTGAAGGTCTCGATGGCGTTAACCGTCAAATGCCAAAAATAATTAACGTCAACCGTCAAAAAAGCACGTTTATGTGCAAGTCCTTCGACTTCTAGTCTCGGGAGCAGGCGATTAAAACGTGCACAGGTAACAAAGGGGAAGTTATTGGGCTAATTAGACTCGCAGTTGAGGACTAAACACCTAATTTTTAATGCATGATGTCCCTGAGCGCGTGCAGGTACACAGCGGAAGAGATTTCCCTCAAGCTATACCTGAGCGAAAAACAATGCTCGGCTATTCTTAAACGAGGATCGCGACCTATGTTTTTCATTCATAATAGTAGTGTACACATTATCCTCTTTAACCAAAAAAAAATTAAAAACAATTTATCTGGATGAAAAAACGATAAAGCTGAAAGCGTGCACAACACCGTTACTCTAGGATGTAAATTCATCATCATCATCATCATGTCCTTTTCCCTCTGAGGGAAATAGGGCCTTAAGGATGTAAATTACGACCACGAAAACAACGACTCTACGAACACTTTAAAAAAAATTATGATATTGTTCCATATACTCGAGACTTTCTACCTGTCAAGATTTTTCTCAAGTATTACGTTAATAATCCATGATTCCAGCTACCGCTAAATGTAAAGTGGATCGATGGATAACGCGCGTAATTAGCACGAGTACAGTCATAAATGTAGTAAGATTGGCTCAACATATCTCTTTTGCAAGCAGGTTCCCATTCGCCTTTACGACATCTTGTACAAAAAAAGCTTCGACTTGAACTAGGATCTGCAAAAAATGGATTAGTTTTCAATAGTGATAGCCTTATTGGTCCATTCTGTAAAGAAATATCTTGGTCTTGTTTTCAAGTTCTTTATAAATATTATAGAGAAGCTAATTAACAATTAGACCCGTAGCCCTTTCGGGCTACGGGTCAATAGCCCATGAGGCGAGGCCGAATGGGCTATTGACCCGTGGCCCTTGAGGGCGAAGGGTCTAATTGTTTTAGTATCACCCAACTAGTTGGACAGAAAAGGCAATAAAAAGGTTAGCAAATGCAAGTTGAATAAATATTTATTTGGGGAAAAAACGAAAGAAAAACGGGCGAATTTCGCTACTCGATGACTATTACTAATAGTCCCCTGGTAACGTAGCCAATCAAAATGCAGGATTTGCATTAGTCCACCAGTTGGGTGATACTAATTCTCAATATATAAGTTAGGAAAACATTTGTTTATGAATTCAGCGTTAAAGTTGCATTTGAGAGAAGGAACTGAAGGCCACCATACGCTAAAAAAATAATAATAAATCGGAGTTACTTTCCATACGACTACTCGATTGCACCAGGTAAATTACTTATACTAAACGTAATGATTTCTGCATTGTGGAAAATAGTCAACAAATTTAAGTTCGATTCTCCCTCCCCAAAGGACTGGTACTTAACCGTTCTCTTTGTTTATCTTTTTCGTTTTTCCAATGGAATGATAGACTTGAAGTTTCTTCAGGAAGAAACCCTTTGACTAAGGAATATTGTCTTGATATATCACAAGATCTTTAGAGCTGAAATTTGTGCTGGGACTTTTAATACTGATTTTACCAATTTTTGCCAGAAACTGCTATTTCTTACTTGTATGACACGTCCAAAAACAAAAAGAAACTTCCAAAGAGTTCCAATGAACATTTTGGAATAATGAGCGGTACTTTAAGAAGAATTCAAATCCAAAAAACCGAATTGGTCAATAGATAATTTCTATCTATGCGAGTAAAATCAAATCGTTGAGCACAGTTCAGACAACATAGTCGGAAGCTGGGAGGAGCCCCCGAACATTTGATTGACGGTAGCGAAAAACGCATTTGTCGGTTGAGCTTTCGAAAGGCGGAGTAATTCGATGACACATTTCGAGTAAAAATACTTAGGCGGTTTTTCTTTTTTAAAACACTTTTAATTTGTGCATACCTTCATACATTTTCCTGGACACAGAACTGATACACTTTGACGACCAAAATCTATCATAGTGCAGAAAGTAAACTTGCATCTATTCTAAGTTCACCTTTTGTGCAAATCAATTGCAAATAAAGAGAACAGTTGCTGAAATAATAACAGTCGGAAAATAGAGGGCTTTATCTTCATTTGCAGTGGGATGAAACAGCTCTTGAAGATTATGTTGTTTTAACCCTTTGACGCCAGAGAAGCCATATAAAGCTACTTTATGGTCGTCCTCTCTGTACCACTTGTGACGTCATAAATCTAAAGATCACCAGATATTCTTGATAAGCAGATGGTTGAGCTGGGATGGATTTATCCACACAAAGGTCGGTTTTGGATATCGACGGCATTCTGACGTAGCAAATTGAAAAACAATGTTATCAGTTTTGGTGCAAAAATGGTGTTAAAATTCATCAAGGTCCCATTTCCAGGCTTTGCCCATAATTAACACCCAACTTTTTACGGCAGTCAAAAGGATATGAAACGCCAAAGTCAGTGAGGGTAAAAGGGCCGAGAAAAAGGGAAGGAAAAAAATTCGGAACGGTTAATCGCTAACAAGTCAAAAGTTTGGCTTATGCGCATGCACCAAATGAAAATATGGTACATTTTGTACGTAATCTTCGGGAAATCTATCTTTTTGATAAAGAAATGGCTTTCTAAACAAAACTTAGGCCCATTTAGCGTCATGGCAAACAAAATACTGATTTACCGGTTAAAAACGGCATTTTTTAGTTAAAAGTTGCGAGCGAAAAGGTTAATGGGACGGTTATCAGTCAGTAATTCGCAATTTAGAGTTTTTTATGTCTATGCATGTGGTAATCACACGCGTTAGGACACAAAGCTATGTTGACCCCATTCAAGCCGGGCATTTTTTTCCCCTGGGAACGTGTAGTAGGCCCACTGCAATTTTTGGAATACTTAAATAATGATAATGAAACTTAGAGAGTGGAATAGTACGTTCATCATGGTCAAGCAATACGCATAATATTCAAACATGCAATGCGCTGATGGGTGGGGTTTATTGCATTTTTTTGTTTCACGTTAGTTAGATCAAAGTAATAGTACGTTTGCACCAGATAGAAATGTGCCAAAATAAAGAAAACGAAGAGATCGAAATAGAAATTAAGGAAAAGGAAATGATCAGAAAGTGTCAATAAAATGAAATGAGTAGGCGGCCATCCACCCATACACTGATGGAAACAAATTCTTAGGCCCACAGGAGCGATGCGCTATGATCCAAACAACAGCTGCTTAAGAAGCTAGAAATTCTTCCCGAAAGTATACCTTTTCTAAATTGCCGGACACATCTGGTCTCCAGCCAGAACGATAGATATATTTAACAGTTAGATTATGAGCTCGAGATTTCTACGAGGAAGGCCGAGTCAACTATCACCTCATAGAGATCGAGAGCGAATAATCTAATTGTTTTAGTAGAATTCTTACTAAAGTTTACTTAAAATAACGGTTTCCAATTTTTTCTCGACGTAATATTAACCTTTGCACCTTAAAAAGATCATCGGCCCGGATTGAATTGGCATTTAAAATTGAAGTCGTGCAAGCGAGCGCATCACTTTTTCAATAATTTCAACTTTTGTAAGTCAAGAAACCGTAAATGTCCTTCATTTAGTCCTCTCGGGATTTTAATTATCAATTTTCCTCCAAAACTTTGGTAAAACGAAAAAACGTAGCCATTTTGTAGACGAGTTCCAGCCACTTAAAGGCGGATAGTGTTCAATGGCTCAGCCAATCAGATTACAGCATTTGCATTAGTATACAACACGATTATCATACAACACGATGGGCATTTGAAAACACGAGAAAAATCTAAAGATGCAGATTGTGCTAAAACTTGAGCTTAATCCATTCTACTCTTGTAAACGAAAGAAAACGTTGTACTTCGATATCAAATGAAATGCAAAATTAAAAAAAAAGTAAATTTGGAAAAATGAAATTCGTAATCCTTTCGCAGAATCAGAGTTTCGTGCGGGCGTACCTTTTAATTAGTAATTTGTTTATTCATGCTTCAAGGGTTTCTATGTCTTAATTTCGTGTCATAAATGTTCTAGTGTTAAAACAATATTTGATCCTCTCAACAGGGACACAAAAAGTCAAGACAATTACCAAGAAAACAAGAACAAGCCGAAGAACATTATGAAATGAGCTAGTATTAAGAATAAAGTTCGAGAAACATTTACTGTACATCTTCATCATGCGATCGTCACAGTTTTCAACAACAAAATAAAGAGTCAAGACAGCTAATTAAAGTAAATGTCAGCTATGCAAAGAAGATGCTAAGGGCAAATTAAAGGATAGTTCCAACAGAGCCCTTAGAAACTTTATAGTTAAGACAACTTAGTGACTAAACATAGCGGAAAATATGCTGCACAACCCGGCTAAGTGGTTAATATGGATAAATCTGTGTCGTTGTCTTTTACTTTTATATTAACATTTAGATTACTTTCATAAAAATGGCCCCTCCCTTCATACTCTGTGTGGATAACAATTCATCCACAATCCTCCACTCTCCTAGGGTGAAGATAAAGGGGGTTAATCTTGACTCCCACTAGCAATCTTCGACTACCCAAGAAGAGGAAATCGTTGGAAAAGATGAATCCCATCAACCATCTTCAACTTCCCTAGAGGAGGAGATCGTGGGAAGTTTGGACCTCACCGTAACCTTCGACTCTCCTAGACGAGACGATTGCAAGGAAAAATTAGACATACACAATCCGAAACTCTCCTGAAGGAGAAGATTGAGAGGGGAGATGTAATTCTCAACCACAATCCTCTGCTCTCAAAGAGGACAATATTGTTTCAAGAAGATCTTCCCTCGTCCACACTCTTGAACTAGAGTAGTTAAAGGAAACAAAACCGTATGTATGAGTAGGAAAGAGTGCACGAGGAAGATCTTCCACAGACAATATTGCCCTCCATAAGAAAAGGTAAATCTTGTTGGGACTCCTTCTCCACACAATCTTCTCCTTCAGAAGAATTAAGGATTGCTATGTCCACCTTTCTTAGCAGAATATTCTCCTCTAGGAACGTTAAGGGTTTAGGTATGAAGTCAAACGTTCCACAGTAATAAGTTTCCTCGGGGAGAGTTAAAAATTGTAAGTTAAATGATGAACTTTTTGGTAAGAGGGAAAGAATTATGTTTAAGGTAATTCCATTGCGCATCTCTAATGCGCACGATTTTCGCGTCATTAGCGTGCGGACCTGAGCGCGTGCGCGTACAAAACCTATGAGATTTCTTTCAAACTAAGCTCGATAGCGAAATAAACGCTCCTTTTCTATTAAACAAGCTCGGTGACCCCCGATTTTTTGGGTGGGTATTTGCCAAGGACAGTCTAATAAAGAACCTATCTGAAAAAGAAAAAAAGAAGTTTGATAGTAGAACACGATTTTTTTGCAAAGTAGTTCCATACTGGGTTTATTTTGGCCAAGGCGAAGATTTCATGCTAACCATGAAACTGTCCGAAAAAGTGCAATAAAAGGCATTAAAAACGGCTTAACGGAAGCAATACTACCAATGTAAATAAAAGAAGCTTTACGTTCAAGATAACATTTTGTCTTTCAAGTAATCAAGACTAAATGAAGATGATTCGAATTTAAAACCGCCAACCAGTAAAAATATTCCATTTTCAGAGCCTGCTGACGCGTAAACAAGCACGGTCACCCCATTTTTTATTGCATTTTTTAATGATCATATCATGAGTGTTGACAATGCCAAGTTTCAAAAAAAGTTTGATAGTAGAAAAATCCTTAAAGGAAAAAAAGATGAAAGTGATCTAAATTAAAAAAAAAACAGTAAATCCCAGCCATGTTGCAACTGCAAATTAAACCCAAAAAAAATTTTCCCATTCATAAAAATAAATTAAATATTTAAAATTTAATTAAATAAAAATAAATTAAATTACGTTGAAGGTGATTTCCGTACTAGAATACATGAATAAATTACCCTGAGAAGGAGGGCGGGATCCCCCTCCTTCTCCGGGCATGGAGTGGAAGAAGGAGGGCGGGAGTGGACTCCCGTCTTTTTTGAATTAGTTAAAAACATGATAGATACTCCAAAAATACGCGGACACAGCTGCAGGCCGCTTTTACCTTCCTGGCTAAGCGGTTAGTTTTTTTCTGTTCTTTATTAACGTAGATAACTGAAAGTGTTTCGGAAAGTTGGAACAGGTTTCGTGAAGATGGTCTTTAATAAGCTCTTTAAACATTCTTTACAACAGAAAAGAAGTGTAATGTTATCTTATATTTGTTTATACATAGCTTTGTATAATGAGAGAGCTATGGTGAAATGTATTTTCCTTGTTTGAATTTGTTTCATACCATATTTTTGTTGAATGCTTTCTGTATTGTTTTTGTCCCTTTTGGCAGTGTTTTGTCCTTTCAGATCAACAAGATGTAGAAGTTCTCGTTAACGTAAAACTGCCCCCATCTTCCTTTTCCTAATCTAAATTAGTTTGAAATGTAAACTTAACTACGTAACTGAACTTCTCAAGTTGAGATTGAATGTACTGAACTTTAATGACATTTTATTCGAAACAAAACAACATTGACAAAAGTACTCATCTGGACTTGTCTACAATTGACAAGGTCAGATATTTACGGTCTTAACCGATTGATATAACAGAAGATAAATGAACGACCTGTTATAACAAATCTGAGACTATAGCTCCGTAGTCTGTAAAGTTTTTAAGTAAAACCTGCGGGTTTTTGCCAAATTGCTGCTCGCAGAAACACCACAATGGGAAGATGGCTGATTGTTGAAGCAGTTTGGATACTCATCTCATTCTGCGTACTTCACTGCATTATGGCTCTTGACAGCCATTTGCACACGTTACACATCTCAGTGGTCTTGCGAATCGTCCATTTCTACAAAATAAACAAAAAAAAGCAATATGCCCAGTCATAAAAATTTAAACATTTTCTTCAGCTCAAAGCTTGAACGATAAGATATTCCGAAAAACTATCTCGCCTTCCCTCTTAGTACCTAACCTCAGATTTGCGGGGTTTCTATCTCAAAAACCAATCTTGAGAACGGTATTTTATAGTAGATATTTTTTTCTCTGCAATCGTCGATAATTTATCATGACGAAGCTAGCCACGCATTTGACGCCTGGCAAAGTTCTTTCTGTCGACCAAAGATATTTTCTATTCGAAACAGAGTTCTTAATGGTAAATTTGTGAAGACCCAGTTCCACCTTTTATTCAATGTCGGAGAAGCCAAAACATTGCTGCTTTGTCTTCGGCTTGCAAAACAGTCGGTAATAAGATGTTCATGATAACGTCTTACAAGGTTTTATGGCGATCATTTTTCATTTACTAATCTGTATATTTTCCTTTTTCCCGTCAGAGTACATTTCGCTGATGTCAACAACTCTGAGATAGCAGTCTGTCAAAATTTTGCTAACAATGAGAGCAGAAATCGATCAGTCTTACTGAAGTGATCAGTTTTTCAGTACGCGCTGGGCCGAGGAGCATATTTGTATCAGCCTTTTGCACTTGGCGTTATTACGAGTGAAACTAAAATAAAACCTGCAACATTTAGTTCGCGTTGAAAGCAGAGCCTAGAACATTTAAAATTATCCACAGCTTGCATTAATGCTCTTTTCTTATGTTAAACTTGAATTGTCGGAAACCCACAAAGTAATCTAATAAGTTTATGATTTAATATTCTGTACCATTATTGTCACTAGTATTATTGTATTTACAAGTTTTGCAACTGGCCTGATTCCGAGACAAAAAAAACACAACTTCCTTCGAAAAAGCCTCATTTTAGCGGCCTGGCTTTCGAGAGGTCAGCAACTTAAAATGTTTCCCGCCGGGCATTATGCTCACATTGTGATACTTTAACCGAGACTTTTTTGGTTGAGCCTTTTTTAAATATCAAACATCAATCAGCTGAGCCCGAGTCACGAGTCAATGCTTTATATTCGTCCCTAATTATATTTGGCAGTAGCCATCCAGAAGGAACTATTCATGACTTCTTCAACTTAAAAGTTTTCGCGTTGTTCTCGTTAATAACAATCGATTGTATATTGTACTTTTATGCATGTAAAAATCTTCGCACAAAGTAACAGTCCCGGGGTAACAGTGAATCGCTCGTAGCAACCACTTCCAAACGTTTTGCCCAAAGTTAAATGTTCTAAATAGAAAGGTCTAGCAGTTATCGAAGTTTTAGTAAAAGGAACATCTGAATATGCGTTGGTTTGAATTCTCTGTGGGAACTAAGCCATGGGTTTGCCTAGTAACCGAGAACATCGGTCATCATTCCGTCTGACACATTCATTGAGAAGTTAAAATCGCCGATGTATAGTATTTTCAATGTAATTAAAACGACAGTCTTCGTTTCTAACCTATTTTCCTTGTTTGGCAGCATGATCAGTTGCCCACCATGTGTTCACAAATATCTGATTTAGATCTTCTCCCACAGTTCCTATTGGTCAAATGGTTTTGTTTTTCTTGTGCACTGTCTGATAATTGTTTTATTTTGTGTTCGTTTTGGTTTTTGTTTTTCTGTGTCTGTTCTCCATGGGTTTGGGAACCAAACCAAAGTTCTAGAAAATTCCTTGAATGAACCTCCCTCCCCCGAAAAAATGTCATCCCCCAACTGATTCATGAAGAAAAAATCCTTCCGTCAATAAGCCCGCACGAATATAAGCCGCCGCAATCTTAAAGAAGGAAATGTATTCTTGTGTTTATAATCCTACTATTGTAGAATTTTGTGTCGTTAGAATATGCGATTTGTAGTATGTATTATATACAAGCTAGTGGTATAACGATTGGTAGCATATCGATTAAATAGGTGCTCAATCAGCAAACGTATCTACAGCCATAGGTAATTTCACTTCAAGGAATGTTCAAGGAATGTTTAGGAGATTCAGTGAGGCAAGCGCTTGGAAAGACTCTGCAGGAGGAAAAAGGTACCTAGGTTTTGGATGAAAGAACCTCGCTGTAGCATGGGGAACCAAATTAAACCAAAATGTGTGCCTCGCATAAATAGAAATTATGTATTTATCAATATCTGGTTTAGATTTGAATTCTTCTTAAAGTACCGCTCATTATTTTATAAAACTGTTTAGTGGAACTCTTTGGAAAATCTTTTTTTTTATTTTTTGGACAACGTGTCATACAAGTAAGAATTAATAGTTTCCGGTAAAATCAGTAAAAATAATATTGAAAGTCCCAGCCCAACTATTAGTTCTAAAAATCTTGTGATATATCAAGATAACATTCCTAAGTCAAGGGTTTTCTTCCTGAAGAAACTTCAGGTCTATCGTGTGTTTGGAAAACAAAAAAGATAAAAGAAAGAGAACGGTTAACGGTTTTAACAATTTTCCACAATTCAGAAATCGTCACGCTTTGCATGGATTGGTAGTTACTAGGATTGGATTATTATTTTTTAGCTTATGGTGGCTTCAAGTTTCTTCTCTCAAATGCAGCTATAATGCTGAATCCATAAACAAATGTTTTCCTTACTTATACTGAGAACTTCTCCACAATATTTTTCAAGAACTTGAAAACAAGACCAAGACAATTGTTTACAGCGAATTTTTACAGTGGAACAATAAGGCTATAACTATTGAAAGTTAATCTATGTTTTTTTTCCAGATCCTGGGTCAAGTCGAAATTATACTTTTGTACAACACGCGGCCCTAAATGCGAATGGGAACTTTTCAGCTATTTAAGAATCCCAAAACAAGAGTAAGGTCAAAACAAATTATCTTCACTACATTCAATTAATTGCTGCTAGTCCTTCGGAATAAATACAACAAAAGTATTCTCACAGTAAAACACAGCTAAGAGGGTCTCAATAGGGGGAGATCCCTTTGGCGGTCGACAGTTAAGAAAAAGCCGTTTTGACGGTGGATGGTATGACGTTTATAACACGAAATTAAAGCGCCAAGTTGGCTGTAATTTTTCATGAAAAGGGTACAATTTTGCCCATATTTGAATAATACAATTAGTCCTTTAATTTGTGCATTAGGGATGGACCATTAGAAAAGTGATGGGGGGGGGGGGGTGGGGAAAAAAACAAAAAAAAATTCATGCAAGGGAAAATACCAAGAAAAAAAATTCGAGCGAAGAGGAAGGCGAAGAAAAAAAATTCATGCAAAAGGAAGGTCCAATTGTGACTTTTATTTATAATATATAAAATTTGCCAATATCTATTAAAAATAATTCTTTATATTCAAAACATTCTTGGGGCCTTACCCCAGGCCCTGCTATATTATTATTTATAATACATAAAGATATCTAATAGTGTATAAAGTGTTTTCTTCACTTTGCATGAAATGACAAATATAAGCGGTGACATAAATTAATTCATACTTCAATAGCCAGAAATGTTTTTCAGAAATCAACAATATTACCAGGCACAATATGAATAAACAAAAATCACTTTCTTCTTATTGAAAGAAGACAATTAGAACCTTGCAGCTAGTGTACCTACAGATACACTGTATACTGTATTATAGTAAAAATAATAGAATTAAATTTGTAATAAATGAATCTTAGAATTTGGTATCTTGGTAAATATTCTAAAAAATTATTTGTGCCTACAATAAAAATTAGAGGATAGGTCTTATAATCTTGAATAAGAATTCTATAATGCAATGAAAAAGTGTAATCACATGTAGTAGTCAATGTTGAAACTTTAACTGTCAACAACATAATTAGCAACACTGCCACCGGTACTTTTAACAAAAATTACGAACCACAAAGTATGATTTTCAATGGCAGACAGTCTACCTGCAGCATACAGTGTATCCTGTATTATGATAAATATCATAAATAAATTTAATTATACATAGACAGTTTCAATATTACACTTTTCAGTTCTTATAAAATTTATAATGAAAATATAAATATTAAAATTCGGTATCTTAGTGAATATTGGAGTGGAGGGCACTACAGAGGGGCTGTTTTGGTGAATGGTGTATGGCACCACTATGATGGGCTGTGGGAGAGGAATTCCAGAGGTCAAGGACTGCAAAAATGCACAGGGAAGCCGTCCACCCCAAGTGGCTTCCTCCTCTCTCACTGCGTGTACATCTTTGAAAAGATTTTGCTTTGAAAAGTGGCCTATATCCTTTGATCTGTTGTGAGTGTAGAATAATTTATAAAGCACAAAAACATAGATAATGAATCAAGATTTCATTGTTGGAAAAAAAGCAATATTTGTCTGAAAAAAAAATTCGTGCAGAGGGCTTCAGCTGCAAAAAATATTCCTGCACAAGCAGGGAGTGAAAAAAAAAATTCGTGCAAGCGGAAAATTCCCCACCCCCCCCCCCCCCCCATCACTTTTCTAATGGTCCATCCCTTAAAAATTAGGTGCTTGATCTTCAACTGTGTCTAATTAGCGCAATAACACTCCCTTTGTTCCCGCTGGACGTGTCAATCGCCTGCTCCCGAGACTGACAAGTTAAAGGACTTGCAGTAATAAACTCGTTGTTTTGTTTTTGTAACTTGACTCCGATTAATTCAATCGTTTAGTTCTTAATCAGGGATATCCGAGACATTTGACGACTAATGTTGGCTTGCTCATTTGACAGTTGAAAGTACAAATATGTTTTTGACGGTTGACGTTAATTTTTTTTGCTATTTCAAGGTTAGCGACGGTTAAAACGCCATTGAGACCCTCAACTGAGATATCTTCTTCAGTGAATCCTTCGCGATATGCAACTGAAATGCGCTGCAAAAATTACCATAAAGTTCTTAATGGCAACTGTATTACCGAGCCGACTGGTATTAAAAGCCGGAAAAACGAATTCTGATGTCTTCACAGATTGCAACAACAAGTTTTCGTTTATATATCCATCTACTGCAAAAGATAATAAAATTTTGATCCTTACATTTCGACTAGCTGTCGATAAAGCGTGCTTGCAATAGACCGATTTCGATATATTAAAATTCAGCCTAAAACAATAGACCTCAGTACGAGGCTCTGGGGAATAGCTTGAGTTTGTGGGGTTTATTCCCCAGAGCCTCGTGCTGAGGTCTATTGTGCTGGACTGAATTTTAATATATCGAAATTAGCCCATTATTGCAAATAATGTACTGTTTTTGTATAGAAAGCAATGTATGTATTGAACTGCAATGTTAATGAAATTGTCCGAAAAACAATATCTGATAAAGATTTTGATCACTCTTGGACTGAAGCAGTTAAATTGTAAGTGACTGCAGAAAGAAGCAAATTAATTTACTTACATCAGCAAACACAAGATACCCATTTTGCAATGAGTTGCTAAACTGGCAATCGCGCCTTTTGTGTATTTATACAGGTCTCCTCGAAATTTTCTGTTATATTAATTAAATTAATCCTTTTGTACTGACTGATTATAGTAAGAATGTAATTGCAAATAACATTTCAAAATTAACTTTTAGTTATGTGAATTTCGTCCTATATCAACGCAATAAATTCCCCTCTGCTGCAATGTTTCAGTTTTTACACTTTTCGTGGTGAATCGACACGGAAAGAACATGTGCTAGATTTTATCACGCTTTATCCCGCTTAGAATGAACACTGACCGTTAGACTGGAAAAAACGAGAAAACTATGATGTACTTATCTGAAATAAGATGTTGCCATAACCAACTGGTTTTGGAGTCCAAGAAATTCATTCACCTGTCCACAATATAGTTGCACTTTCCTTGGAAAAAAATGACATGAACTAAATATAGTAAGCGCAAATTTTCGAAGTTTTCGTGTGTTTATGTGTCCTGCAGAAAGAACTTGCCCAATTTGTAAAATAGAAATGGAGGACGAATACCATTTTTTAAAAATATGCCCTGCTTACCAGGAAAAACGATGTTCGTTACTAGATTATTTGGAAAAGGAATATAGAATAAAAATAAGCAGAATGTCACCTAACAGAATATTCATGTTTCTAATAAATCCCCCTAGCGGAAATGTTAAAATACAAAAACTAATA
>OZ026601.1:30598317-30623317 GCA_964020085.1 Micromussa lordhowensis | reverse complement strand
AGAAATGTTCTAATGTTTCTCGAGAGGTTTGACATAACGTGCAAAGATCTTTGAATCCTTCCGATTTTTGCTAATTGTCAGTATAAATCCTTTTCGAGACTATTCTGGTCCTCACTTAAGTTAAAATTTGACATTAGTTAAAAGAAACCTCTTGAATATTTGGCTCTTTCTTGAATAAGAAAAGCAATAAACGTTTCTACTCTTGCTCGAAATAGGATCAAAATCTTTGTTACCACATTTAAACTCAAGTGTATTTAAAAAGTTTCTATCGACGTTATGATACTTCGGTACAGAGCAACGAACAGCAGACCACGTCAAGTAATTGGTCCCTTGTCCTTTGCTATGTTAAAGGATTCAACATTGTTCCGAGAAAACATTAAATTACTGATAAGAATTACACCAGCATTAATATAATTATGATAACAGATCGGTTTGCCGTCTATCTATATATTACATTTATTCCAAATTAAAGAATGAGAAGCTTAAGAATTCGTTGAAAAATTTCAGCGAAATTTAGACCACCAAGGAAGAAACTCTAAATAAAAAGTCGAATCAATATGATAATCATTAATATTATAGTTGCAGTAAAAAAAAATTCCAAAAGGTTTGAGCAGATGTCTAAGACAGCTTTTCCATGGAGATGGCTCAGGATTGAAAATTTTCGAAATCCATGCTAATCTAAGAGACTGCAGTGATTCAAGACTCTAGATTAGTAAGATTTAACCCACCATAGTCAGAACTATTAATCGTAGCTCTTCTGGTTATTTTACCAGGCCCCTTACCACAAGAATTTATCTATTATCGCTCGAATCAGCGTTAAAAATTAAGAGGGAGGTGAGAGAGGATAGAAAATATATATTCCAATTTAGGGAGAAGATGACTTTCAATGATAGATACTTTACCAAATAAAAGAGAGGCCTCTCCCGCTCTACTAATGTATTTGTTTTTAATTTCGGTAATCTTGACGTAAACGTTTTTCTGACAATACACTTCTCTGTTATAACTAAAGTGTACCCCAAGAGCGTTTACGCTTTTGCACCATTTTCAAGATAGGGGTATCTCGGGGTTGTCATGGCACGAACCAATACACAATGCCTCTCTTTTAGTATAATTAACCTTTAAACCTGATAGTTTTCCAAAACGATCAAGTAATTAAAGAGATTTTGTGCGGATGTTAAATCAGATAGAAAAGCATTGAGGTCGTCTGCGTATTAAACAATTTTCCATTCCTCTAAATCTAATTTAGTTCATTCTAGCTACTTAGTCAGCCTTCGTGCTTGACAACATTGTTTTTAATCTTTCGTTATAACGGCTTGTATGCATAATTATAATCGTAAAATGTTTTACCTAGAAAATGGCAAGCAAATTTTGTCTGTCAACAAATTTAACATCCAAATATAAAAAGGAAGGCCTATATATAAACACGATTAAGTTCACAAGTAAAATAGACTTACCCGAAATAACTGATGTTGTCAACAGCAGTCACTTCACAAGCAGCATACTGAATTCCAAAATACGTTGCACTTTTTTCAAGCATATCTTAGCTGTCTGTGTTCTACCTGAAGAAATTAGAGAAAATGTCAATAAAGAAGTTATTTTCTTTGTTTGAGCAAATTTTCAAATTTTATTCATTGGCCAAAAAAAAACAGATAACTGATGTCTTGGACGATTTGTAACAAAAAGTGTCTTTACTACGTTTTTATATTTGTAAAACCATAACTGAAGGTGAACTGAATCTCGTTAGAATGCCTAAACCCATATGAAAAGTCCTACGTTATAATGCTGTTAAATGGATCACAATTTAACATAAAGAGAGGCCTCTGATTTTGTACCTTTTCCTCGGGATCTCGTGCTGCTGCCTTAGAAGAAGAACACGAATTTTCACATATTTTTTGGCCACATCTAATGGTTTTTCGTATCTGGCGTAGCACAGGTTCTAATTGTTGTAATTTGCAACGATATAGATTATGTTGTAAGACGGAATACATCTATATCAGATGACTGGCTGAGGCATCGATCCTCAATAAACTATTCACATTGAATGTCTCGTGTTAGTGTAGTCAGAACACATCGTAACAGCTCGTTTTCTTGCTCTTTGTTTTCCCGGGGTACCAGTCGCGTCAATTGACTTGTTTCAAGTCCTCGTTAGCACCTTGTTTTTACTATTCGTATTATTGGTCATTTTAATTGGTCGCGTTTTGGTTTGAAAGCCTCTGTAATGCTAGTTCAGATAATTTCGTGGTACATCAAGACAATGCCATTGATATAATAAACCTTTTCTTTCCTAGTTGATTTATAAGGTACTGCAATTCTTCCCAGCACCGAATATGATCTTAGACAACCATTTACGATTTTAACTTAGCTTAAGCTTCTGATGAAAAAGTGCTCAGCTGTTGGAGTGTTATTGTGTCACTCGCACTAACGTTCGCCAACTTGAAAACCTTTTGCAATCAATGGGCTGCTGTAATTTGGTTTGCTTGTAGACAACGTGCACCTTGACCTTTTCCTTTTCTACCTCAGCTATTTCAGGATCTGACGAATCATTTGGCCACTCTTCTTCGGGACGACGTAGGAAGTCAGGACCACGCTGCCACCTTCCGGCCAAGGTTTGAACAGTTATGCCACGAGAGACATCGTCTGCAACGTTGAGTTCCCCAGGGATGTGCCTCCAATGAGCAGGGTTTGAGTTGTTCTGGATTTCTCCGATTCTGATTGAAACAAATGGCTTAAACCTTCTCTCTTCGCTGCAGATCCAAGCTAACGCTATTCTGCTGTCCAAGAAGAAGACTGTCTTCACGAACTGGAGACGAGATTCTTCTATGATTGTCTTGTACAACCTTGAGGCTAAAACGGCTCCTTGGAGCTCCAGACGGGGAATGGTCAATCGTTTTAAAGGTGCGACTCTTGATTTTGCTGCCATGAAACGAACTTCAAATTCTCCGCTGCTCAGCTGCCATCTCACGTACGCACAGGTGCCAAATGCGTCTTCAGAGGCGTCAGAAAAAATGCACAGGGTGGGTTGTCCAACTGCATCGGGTGGTGTAAGGCATCGGTTAAAGCTTGTCTCGTTCAGTTTCACCATTTCTTTAAATAAGCTTAGCCATTTTTCCGTGACCTCCATAGGCAGTACTTCGTCCCAGCTGATGCCTCTTTTCCATAGTTCCTGAAGGCCTATCTTAGCTCGGATCAGGAATGCTGCTGCAATGCCTATTGGGTCATAGATGCGCGCTACTTGGCTCAGGATCTTTCGTTTGGACAGGTGTATCGGCTCTTGGCAATTTAGGAAGTCAGCTCTCACTTTCAACATAAGCGTGTCGGTAGCACTGTTCCACACCACGCCCAACACTTTCTCTTCACTTTTGCGCTGCAGAATAGTGGCTTCGTTTGCTTCCTCCGGATCAGTGTCAGATTTGCTAGGTACATTTGTTAACCAGCCCTTTACTTTGAATCCTCCTGTTTCGAGAACGTTGTCGATTTCTTTAGTAAGCTTCTGAGCCTCTTCCTCAGTATGTACAGAATCACAAATGTCATCCATATAGCTGTTGTCTTTGATGACCTTTGACGCTTTGGGGAATGTTTCCTTTAATTCATCTGCTGTTTTGCGTAAGGCTATTTGGGCCATCGCAGGAGCTGGCTTGTCTCCAAAGGTCAAAACGCTCTTCACATAAACGTCTGGCTTGCGATGCGTTTGTAAATTCCTCCAGAGGAACCTGTGTACATGTTGGTCTGTTTCTGGGATGAGGACTCGATGATACATTTTGGAAATATCTCCTATGAAAGCGACTTGATTTTCCCGGAACCTTAGAACCACTCCAAATAAGTCATTCAGCAGGTCGGGTCCTTTCAACCAGTAGTCGTTCAGTTTGTGTCCCTGAAATACTGCAGACGAGTTGAACACAATGCGAACGGGTGTGCTCTTGCTTCCCGGCCGTAAAACCTCATGATGTGAGATGTAATGGACTGGGCCTGTGTATCTCCTGATTTCTTCTTCCGTTAATTTTCTGGCAAACTGTAGTTGGCTCATCTCAACCATCTGAAGATCATAAGCCTTTGCGTGCTCAGGCGTTTTCAGCAGTCGGCGTTCGGTGGCTTCTAATTTCTTGAATGCTTGCACCTTGTTGTCGGGTAAGTCGCTCGGATTTCGTTTCCAAGGGTACGGAATCAGCCACTGATTGTTAACCTTCTTGCAGGAATCCTCTATAAGCTTTGCCTCCTTTCTTTCAATCTGACTAAGCTTTCCAGTGTCGCAGTTGCAAGGCTTCACGGACACGCCCATACTCTCTGTTGACCAAAAGGTTGTCAAATCTATGGGTGTTTCCAGCTTGACATGGTACACCTGGCACTCCTGTAGCTTTTGGTCGGGCGTTGCTCCAAATATCACCCATCCAAGTGGCGTGTGTCGCGCAACCATGTCTCCGTTTTCCTTTGTTTCTCCTACGTGATACTTTGCATGATCAATGCCGATGAGCAAATCTGCCGTTCCAGATCCTCGATTCAGCTGTGCTTCATTAAGGCCAAATTTCCTCGCTATGTCGTCAACACGTACTTCTGAAATGTCATCGCTGAACCACGGAATTCCTATAGCCTGAATCGTGTAAACACTATGGTTTTCAAGTGGTCGCATTCGAACTTGGTACATCTTTGTCTTCAGCTCCTCTTCCGCCCACTTTAGTGATTGTAATTACAATGTTCTTTCCCTTTAGTCCAAGGTCTTCGGCGATTGGCATTCTTATCAAGCTGATCTGCGCGCCTGAATCCAGCAAGGCGTTTCCGGTTTTTCGTCGGCTTCCTGTTCCAAGGAGGGTCCACTTGCACTATTGGTAACAAAGCTCTTTTGTTTCCAGTCACGGAAGAGATAGCTGCGCCGGTTGGTTGAAAGGCTGCATGAAGCAGCGGGTGGTGATAGTAAGTGCACTGGATTCCATTTAATTTTTCAGGGCACTGTCTTCTTCTCGAACATGATGTTGTCCGATGATCTCTTCCGGCTCTTTTTAAACAGCTGAAGCACGCATGGTTTTCTTTTGCAGCCTTTAGTCGTTCTTGCGGATTGAGTGAAGTGAATTTTCGACACTGATCGACCCAGTGGGTTGAGGTCTGACAGATCCAGCACTTGGGTGAGGACGAGCTGATTGTGGGACCGTTATCTTGTGGTATAACGTGATTAACAGGATGTCTTGGGTTATGGCCTACGTTTCTCAGGGGTGCTGTTGCTCGGACTCTCGACTTCATTTCGGTGTTCATCCATGTTATCAGCTGTCCCGGAGTTGCCTCTTTGCCGTTGCTTTCCAAATGACGCGCCCATACTTTGCGATCATCAGTGCACATTCTTTGCTCAATTAAGGCTAACATATGATTATTATCCAAATCGTGGGGACGACCAACCTCTTTAAGCGTGTTGAAACTTCTTTGAATGAGGTGGAACAAATCGCAAAAACGTGCATCTTCTCCTTCGCGAAGAGGTCGGAATCTCACGATATCCTGAGTGACGGTGTCAGCTACAAATCTGGGGTCTCCGTATATGGAGTCAAGATATTCCCAGGCTGCGTCATAATCAGTTCTCTTATTAAATTATTAAAATGTCACGCAAGCGTCAAACAGTCATAGAAACACCGTTATCTTCGTATTTTTTAATTATAAGTTACTAGCTTACTGATTTTGATTAATTTTGAGCCTTTTTTGATGATTTCACTCCAGTCTGATGATTTGAGAAGGTGTGATATTCAAAATGGTGGCGGTATGGATATCATGACGCAATTATCTTGTGAGTATGATGTTATCACCTCGTGTTGCTCTCATCTCGAAAGAAATGTTGTTAAACGTATTATATACCATATAACTTTCATCATCATTGCTTGGATATTCTTAAAGTTATGATGGGAGGGAGAAGACTTGCTCCGGTTGTAGAAAAAAGCCAGGTCTGAATAGGGTTGAACGAGTATCGTCCCCGGCCGGCTTACAGCAAAACATTCTTAGTGTATTTCACAAATTTTAAGGCTGAGAGGATGATGGCTTCCAATACCATCTCCTTCAAGCAGGTCCTATCATATGTTTTTCGGTTCAATACCCTCAAAGGTGCACTGAGATTGCTCTAATGATCAGGAGAGGAGGATCATTTAATTGTTAAACATCCTGCAAAACAAAACCTAGCCACGAGTCTATTCCTGAAATTTAAGGCAAAACAGTCACCCCACTGGCCATCGGCGAATACGACAGGCAAAATTTCAATGAGAAATTGGCAGATTTGCTGGATTGCATGTTCAAGTCTCCGAAATTAGGCTGTACGGTTTTCAAAGAAAGCAAACCCCAAGTCAACTAATAAGAGCAAATTAAACCGAAGTATTTTACAGTGTTGGACAGCTCCAGAAGTTTGTACAATAAAAATAAGAAGAGTCCTTGTGATCTTGCGAGACGCTTTTTAGAGCCAAAAAGCATGGTTTTGTCGCAATTTACTAGCAATCGATTTAAAGAAAACCATTCGCCAACGGTGGAATTGAATAGTTTGAACGCATCTCCCGGCAAAAAATAAAGCAGTATGATCAGCATACAAGACTATTTTACAACGATGAACTTCTTCTAGCTATAGTAAATTTGATTGAATAAACGGAACAACCAATGATACAGCTAATTTGAATTTTTAAAGTAAGGAAATTCTGTTGCAGTTTTAAATCTTCAAACTTGGTAGCGTTCTCAGCGGTTCAATCAATCGACCATTAGAAGCCAGCTTGAGAGAGGGACAGCAGTTTTTCCATTATATCTTGCTATGGAATCTTGTCAATGTGGGTGTGTTGACGTGTTTATAATTTCAAGAGACAAATTTAACTATTTAAAGTATGTGAACAGCACAATGTGGTGAGGATTAATATTGCCGGTTTTCACATGACGTCACTAAAATTCAAACTACAAAACTTTTGATCCTATTGATATTTTACTTTAATGAGGTATAAGAGCAGCTGAAAACTAATATTTAGACGATTTTTTGTCCCGAATGGGTTCTTGGTTTTGCGATAGGTTATGCTTGAATTTCTAAGCTTTTGCGTGACGCTGCATTTACATGACGGCCGGGTTGTTTAAAAAGTGACTTATTTCGGGACTTATTTCGGGAAGTGTGGCTGTCTGAACGGGTTCTTGTATTAGGAAAAGTATTATTTTAATGTTTTTGAGTTCCTCGAGAGATAAATTTACGCTTTTGTAATAAAACTCAGTGACAGATGTTTCTGTTGGTTTCCGGCAGCCATGTTGGTGCCCATCTAGATGGGCACCAACATGGCGTCCCATACAAATCTCTATAAATTTGGATGGCACACTTCTGCGAATAGCGCGCGAATTAAAAGCAGCAGAGACCTGATTCTTGGCGAAGTTGTTTATATTGCAATCATCTATCATATCCCAGATTCTTGAATTTATTTATTGAACGGTTACGATTTTTAGTTTTGATCACGTGACTGATGAAAACCGAGAATACCATGAATGTTCAGATGAAACTTGACTACCTGCTTCGGAAACTGAGAAGATAGCTCACCAGCGTAATACACGAGAGAAGCAATCCTGAAGCCAAGAACAGAATCATTTCCTATGGAAAACTGTATAGACCAAAAATACAATAATTAGCTAACTGTGTCACCTTTCTCCCATACATGGAATATGAAATGTCAATTTCAAGCAAGGAAAGATATCTACGACGGAGGTTGCCCGCCAAATATGGAATTAAACAAATTGTAATAGAAGAACTTAGTAGACAACTGACGACACGTAAAAAAAACTTTTAACCTACAGTTCTACGACTGCATAAACGAAATGTTAACTGGTAACTCCGTGTTTCGACAACCAACACAGCATTGATTTCTCTGGCGTCAAAGATTTGTACCTCAAAGTCCTCACGGCAGCAGAATAGATATGTTAAACTCTCAAACAGTTTAAGTGCCAGCTAGCGAAAGAAACGGAAAACTAGCTTTCTTGCAACGGAGAGAGCTTCAACAAAAGGAGACATAAGTAAACAGTGTAAAAGTTATTTTAATAACAGCACAAAATGATATCCACACTTTATACACTGTACAAGAGAAGTTCCATGATTAGCGACACAAGAAAAGAAGTACAATTTCCTCTTAAACTGAAACGAAGTTGACAAATTAGCAAAGAATCATAGACAAGTTTACTGTGTGGATCATTTTCTAGTTTCTTCATTCTACGACAGCGAATACGATACTAATTCTACACCTATTAAACATCGCTCCAACTTCCAGGTCCCGACCACACTAATGCGTTTTAAAAGTATCCGGTTTCATCTCAACAAAAACGAAGCAAAATAATTTCCACCAAACTAGCGTTTTCGTTTTGTTTTCACCTATCCATACTAATTCATATTCATTTGAAAACGCACACTTTTTGATACGCTTTCGCCTGTCGTCCACATTAAAAACACCCGAAAACGCTGATGGAAATAAGAGTAGATGTTTTCAAAAGCCTCCGTTTTCGCCTATCCACACGAGAAATGGAGCGTTTTCAAAACAATGCGTTTTCAAAAGGCTGCACTTTCGAAACCATTTTCGAAAGCTTTCCTTTTTATCAGCGTTTTCGGACGTTTTAGAGTAGACGATAAGAGAAAACGCATCAAAAAGTACACGCATTAGTGTGGTCAGGGCCTCAGATATAACAATTTATAAACCAACAGAATTTCCTTCAAAACGCATTTGGCATGACAAACTAAAATTACACCTAAAAGATTGACAGATTAAACAATAAAATAAACAATCAAATTATATATAAAAAAAACACAAGTTCAAAAAATATGGTTACTGGATATCTTGACAACGTGGCATAAAATTTATTCTAAAAATAAAATTAAGTCGAACATTTTTTGCTTCCAGTCTATTTCGTACATCTTAAGTCAAATACTATATGCGTTATTGACATACCCTCCGCCGTATAAATTATGCGCGTCCCTTTCTCAGGCCCCGTCTACCCATATACACCGTATTCTCCGGCGTTTTTTGTTAATACGCAAACTAGTGATACACCGAACACGTTCTCAAAAAACGGTTTCGAAGCGGTTCTTGAAAACGTATCATTATTGTTAGTTATTGTTTTCGCGAGGATTTCGAAAGGAAAGGATTTCCAAAGCGTTTGTTTTATGTCAGAAGAAAGAACCTATCACATGGCATCGTCCAGAATCCACCGAAGAAAATACACATGTAAATCCAACATGGCGTCTTCCGTGGTTTTTGATGGCACGATTGGACAAGGCTTATGTTATCTACACATGTGCAGTTTTACTTTTAACATTCCGGCGTACTTTGTTACTGTTTTCGTAACAAGGGGTAAAAACCACAAGTAAAACGGACGTGCGGACGGCCAAAACCTTAAACGCTCTTGCTATGAAAGGAAAAGGTATAAAAGTTAACTGTGCTGATATCTCCAGCCATGGCAGTGTTTTTCCCGCATCAGACGTCGGGCGACCGGAAAAGCATTTCTCTCTTTTAAAGATGTTTACAGCTACTTTTTTCTCCATTGTTTGTTTTTGTCCTTCCATCTTATTTTCCACCATACGTCGGATTCTGGAACGTAGTTGTAGCCTGTTTGAAGATGGGATTCTCGCCCTACAAAGGAAAACGGACAGCTTGTTGGTAAACTCATAAAATGATTCACTTTCCCAAGTCCATTGTTATCATATCCGTCTTATCTTCCAGCCAGTCCTGGCCATCCTTCTTCCTTTTTGGCTTGTCATGACTGTTTCCTTGGTGTTTTTCTAGTAATTAGTTGAATGATGCTACCTTGAATGTGAAGGTAATTTTGTGCATCGCTAAAGCGAGTCGATACACCCTTAAACTGTCACCAGGCGTCTCCTACTTAGACTTTATTTGGGCTGTCACGCAACCTTTAACTCTGCTATATAATGAAAACTCCTTTTTCGAAAAGGTAAAAAATGCAAAGACTACCCTTACAGTCTACCATAGGAGATGTCACGAACTGTTACGTTCGTGACATCTCCTATGGTAAACTGTAAGGGTAGTCTTTGCATTTTAGAAACTGAAACTGCTACTTCCGGTCAAGAACTGTACAGGCAGTTGAATTTTTTTAGCTTACCGTGTCCCACTGAGCATTCTGTCTCTCTTTCTCAAACTTCGCAAATTCTCGTCGGTCCTGTAATATCAAAAGGCAACTGTTATCAACGAGCCCTTTGAAAATCGCTTAAATATGAGCCTGTCCGTGAAAACTAAAAGATTTGCATTATGTCGGTGCATTGCAGACGAGTCTGGAGGAAAAGTTGAAGATGTTGGTGAGTCGAGAGCACTCAGCCTCAACGCGCATTTAACACATACCCATTCTCGTCCCCAGAGGCCGCGCTCCTTTTGGTCAGCACCAAGAATCGCGACCTCTGGCCAGGTCCAACACCGGAAGTCCACGATTCACGGACTTCCCGTCACTCTGCGCATGCTCAGAGTCAAGTCTGACAAATCTGATTGGTTCTGGTTTCAATCTATTGTGTTCACAAAGGCATTCAAAAACAGAATGTCGTTGGTCCAGGCCAGAGGTCGCGATTCTTGGTGCCTGCCAAAAGGAGCGCGGCTTCTGGGGACGAGAATGACACATACCTGGATAGTAGCGAGCAATTTCCAAATAAGGAGCAAAGCTAGACCCACGCCCAGTACTCCTCCGACCACGCCAAGAATGACAGCCAGTGCTTCTGCTTCCTTGGGACAAACTGATGAATGAAAAAGAAAATAAATCGGAAAAAGTCAGCGACAGTCACAGCTATATTCCCACAGAATAGTCAAAACAATTAGTAGCTTCGAGGGGAATAAGGCAGATTCAGGATTAAAAAACATTTCAATTAAAATGAATACTTGAGGGTGCATCTTATGCAACAGAAAATATCCCCGACTGGAAAAAGAGCAGATTGGAAAGTACGAAGAGTTAAAATGCAACGTAACGTAATGAAACATAACGTAACGTAACATAATGAAACGATACATAACGTAACGTAACGCACTGTAATGTGTACCTTTCTCGCGCTGTACAGATATCGTGACATCTTTACCAGGATTTTCTTTATAGCTGAAGCTAAAGGAGCAGTCATCGTCATCCCTGAACGTGCACCTTTCACCCATTTCTGACAACAAAACCACAATTCAGTGATACTTCCAAACCTCTTAATGTTTGCACAGCTTGAGTGAGCTCAATTTCGTTTAAATACTTTCTGAGCCTTACCAGGAGAGAGCTCGTCGACTTCATTGATCTTGAAATCTTTGCAGCGAGTCTTGCAATCTTCGGCACTTATTACTCCACTCTTGAATACCAAGCACTGCACGCAGTCTTTGTTAAGGGAACATTTTCCGGCGCAGCTCTGAAAAAGAACAACAATTACAAAACGGGAAAGAGCTTGAGATACTTTCAGCCATTTGTTACCAGTTTCAGATTGTTATAATCCGAAATATCCCATGTGTTCCAACAGCTGTTCAGTCACTTGTTGCTCAAACGCAAAATGGTTGCCACAGACAACAGTTTTCAAAAGCTTTTGACTTTTCCTTGCCTTTTCCCTGATAAAAAATAAAATTTTCCTGACCAGATAAATAGAAATGTCAGATGTGGTCACCAGCCTCCCTCTCATGACAGCCGTCCTATTTACCTTGAGAGTGAGTGCCTTCCTGCTACATTACTGAGATCACAGTGACCTGAAATGTTTTTCCAGGCTTCAATGATAACGAATCAGCGGTGTTTTAATTACAATTTCCCCTCACTTTCTTCAAAATTTTAATTTTCCCTGGAACCAAATAAAATTCCCTAACTATTCCCTGACCATGAAGAATTTTTTTTTGTCCTGACTATATCCTGACCTGTAGTAACCTTGTTAATATATAACACGACAGACATACAGGTAAAGCCATGTGCCGGCAACACACGCAAGGAATACTCACAGGACATTCATCGCAATATTTTCCTCTGTACACTGTGGACGCGTTACAAACACAGCGGCCGCATTCGCACGTTCCATAGCCGTTACATAGCACCTGGAATACACAGGTAACACAAGTGAGTCAGTGGAGAATCAAGACATGCTCAAAACAGCGAGAAGGGGTAAAGGAAAAATAAAATAAACTTCGTTCTTCAAAAGAAAGAAGAACACTGTACTTTTTTTCAGGGGTGGGGAGAGGAAGGGGGCCTTCTTCCAAGACCCGCTACTGTATGTTAGCAGGTGACATTGTAACATTTAAAAAATAACAGAAATGTAGAGCTAGAAACACAAACAAAATACTAAGAACTCGATTGAAAACGAAGAACGATATGTGATCTATTCCAACAACCTAATTATTGTGGTTTTCTTTTAATAAAAGCTTTCTAACTGCAGAAGGTTTGCTTGCCAGTCGATAAACAACAGCATGTTCTGTCTCCTTCACAGACAGCTCCAGCAAGATCATAACAGAGAATGGAAAAATACAGAGCACATGAGACTTGTAAGTTCACTCGCACCAGGCTCCCCGTGGAACCCAACCTAGAGCTTTTCGAGATGAGGCCTGGTGTTGCACGTAATAGCAGCAAGCTCCATATTACAAAGTATTATCAAAAGCTATTCAAGTTAATCATAAACTCACCCCGTCCTTCATACAGCCTTCAGTACTCTTTGTGCAGCTACACGAGCTGCCTGTCCAGTTGCCTGAACAGCTGCAATTCCCACACAAACACTGACCATGCTCAGGACCTGAGAACAACCACAGAAAGCGATAGAACTGTCAGAATACTCTATCTGCTAGCAAACAGACAAGAGGTGATCCCGTGTTGGGGAGAGAATGAAAAAAAACTGCTTTGGTTTCTATTGAAACAAGAAGCCAAAGGAAGCTTAAAACCGGGAAGTAAACGATTCACTCTTTTTACTTGTCAAAGAACTGGCCTGTAACTGTTTTTGCACTACAAGATTCTCAGCGAGACAAGTGGGCAACCTCCGAGTTGCCTTTTGTCTCTGTGTCAAAAAAAGGGGTCTTCGTGCGAAAATGTGTTCCGCCTACAGGTTCATTTTCATGCAAATCAAACTCATTTTCATATGAAAAGTTTTGCACGTGGACACGTTTTGAAACAGAGGCGCAAGGTAATTGGGAAATGGCCTATTACCTTGGGAATAAGGACTATGTAGAAGATCAACTCCCTCACTCTTCATCCTATCTTGTTTACATGCAGATTCTGATCGCTTTAAGGAAGAGTATGATGATTACAGTCTACAATAATGTCCTTACCGCCGCATATGAGGTCCGTGTCTGGGTCTGAAGGACAATCGAGGTTGCTGCATTCACAGTATTTACCGTTGATGATTTCACCCGGGCGAAGCTGGAAAATATAAACCACAAGGGCGCATTAAAAAGTATACTTGACGTGAGCGCACCCACTCTTGTAGGGGTAATTTTAGATAAGGTTTCAATACTCGGTGTTTATGAAGAGTATGTTGTTAGCAAAATGGTATACAGAGCAGTTTTCAATTGAGTGTTGTAAAACCAAAACCAGACCAATGACTAAAGGCTGGTTTTCACTAGTGCATAAGCATAAGCATTAGCCAACATACGCAGACTCAGTAAGATGTTCATTATTAGCGTCTTTTGTTAGGAATTTTCCTAACAAAAGGTGTTAATTATCAACATCTCACTGAGTCTGCGTATGTCGGCTTATGCTTATCCTTATCTGCTAGTGAAAACCAGCCTTTACCAATTAGACTACTCAGCCAATCCGAAACAGTTGTTAAAGCAACACCAAACCAAAGTAATTGCCTAATTACTATCGACACTCAGTTGAAAACCGCTCTATAAGTGAAAATCTTTTTTAGTTTTTTATTTTTAATTTTCTTATTGGGGGTTATGAAACCAAGACACCTTCTTTTAAGATGAGAGACGATGAGGACGGCAGGGGGGAGGGAGGGGGGCATAAAGAGATAATAATCTTTGTTTTATGGAATGGTTGGCCCTGTCCGAGTATATGTACAAACGTTTTGACCATTTCCCTGCAAGAACTTTACCCACTGACTGACGGGGGTTTTGGTACCTCGCAAGGTGTCCAGCCTCAAAAGGTCCACAGCAGGAGGTTTCGCGAAACCTTATTCAGCCGAACGTTATGACAGGATATAATGTGTTGTTTTTAGAATTACTACCTCTTAGGGGTGGAAAAAAAAAACTCAAGCCACACACACAACAGGGTATTGGTACCTCTTAGGTGTTCTTTGCAAAATTTCAAACAAGCACCACCGTCCTTTTTATGCTGACTCACGTCACTTACCCCAGTTTTTTTGCACACGCAGTCTCCACACAGGCAGGTTCCCAGCCCACTACACACCTCACCATCCGTTGCATTGTCCCTGGAGAAAAAAGCCCACAGATCGGTCAATATGGAAGAAACATGGAGAGGGGCTTTCGACTGTTCCTTTTCGACTTCGAAAACTGAAAAAAATCAACGGCTGGGTTATGTTTCTGAGTCCGCAGTCTGGTGTAATTTATACTGTGGGAGATAAGCATTCATTCATTGAGGCCATGGTGAAACGTTGAACTTCAACTGAACCGAACCGAACCGAACCAAATGAGCAAAGACAATTATAGCTTCTGCTCACTTGTATTAGATCCAGCTCATGTGAAATGTCACGTGTGACCATGGCCTAAGAGAAACACTGAGTTTGTAAATAACCATCTCAATCCCGCGTGCGACGCAGTATGGGACAACAAAATGCGTTTGAGCTTCTGCTTTTATTTTACATGGCACTCCGAAGTTTTACCGAAAGCCATCACGTGTTTATGACGTCATGACGACAACACACGATGCTTCATAGTTACGTCGTGACGTGACAAAGTGATGCTTCACAGTGACGTCATGACGTTAAAAAGCGATGCTTCACAATGACGTCATGACGATAACACATGATGCCTCATAATGACCTCACCAGACTGCACCAGGACAAGACACGATGCTTCACTTAAGGTTTTTAAGGTTTACTATGTTAGATACTGTATTACTTTAAGTTTTTAAATCTTTAGAGAACAGCAGTTTCGAGGAGACCGGAATTTGAAAGAGGAACAAATTTAACTTCACAAGTTATTTCAGTTAGTTGATCGAATTGGCCATCTAATATTTAACTTGAAAAACGCTACTAATCTAGAATTTCACTAAAAATGATCAAACACATATCACATGTAACCTGCCAAAAGAATGTGATTTTTGAAGAAAATGTTTAAAATGCAAAAAACTTTGTTTGAGCTACGTTGTAACTATGAAATTCAATGCACTATTTATTTAATATCAATATCAACAAAAGAAGGGCTGGTCACATTTCATGGTTAACTTTACTGCAACATTGAAATTCAAAGAAAAACGTTACACAAATGAGAGAAAATTACGTATTTGATTGGCAACTTCTCCCAGAAACTTACTTAATGTGTTTATCCTCGTGAATTAAGAATTAGTTTGAGTGTAATTTGTAATAGACACAGTTGCTGTTAGAACGGTTTTCAATTGAGTGTCATCAAACAAAAACCAAAGTTATCACTCCAACCAATCACAGAGGACACAGACAATACAGTCAACCAATCAAAACTCGACGTTATTACAAGTAACTGACGCAAAGCGCGGGAAAACGCATCGCGAACGCGTTCTTGGTTTTGGCTTTACTTCTGATTGGATGAAAAAGTGGCGTGATTTCTTCATCCAATCGTGGAGCCTAGTGATGCAAAACGAACTCCTTTTCCGCACTCAAATGAAAACTGCTCTATAAACCACATTAAAGTTTATGTTTAGTGTGTGACCTCTGTTTTCATTTGATACTTACTTTGCAGTGGAGTTTCTATTACGAAACTTTTCTTGCAACTTTAACAAAGCAGTTTGATTCAATCTGAAGACATACATTCATTCAATTTTATGTTTACTTTCGTTTACCATAACAGCAGGTGCAATTTGATAGTATCGAAAGGGTTTAGGTTCTTAAGATAAAGAATGGTTGAAAACTCGTCTTGTTTATGTTGGTGTTTACGTTACAAAAAGACTTAAAACTTTTACATCTACTGGAATTACATATTTAATCCAAACAGCTGTCAAATTATATCTGTATTAATTTTAATGTTAACCGTTAAAGTGAAACGTACCAGTGTGACCCGTCAGTTTGTTTATAAATTATCAAAATAATCTGAAATCATTCATTTTACATTTTAACGTCAGTCATATTAAAATCATTTTTAAAAGTCATTAATTAAAATTCATAGCTCCCAAACAGCAAAACTAAAATCCTTCACTCAGAAACACACAGAAAATGCTATCATTGTTCGTCTAACTAAACGCTTGTAGAACACTCATAGAGTTTCTGGTAAAAATAAATATTCAAAACTAAGGTTGTAATGAAACCATACTTGATGCATTGAGTTGATACAAGTTTATTTTCCTCTTGGCACTGGCACTTTCGTCCAGCCCTACAATAGAAGAAATCAACGTGTACGTCAGATTGTGGAGGTGTGGTGGCATAAAAGTGAGCCACTAGACTCCAGATCAAGCGGTCTGGGTTCAAGCCTTGGCCAGGGTTATTGTGTTGTGTTCTTGGGCAAGACACTTTACTCTCACGGTGCCTCTCTCCACCCAGGTGTATAAATGGGTACCAGCAAATTTAATCTTGGGGGTAACCCTGCGATGGACTAGCGTCCCATCCAGCTCAGGTGGAAGGAGAAATACTCCCAGGGGCTTAATGCTACAGAAACCAGATAAGCTGATGCAGACTTTACCTTCATCATCATCTGTCCAAATTGCGCCAAGGGACGTATAAGACCTTAGACTTTTCCTTAGATCAGATTAAAGGTAGAGAATTGACTGACCTCTTACTACCCAGGACAATTTCAAACTGACAGGTTAAGGAAATAATAAAGAAACAGAATGCGAATGGTGTGAGCTCAGGAATATTAGTAGTTCGTAAAGTGCGATCTTCTATGTGAGGATGGTCCTGAAAAGAAGTGTTGGTGAGCAACATCCTGACCATTTTATACCATCTTCAGAGCCTGAAGATGATCCTGAAACTGAAGATGACTTTTGCTCAGGTTGTCGAAAAGTTGGTGATCACTTACGTGAACAACTGGTGATAAGGAAAAAACAAAACAAAAATGGTCTTACCAATCTTTGTTGCATTTACACAGTCCACAAGTTAATGTGCCATTGCCAGAACAGTGTGGACTGGATTCTTCCTACAAGAAATATCATTACATGAAATGTAATGCTTTCCCCTTTCATTCAAAAATGCCCTTTTTGGTCCTCCCAACCGACTGGGGCCATTGTGTGGTACTTTTGAGACGAGATGCTTAATCATTAATTAAAAGTGCTTCACTTCAGTGGAGAATTTAAAAGGGTACTGATGGATTACTAAGGCAGCCCGGCTGGCAAAATACCCGCAGGGGAGGGGGGTTGGGGGGGGGGGGGTGTAAACCAGGTAGCCTGTCCACTTTGTGCCAGTAACTTTAAGCTAAGCACACACTCATTCCTAAGTTACATGTCCATGTACCTTTCATTACCAAGATCGTCCTAAACTAAAACACATGAATAATGTGAAGGGAAACTTACTGTGTTTTCATCTTTCTCACACTGACAGCTACAGATAAAGTCCAGGTTTATCTCCACGTTCCCAAATGGTGTCACCAGAGAGAAGCTGTTACAGAGGGAAGGAAAGAAGTAAACGCATGTTGATCAACACAGAACAAAAGGAATTATGCAATTTATCCATTGCCAATGACCTTGCTCGACAAGCAAACACATTACACTTCATGCATTATGGCACTGATCACTTATTTAATACTAGTAGTAATCAAAGATTAGGACTGCGTTCTCCGCCTGTGATAATAGTTGTCTGTTGCTGAAATCATTATCTTTATGTGAACGACTGAAGTTTTACAGACATGTAACATACTGACAAAGTCCACTATGTTCTGTGGTTTTGATTTCCTTGTTATTGATTTTCCTTGCTAATGCAATTTTGATATGACCTTTGATCACACACGTTGCGTGACGGCTCCAGTTTCGGTAAACTCACAATTTCATGCCATCAACATGTCTCATTCCCACTTTTACTGGTAATGTTTAGGCATAAAGGCTAATTTTTAAAAAGGATAGTTGTGTTACTTCTAGTATTCTGAGCTGGAAGCACTAATATCAGCTAACATCTGTAACATTTGCTCTCGCGTTTCCATTTAATTTATCCTTGTTTTGTCGTAAACAAACTCCCGGACAAACTCCGTGCGACTGGCAATAATTATTAGATCCCACGGTTAACATCACAGAGCCAAGGCGATGCAAAGTCGTGTTCGTGAACAGAATAAAATACGGTCGTCCGTCCCAGCTATGCAACAAAAGCATGCTGACCAAACAGGCCTCGCACGGTCCAGAATCAAAACTTCTAGAAATGAGCGACCGCGAACAAATCGTCTCGTATACACGTGCTTTGCGATGATGTGATTTGTTTTCGCTTGGCCAAAAAATCTCATGCCATCTGCATTGGGACTGCATTCTCTTTTTGTCGAATGCAATCAGAGTGAAAAACCTGTTCAAAGAAACCTCAAAACGTTGAAAACCACGAAAGAAGCCACAAAAAAAGAACAAGCATGACGAAGCAGATGGACACGAAAACGAGGCTCAAAACCCCTGAAAAACCTTACAGGGCGGCCAATTTGCAGTCCAAAAATTCTCGCTTTCTGGCGCCTGCGAAACAAAATTAGGAGGCGTTCTCTCGTACCTCAAGAACGCAATTACAGTACTAAAGATGAAGATTTACATGTATGTAGCCAAGGCAGTGGCATTGAACAGAGACTGTTTGTTTGAGGATGGCAGTACATGCTACTTGTGCAATAAGAGAATATAATGATACTGATGATGATGATGATGAGTAAGCTGACATAGAACACAACCATCGTTGCATTTGCACTGTTGAGATGTTTTCAAACCAGTGCATACCTCTTTTCTTTCAGATTACAGTCATCCACTGTGACAGAGACCTCAAAAGAAACCTGTGCGAAAAATATATAATAAAGTAATCATGTTATTAATGATTTTTACCTTTTGTAATTTTTTTTTACTGTCACTTTATTACTTTCTTCAAGTTGTATCTACTTAAACAGCTAGGAATTGGAGGAACAAATAATAAAAAAAATGTTGCACTGTAAAAACCTACCTTCTCTCCAATCTGCACATTAGCGCAAGTCTTTGATCCAACTTGTTTTCCATCACTACAAACAAAGAACAACCCTGAGTATTGCAACAACGTGATGCCAGATGGCTAGCAAAGGAAATACAACTTTTGATAACTTACGGACAGTACGCTGTGTAGTTCACTCTCACTCCCTCAGGCGCTGTGTCACGGATAGTCTGAGTTTGAGCAATGGTCTAAAAACAACAAATTGGGTTTTGGTTTTGGTGTTAGTATGGTTTCAGATTGTCCGAGTAAACGTAAACGTAAACGTAAACTGTGCTTTTCCTCATTCTCTCCCGTTTTAACGCCTGCTATGCAGGCTAAATTGGTAAGTACAACTATCAGATGAAACTATCAGATGAAACCGCTTTATTGATATAGGTCATGACCAATTATCTCCAAAACTTTCTTTGCTCGGCAATTAAGGATTTAAATGGTCATGAAACAGCAAGCTCTAAATAACTTGGCTACTCATACCATTGGCAGGTTGTATAATTATTATTTGAAGATGGCCTCTCTTGGCTATAGTGTGTTGTCTTTTCTCAATTGGCAATTTCCTAATGTTGAGTTGCGGGTCCTTTTCGCTGCAGTTGAGAGTGAATAGAGTCCACTACTGGATACAAACAACATCACTGCATACATGTGAAAACCGACTAGTATGCAATAAAAAAACCTCTCAAACACCACTGGTAGCCATTTCAAGCTGACCGCCGCAACCTGACCTTTATTGCAAATTCAAAGCTAATACAAGCAGCATTACACTCAAGACCGGAAATAACAAGGCTTGCACATTCTACTGGTATTGTAGAAAACACTTAAAACCTTTGGGTGGGTGGGTGGGAAAGTCAGCAATGGCAGACGCAACAAAAACAACTGCCCGCCCGATAGGTCACATGACCTATACCCAGGCCCCAGCGGCGTGTGAGAAAAATATTTTTCACTTATTTCATTTCACTCAGCCAGTGAAAAATCACTCTTATCTGCATTGTCCATCATTTCGACAACAGGGTTGAACTTCAGTAGTCTGTTTTCCAATGTACAGTGTACTTCCATGTAAGCCTACTAGCCAAAACAGCACTCACCTCATAAGCGTCTCTAATGAGCTGAACGATGTTTGAAGAATCTTCGCTCAATAAATCAACTACAGCTCCAGACTCTTTGCCAAAGAAGTTGACTAATTCCTGTAGAAATGATCATAACAGCAATCTGTATTGTAAACTGAAACTGGAAAGGGTCAATTGAAAGGAGAGTTGGACAGACAGTTCTTGTAACAATGCAATAATAGCCACAAGTGGGTGTCCACTTCTGACAGGTATTTGCTTAAATCGTTAATTATGCATTAGCCAGAAAGTTTTCTTTAGTGGCTGCATGCAATTTCCATAATCATGTCATTTGAGTGTTCAGTGCTATAAGAGGAAGTCCCTGTTAAACCTTGCAGGACCTTTTAGGATATTTTAAAGATCTCTAAGATCTTCAAGGATTCTCAAAAGAACTTTGAAAAATTTCACAAAGATCATTAAATGAAAGATCTTTGAAGGATACTCCAGGATCTTCAAAGATCTTGGCAAGCAAGATCTTTGATCAAATTCTTTGGAAATCCTTGAATATCCTTAAAGATCAATGCCAAGATCTTTCATCAAGATACCAGCAAGAATTGTAACCTTAGATCAATAAAGATCCTTAAACATCTAGACAAAGGATCTTTGAAGGAACCTCGAGGATGCCTGATGCCTTTAAAAATTCTCGGCAAAATTTGTTTACTGTCAATCAAGTCATGTTTAAACAGTAAATCACTGCAGCTCATACTGTACCTTGTACTGATTGTACACTTGTGTCTTTGTCTTATTGATAGCAAAGATTGGTGACAACTGCTCATCTATTAACTTCTGTTTGAGGAAACCTGGAGATGGATAGTCCTGTGTACAATGTAAAATAATTTAGAAAATAACCCAAAGCAAATACGCACACTGATTGGTTTAAAACCGTGTTTCTATAACTCGATAGAAACACAGAACTAGCACGAGCTGTTGACGTAATGATGGCGCGAACAAAGAGAATCTACATTTTGATGATCGAGGTAAACAAGTTGTTTTTCTTTTTCTTCGCCACGGTATTTTCTAAAAGAAATAGAAAACATGTTCTCCGTGTTCCTATCGAGTTATAGAAACACTCGTGAAAGTTTGGGAGAACTTGAAAAAGCTGTGGAAACACTCGCCTGCGGCTTGTGTTCCCACAGCATTTCTCGTTCTCCCAAACTTTCACTCGTGTTTCTATAACTCGATAGAAACAGGGCACATGTTTTCTATTTCTTAAATACAGATTTAGCCAAGCCTAAAAGCAGAGCTCCTAATTGCAATAATTAACCATAAAGGAAAAGGGGATTTGTTTTTCTTGGATCAGAAACTCAAAAAATGATCAATTGTGAGCATGTTATTGCTCAGCAGGTGGTTTTGCTATTTTTTTCCAGTTAAATTTTAAGAAACTATACCCACTAAGCATAACCTGTTGAAGTATGTATTAAGCAATTTATCAGGAACTTTCCAAGAGATGATTATGCAAAGAACACGTCAGACGAAATTCAAGCAATGCACCAGGGGTTAATTTGCGCCAACATTTTGCACATTTTGCACACAAATGTACTCTCTCCTGGGTTACCAAATTTCCTAAGGTATGGGGCTTCGCTTGAGCACCTTCGACACGCAGGAACTCCGCTATCGATTAATGCATGTAATTTTTGACATCCTTCTTCTCTTATAATTAATGTGTAAATGATTAGTAAATGTATTGATGTTTCATTATGTAATTCCTTAAGTTGCAACAGTAAAGTTTGGTATACATCTTTTTCACAAGGAATCAAGTCCCTCTATTTTCCATCAAAAGTTCTTTAAAAGAAATACGTCCCCCTTACATTTCCAAAGGTTTTAGTTATAATGTCTCACCATTAATGTCGATGCCATGTATTTACCCTTTCTTGTATGACAGTGACCGTCATTTGGTGTGATAACTCCACCAAGCTAAAACAATGTAAAAACATTCACTCAAATCTTGTCATTAATTGGTGGGAGACATGACGACATAATGGATGGTGCAATGGCCTCTGGAACTGTTAGCCCATGTGCGAGCATTGCCTGGGATCATTGAACTCCTGGGCAAGATACTGTTCTACCTCTCCCAGTGCCATTCTCCCTCCATCAAGACCAACTGCGGAAAGTAACTTTGAGCAAACAAGATTTATCCATGGACCTTTATACAGGAAGTATTTTTTTCATAAAATCTCTTTTTAAAATTTGGGAGTCTGTGAAAGGGTGCTGAGGGGTGATACAAGAACACAATTTCGCCTAGTTCAATAAAACCTTTTTCCCATTATAATTACCTTTTCCGTCTGACAAAATTACTTAATGATCAATATGCCATATCAGAGTTGCCTTTCACCTCTGTGTCAAAACAAGACTTTGTGCAAAACCATCCATATGAAAGTGAATTGCGCCTGCATGTTCATGCAAATCAAACTCGTTTTCATAAGAAAGTCTGGCACAAAGACTCGTTTTGACACAGAGGCAAAAGGCAACTTAAAAAAGGCCTATTGATATTATGAGGAGAAAATGGGAGTTGATCAGCTATTGACACCTACCAAGCCATCACCAGCAAAATGGTAGTTAGCATCTGTTATTACAATAACCAATCTTCTGGCAGACTGCTTGTCCACCCAACCAATCTCCTACAAGGGACAGAACAGAGACCAGTGTACAAGTTACAACTTGAGGGTTAAGTTCGAATTTAGTGCGCGTCAAAATTCTGATACTTTTTTAAAGTTCTGTTTTAAGATTTCTACATATACCTCCTGTAGTCTTCTCCTTTACATTTAAAAATTTTCATTTTCACTGAAATCTTATTATTTGTTTTCCTCTTTCCTACAAATGAAAGCCAACCCTAACTGGGCAAGGAATATTTTGCAGGTTGAAAAAAATCGACTTACATTTGAGTGAGTATAAATTAACCTAGCTTGCTTGCAGTTAGCCTTTATTTTGGGGTTTATTTGACTTCAACTAGAATAAACAGGTTGCTTGAACCTGCAACCTGCAACACATATCTGGCAAACCTCGCCCTAACTATGTGAATTAATTGCCCAATTCTTTAACTCAAAATTAAAACCCACTCAAACTCATTAAATGGAGAATCCCAAAGAGTGAAGCCAGAAAAATTTATAAATCCTAGAGTACTACATGTAGCACAGTAAAACCTCACTATCTTGAACTCATATCATTTTTCCTTGTATATACTTTTTAAGATCACTTACTAATGCTATCTCAAACCCGACACCTCAAACTCTTTTTTGCTTCCCTTAATAAGAGTTCAAGACAGCAGTCTGATAATTCAACTGCTCATGTTTATCATGTACTACAAAATAATCAACAAAGGCAAAGATACATGTATAACCAGCAATGATACTTGAGAAAATAAATCTTAAAAGAATATTTTTTAAAAAGGTTTCGGCAGCATGCTTACCGGACCACAGACTGCAATCTGCATCAGGGCATCCATTGTTCCCTCAGGGTTGTCAACATTGCCAGAAATGTTCACCTGCCTTATAGCACTCTGACGAGAATTAAAAAGATCACAGACATTCACTTCAAGTCATCTTTAATTTTAACATTTGATAAAAAAGTGCATTTAGAAGCATTTTTACTGTCCGGGTATATTTTTTTATTTAAACAAAACTTTCTGGTTTCTCCACTGTTCTATTACGATTTTCCAATCTTAGAAATAAATAATTTAAAATGCTTGTTTGGTTCCATGCCAATTATGATACCTAGTCACAAAACAAAAATGGATACTCACTTCAAATTCAGTATAGTTTGGGGTCAGTTTCAACTCATTAAGAAAACCAAATGCTGGCACAGAAACAGGTGTCTGTGCTGCTGGATCAAAAGGATGGGCCAATCTGTTGAGATTAAGAAAGAGAGAGAATGACTTGCTGCAATGAAACAGGGAAGGAAGTGGAAGATAGTGAAAAGAGAATTAACAAGAAGAGAGGAGGGGTAGAGTAAGACACTGAATAATGTTCCTGTAATTCTAAACTAAAAAGCAGTTTCCTTGACTGTGCTCCAAGTGAAAATATAACATTGAGTATTGAAACAATGGAAATTGTTGTAGGCATGCTAGAAAATGCCTAAATTACACTTTGTGCACCTTTCAACAACCAACCTCCTTAGACGGGAATTGGAAATTCTGAGGGGATGGGGCTTTCAAATGCAGGGCCATAGCCAGAAAATTAAAAGAATCATGACTGAGGCAATGTGAAGTGAAGTGTTTGGTCATGGTCAATTGGCACTTCACAGGGAAATTATCTTAACTTAGTAATTCAAAATGATAGAAATTGAAGAGCCAGGCTATGGTTATTCCTCTTATTATCGCTCAACTAAACATGGCTCTCAGAAGTGTATTCAAATGTAAACAAAGGTTCTTGCGAAAGAGTTCTTACGCAGCAGGCTCAGTGGCAATGTAAGGAGCAACTGGTTTGTCCACAAATCCACCAAATCCAAGACGAAATCTGTTTGTGATGTTCCCCATTTCTTTTGCTGTAAAGAGAAGCAGAGGCACCAGAGTGGTATAAACATAAATCTCTTTAAAAAATAACAAACAAACAAAACAAGAAAGTTAGAGAAAGTTGAGGCAAATATTATTGCACACAGGAGTGCATCTCCCCACCCAAGTGTATGTGTACATATTGTATGTGTAATGGCTACATGTAATAGTAAGCTTGTAGTGAGTTACTGTTAGTAGTTACATGTAGCATCTCATCCAAAATGTATCATATAATTAGCATAT
>OZ026601.1:30583317-30593317 GCA_964020085.1 Micromussa lordhowensis | reverse complement strand
GAGCCTGTGAGTAAAATCTATTGTTCCAGAAAATACATTTATCCACAGGTCCCCTCCCACAGAGGGTTTTTTTTACTGAGCCCTCCTCCCCAAATCCTCTTGGAAATTCCAGTTTTGGTTCACACTGTCCTTGAAAAGTTTGCTTTGAGACCCCATCCCCCTTACAACTTGCAACAACCTCCTTGGGGTGGGTATGGATCTTTTCTGGAACTGCACAAAGTCAGTGCTGTTCTGTGAGTTGAAGTTACCTGGTCTAAGAGACAGAGTTAAATTCTGTGGTGTAACTTTCACATCTGCATCAAGTGGCTTACTCTGCAATAACAAAGCAAAAAGTAGTTGGGGACCCGTAAGTGGGAGGAATTAGAAACAGTGCAGTAGGTGGGAAACCTAAAAAAAAGATGTAAAATATGAACTCATTCTAGCTTGCATCAATCAAACCACTGCAGAGTTTGTATCTTAGAAATAACTTCAAGCCAAACTACAAATACAATGGACTATTGAACATTGCACATTAATTTGGAAATTACATATTGTCAAATTGATCATGCTAGCCCCAATCCTTGCCAACATTGTAAGTACTGAATTAAGAAATTGTATCATAATGTCTTCATTAGTGTTTGCAAGTATATTTGCACTGTAAATAATGTGAGTACATGTATTTACATAATAATATTTTTTCAGTACTTTAGTACATGTACGAGTACCATAACTGTAAGATTTCATAGACATCACAAGTGGCTTATTGTACAAAGTGTTGTTTTGTATGCGAGTGGCAAAGGAAAGAAGTTACTAACATTATTTTTTGCAACTTACTTCATGTGTGACATAATCAGATTTAGGATTTGCTATTTTCTTGCAGCCATTTCTGGTATGGTTCTTGATGTTATCACACCTTGCTCTTGGCTGCTCCTGCGCAATATAGTTCTGTTTGCAAAGAAAATACATTGAATTCAAAGATGTGGGAAATTTATCAGCCAAATAGTTCCTACAAGTATATGTGTTCATACATGTATGTGGGATACTAAGAAAACTTCCATCACAGGTTAAACCCCTGCCAGCAATTTCCATTGCATGATCCTTACAGTTCCCAAGTACCAAGAATTTTATCTTAATTATGATTCCTTGTTGGGAAGGGGCTGTGTGATACAATGCCCAATAGCAGGACATACTGACACTGCCAGACTGCTCAATCCACATTTCATTATAATATCCACTTCATTCAGGCTGGCTGCTGTTGCATACCCTAAAACCCTGGACAGAACTTACTAGTTGATATAAATAAGTTGAAAATGTTTTTGTGTGCGCAGGTTTTCAGACCAAAACAACATTGAATGGAGAAAGGTGATAAGGTGGGAGGGAGGGGGATGCCAGTGACTTTGATGTGATTTGATTATATCATGGTATTTTGCACACCCATACATGTAACTTATAATGATAAACTATCTCATCCACAATTTCCTCCAAGTTAAGCTACAATTAGCGAAACTCTAACTGTTCTGCACTGCATATCTATAATTATAATGCATGAAAAATAATGAAAAATGGTTTTACCTGTCTTTTTAAATGTAAAATCGATTGTTAAGTTTATAACTTGTTAGTATAATTTCATTTTTAACAGTAAAATATTACATCTAAACCTCTTAGGACAATTCCTACCAGTAATTTACCATCAACACAAAGTAAGTAATATAACATACCGTATCTTCACACCAGGAACATGGCGGGTCAACATTTTGTATGCAGTCACCACATGATGTTTCTATTGTCGTGCAATCAGGAACACCTGTAAACATTATTGTGCAATATCATGTTTAATAAAGGTACCTGTAAACGATACATTCAACAAGCTTCTGGTAAGGTTGTTTGATAGACTGGCTTTCAATTGAGTGTCGAAAGTAATCAGGTAATTTATACCTGCCAAATTGTTTCTGAGTTATAGGTGCAAGATTTTTATCCTGGGTCGTGGGAGTGCCAGGATTTTGAAGACGACCTGATCACATCCGAAGACGTCCAAAAACTTCTGAAGATGCCCGAAGATAGCGGAAGCTGAAACAGCCCTGACATTTCCCAGTCCCAGTCTTAGGATGTGTATCGCTACATGCGACCTAGCTCCCAGTGCTTTCTATAATCAATATTTAAAGAAGGAAGTATCTTCATTTACACATTTTTTTTTTTCGTTTCTTACATCAGTTTGAGTTTACAGATTTTTGGAAATTGCGTCAAGCAAAGCTGCAACCACTCACATTTTTCAATCAGGTATGAGAATCTGGCTGGTAAGCATGAACTGGTTCGACTTGAAGTTTTCAATCCGCAGGCATGAGACTCATGCCTAAGGTGTGAGATTAAGCAGGTATAGTAATCACTTTGGATTTGGTTTTGGTTTTACTACGGTTTGAGATTAACTAAGTAGCCTAAGTAAGTAATTGGTTTGGTTTTGGTTTTACGACACTTGACTGAAAACCACTCTAGATGCCTGTTTAATCTAATTTAATTGATGGTTGCAGTGGCGGATCCAGACCTTGAGCTAAGGGGGGGGGGGGGGGGGGTCTTGATTTACTTGCCACGGTGGCCATTTTCTCTTCAGTCATTTCTTTTTTTTTTACCCAAAATAAGGGGGGGGGGGGGTCCCCCGGGCCCCTCTCCTAGATCTGCCACTGGGTTGTTAGTGATGTTATATTTGGGAGGTGGGGGAAGGGATTACATATGTCATGTACATACAAATTATGTTTGGTATTCTAGGTTGAAATATAATAATTGCCAACGAGCCAGCCGAGCGAAGACGCTCGGCTGGCGAGGCGGCAGAGAATAGTGCCGCGCGAAGAATGGCGTATGCGAAAAAATTCTCGATCGAGCTCTGAAAAGTGTAACTGTAAGGTGTAAGATGTAACAATGGCTCAGTTTGAGCCAATTGCAAGGACGGAACTATTCGAGCTATTGTCGTTTTTAGCCAATCGGGAGGCGCGTTACATCTAGACTTGTCTCGTGAAATATCATTGTTTTCTTTGCTGTTGTGTTTATCCAACTGTGAACAATTTCATAGTCTCAGAACATATCGAACCAGTGTGTTTCCTCTCTCACTTTATCGAAATGAAAGTTCAATTGGGGAGCGTACCCTTTACAAAACTCTTCTTCTAATTCGAATATTTAGGAAAACTGTCAGACAAGAGCAAATCCAAGACACAAAATCGACACGAAAACGAATCAGCGTGTTCACCACAGAATTGAACGAGCGTGTTCATGAATCGAAACAGTGTATTCCTTCTCTGTTTACCTATATCGAACTGAAAGTTCCATCGGACAGCTTTTTTGGAAAGATTGTGTTCACCAGTCGAACCACTAGAGCAAATCCAGTGATCGAACTGAAGGTTGAGTCGGCAGTGTTTCCGAAAAGAACTGAACGAGCGTGTTTATCATACAGTCGAATCCAGTGTTCAAAACACAAATCGGATCTGTTTTGCCACAGAATTAAACGAGTCATGTTCATCAATCAAACTAGCGTGTTCACTTTCACTTTGACTTTGCCCATATCATATTGAACTGAAAGTTCGACCGAGCAGCGATACATTCTTCAGGGATTGCGTGACCAACGTTACCGGCCGGTAAACGCGTAATAATTTTTCTCTCGGTAATGTTTGCAACAGAAGAGAACCAAAAATCCGTTATGCTGTATTAATAAACCCCTTATTATAGCACAAACTATTCGCTCGTTGGCACTCTATCGATAGGTATACCTAGTTATATTATTACATTTTGATGACTAATATCAAAATTTCTTTTTTTTTATTATTTTTTATAAATATGCTGTTTGGTGTAGCTAGATCTTCAGATCTATTGTACATGTAAAGAGAAACAAAGAAATGTTCTAACATAGAGAAAACAGGGTAAAGATTATACCGTTTTCTTTTTCTTCAAAGAAAAACACTGAATTAGCATGCCAATTAAAAATTAAATCAACTCAAACAAATTAACTTTATCTTATAAATGAGAAATTATGGTATCATAATGACTTGCACATTAAATTAGTTTTAAACATAATATGAGCTAACTAGTAATATGTATATAACTTGCAAAGCATACTATATAATATATTCTGAAATTCTCCGTTTATTTACAGTAATGTACATGTATGTTACTTTCTTTGCTATTTTTTCTGCCCAGTTCTGTATCGAAACCCGTAATTATGCTAATTATTTGCTTCTGACGAGAAAAATAATCTCCCCTAACTGAAAACAACTTAATATCATAACATCAAAATTGAATTTTCCACCTACATTTACCCCCTATAGAGAAATTCTGGAAGCTTTAATTCAAACTTCTTCTAGCACTTCTCCAAATCAAAACAAAATGATGAGTCTTTTTCCTAATTTGTAGTTTGTTTTGATTTTTGAAAATGTGACAATTAACAACTTAGCCGACACCTGTCTGTCACGATATTTTCATAATTTAAATATCAGTGATTTCTAACAAAGACCTGTATAAATTTGCATTGCCTTCAAAAATTATTAAGATATGCCAGCAGGCTTGAATACATGTATCATTCATTTTGAAAATTTGCGCTACTTTAAATGAAGACACACGCTTCAGAATAGTTCGACAAAACGATGTGGCTAAGGGGTCACTTAAAACATAGTCGAGAAAATAGGAAGTGTGTTTTCCACGGCACTGTAATTATAAATATCTATAGACAACCACATTAAAATAAGAATTTAAGACATACCGCAAACGCCAAGAAACAAACCCCAAAGAAAAACACACAATTGCATGTAGAGAGCACCCATTTTCCTGCAAAGGAAAAAAATATAATTGAAAACTGACCATGATGGAGAGAAATTAAGGTTTAATTCACAAGAGAGACGTATGATAAATGATGTTTAATTGCTTCGCCTTAGTTTATTACAATGTCCAATACCTGAATCTAAATTAATGCAAAAAGCAAAGCTCACGCTACGATGAGACTGGCCTAAATAAAACATTAAGACATCATACAATGAAAACCACACTCGCTTCAATGAAGTGCGTAATAAAATGTGTGTTTGTTCGCACTTATGGCTTGCCTTCCAAATTTATACACGAACTGTCTATATATTCATTTCTCAGTGTATACCAGACACAAAGATCGACAAAAATTACAACAAAAAAATCTCTGGCGCCCGAAGCTATGCTCGAACTTCCGACCAGCTAAGCACATCAATTTTGCTTTTCGTTCTTTTACAACTGCATGCTGCATGAAAAAATTCCCCTGACCAACAGCAAACAAAGGTCAGCATAATTTGACAACAAGCCACTCTTTGTTTCGTGAAGATTGGCAAAACGTACCTACCTTGCTACCAATTTAAGAAGACACTACCATAAAAAGGCGAATGTCAGGATTAAGCTTGCATCCGCGGGCAGTAGGCTTTCAATTTTTGACGCCGGCAGCAGTTTGTATCAATGAATTACACTCCCTGTATGAATTGACTTTTGTGGTCCGTTTTAGGTGAATAAATTAACTTCTCACCGGTTAATTACAAATAAGATATACAAGCAGCTGGTCCTTCAATGGAAAGCTGATTCCACACTGTTTAGCTGACAGTTGTAAATATTTTTCCAAGGCAATTAGGTTCAAAGTTGAGTTTCAGGTTGACAAAATGTCCATTGATGATTTGATGAAAAACACGCTGAAGAGTTTGTTGACAATGATATGCCGTCGCAAAGGAACAAAAACTATCAAGATCGTGTTTACGAAACACCAATAGTTTTATGAACACCTAATGTGAGAAACATAAAGCTGAATGCCGAGGCAATAGGATTATAGCATAAAGAATTGGAAATGCTAAAGGCACGACAAAACGCGTCGACCACAATTCGTGTTGTTGATAAAAAATCCTTTTCAATGAGTATTTTAACAGCAACCTGAATCACCAACAAACGCCTGAAGTGTTATCAGATTTTTAAGACTCACCTGCGGCAACCCGTGGCGACGTTTCTTTGCAATCACACGAGCAGATAAAACACAGAATTTACGAGCGTCGCCGGAAACTCACAAATTTCTCCCATTCCCACCAAAGGCTGTCACGCACTAGAGCATTCCATTACTGCACCCACAAACCCCCTCGGGTCATGAGGTGTTCACGCCCAGAATTTTGTCACGATCAAACGGAAGTGAAACGGATCGGGTCTTAATGAAGAAATTGAAAGAAAAAAAGTTATCTAAGTATTATTCAGCTCAGCACACAGCAAAGTGATAAGACTTAATTTCTCTCATCGCTGATTGGAATTTTTTTTTACATCTTTATGTCAAATAAGACAGATATTCGCCCAGATGAATATATCTGGGAGGATCACTGCCGTTTCCTGTTGATGGCTTCATTAATTCATCATTTCATGACACACGAATTTTCAACCAGAAAAAAAAATTATCTTAATTTTATTTGTGCTTTTGTGTTTTATGTCTAGGTGAAAATTTGTATGCAACGAAAAAATGAATTTATGAGGGGTAGTGAGTGAGGGCAAAAATTGATTTCAATTCCGCCTGTTTTGGTCTCCCAGAGACATAAAGTTGTTCAGGTGGAGAGATATCACTTGTAATTTATCCGACTTAAAAATTACAATTTGGGAAGATGACCCTGGGAACGAAGTTTTTTTTGTGGGAGGAAAACCGGAGAACCCGAAGAAAAACCCTCAGAGCAAGCTAGGCGAGAACCAACAACAACTCAACCCACATACGGCATCGGCTCGAAATCGAGACCGGGTCACATTGGTGGGAGGCGAGTGCTTCTCTCCACAGCGCTATCAACTGCCCCCTTCATCATGCGTAGGAACGCATCTGAATGGATAAATATTTTGAAAAAAGCCAGACAGGAACTTACAGCAAAACTTCATAAACAAACTAATTGGATAACAGGTAATCAATAAACATGTTATTTTTGTCTAGTTGAGAAGTTTATTCATGTGTTGTTTAAAATGATAATTGCTCATTTACATATAATATTCACTGTTGTTAATCATTCAAAAGACAGCAGGTCCCTGTCTCTTGTTAGAGTATATTGCTGCCCTTATATATTCAGCTAGCGATAAGTAGAGTTCCACTTTTCTCAACTTTGCTGCTAAATCAGATATCCATACACCACCGATTCTGCAACAACGTAAGCGAATCCCTTCTATCAAACCCACCACCATCCAAGGGAAGAGTGAGTCTACAGGCCCGTAGCCAGGATTTTTTACGGGTGGGTGCGATCAGTTGATTATATGGACCAACGAGCGCCGGAGGCGCTCTTTACTAGGGGGGTCCGGGGGCATGCCCCCCCGGGAAATTTTGAAAATTAAGTTGTCTGAGACTGCATTTCGTGCGTTTTGAAGGTCAGTATGATAGCAATATAGGTCGCTAAAAGCGAACCTAAAAACGTGGATATTTGTCAAATTTTGAACTTCAAAATTGATTTTTTTTTTGGCAAAGAGAATGCTTTACGTATGTATTTTACAATGTAGAGAATAACAATGCCAATGTCGCTATTTAAAAATAACAAAAATAGAAATAAAGTTGTAAATCCGTATTGTTCACTCGGCTGGCTGCTGACCATCACGATCTTTCAGAAGTGTGCCAAGCTCAAGCCTCCTTGGGTGCATCTTGGCAAACAGAACAACACTATTATTTTTTTTTACTATTTATTTTTTTAACAAATAAGTGGACCTCAGCAGTCTGCGGGGGAGGGGTGCGGGCGCACCCATCGCACCCCCCCTCCCTACGGGCCTGGTCTACCATTAGGGGTGGCGAAATTTCACGGGTCTCGCAGTCTCGTTTTTCAGCGGTTATGTGCGTCTCGCAGTGGTAAGTACTTGGTGTATCCCTTATCATAGTGTATTTAGAACGTAGCATAGTATATTTATCCTTATTATAGTGTATTAGATACACTATAATATCTGGAAGGGATACATGAAGTACTTAGGCTCGCAGTCTCGTTTTTTCATACTTGTCCAATACTCCGACAAATTTATGCAAAGCATTGCATTGTATTTTATTGTATTGCGTCGTTCTCAATTGTATTGTATTGTTAATCTATTGTTATGTGGATACAATACAATACAATGCTATGCATAAATTTGTCGGAGTATTGGACAACCCTCCGTTTTTTATACGAAGGTGTCTCGGCGTCTCGATTTTTTGCAAGGCTAAGGGTCTCGAAGTCCTGATTCATTTTTTTTTTTTTTGAAATGGCGTCTTCTCGTCACTTGATATTGAATTTCACTGATTAAAGCAACTTTCAATTTCCGAGAAAAAGTCAATCCAAAGCCAATCATTTTCTCTTAAATTGTCTGAATTCCACAAAAAGCTAGAAAACTTACCGCAACGTCAAAAAAACAAAAAAAAAACAAAGATAGTTTGTTCTACGATATAATAGCATAGTGTTGTAGTCGAATTTCCAGTTCCAGCTAGTACACAGAAGCTAGCCAAACGGCTAAAAGGGGACTCAAGAAACAACACGGGTCAACACAACCCACGATAGCTCGCGATGAAACCCACGAAGTCGGAGAACCTATCTGTTGTCCCCTGTCAGTGGAACTGTGCAAAAGCACAGGGATTCCCAGTAAAACAAACACGTTGCCACTACTCACCTTACAGTGCCTCGTGCAGAGACAATTGAATAAGATATTTCCATCACTGATCATGTAATTTGTTCGATAGTCATCTGGAACAGTTTTAATAAATATAATTGTTCTGAATTCATCCAATCCGGCGAGTTCTGAGACTGAGTGTTAACGTCTTTTAACCAAACAGCTATAGCTAGCTATGAACTTGAAAAAGTCATAGACAGGTCAACACAGACTCCCCCGTGTGGTTTTTAATTCTGGTAGCGGCACGTAAGCCTTTAAGGCGGGGGTACACGTGAAGGCTGTTTTGACGTCGCTTAACACGGCCTTTCTGCCAATATCTCGCTCACTTTTCAAGCGACACTAAATCTCTCTGCTCATCTCATTAATCACTGTTTGGCGGTTTTGTGTCAATTTTTGGGTGATTTTTGGGCATTTTGGGAAAGAGATAGTTTTTCTCAAAGGATAGGTTCAATTGAGGAAAATATGAAATGTTGAAGATTTGATGGATTTGGAAAATTGAAATTTGAAGTGAAGAATTAGTAGACGGATACCAAACAGTCCCCTAGCAACCCGGGGCTCTCTTTTGCGGGGGTCAACTGTCTGGTAGTGTTTCCAACCCATCTTAATCCTAACAATTTCCTTTTTTATATCACTTCAAAATCACTCCTATTCATGAGTATTGGATTGCGCATCCCTACTGCGCACGATTTTCGCGCCATCAATGCGCCTAAATGAGCGCGTGCACGTACATAACAAAAGAAATTCCCTCAAGCTTAGCTCGATAGCGAAATAAATGTTTCTTTTCTTTTAAACGAGCATGGTGACCTATATTTTTTATTGCTTAATAATAGTGTACATGCTATCCTCTTTAATTTAAAGATATAAAAAAAAATTATGGGAAAGAAAAAAGATATAGGTAAAAGTGTGAACAAAACCGTTACTCTGGGATGCAAATTATGTCCGCAACTATACGAACGCCTTACGTCCACGTAGTTTTAAATTGTGGGATTTTTCCTTTATTAAATCCATTTTGAAATCACTGGTTATCTTTGTAATGTGATTGGTTCTCAGCGGTGCGATTTATTCACGAATCGCACTATCTTTTGCTCTGAATCACATCTTTTTCTCAGCCAATGAAAATGGGACAGTAAAACAAAACAACCAATCAGATTTTAAGGCTTTTTTAAACTCACCGATCGCATTGCAGGAAAATAAAAGACAAAAAGCCATTGTTTGGCAAATTTGGCAACTTGGTTCAATAAATATTGGTCCTGACCAAAATCTTGTTCCTGTATTTAGGCTATTAAATTGTGCGATTTAAAAATGGATCTAATGAAGTGGTAATTGAACTTCGGGTCGTGCAACTTTTGGTCTGAAATCATACTTGTGATTTCAAATCGAACTATTTTGAAATGACGCTTATGATTTC
>OZ026601.1:30545817-30575817 GCA_964020085.1 Micromussa lordhowensis | reverse complement strand
TGGCAAAAGTGGGCAATTAATATCATTTTTTTTAATATGCAGGAACTTGGTTTCCCTGGAGTTGAAATTGGTTCCCATATCAATGAGTGGAATCTAGATGCCCCAGAACTAGAGCCAGTGTTTGCTGTAAGTAATTAAAATGTCTAAGGAACAGTTCAATAGACAGGGATACATCCCAGGAATGTGAAGTACATGTAGCACTGTACTGCTGCTGTCTGGTCCCTTCTGTTTAAAGTATTTAAATTTATACTAATTTTTCATAAAAATAGATACCCTGAGAACAATCCACATGTAATTTAAAAAGGTCACAACGTTTAACTGCCACTTCCACACTTACACTATAACAGAGGATTTCTTCCAGGAGATTAACATTATCCCTTTCCTATGCAAAACCAAAGGTTACATGTACACTTGAGAGGTTTTCAAGACATAAGCAAAGTGGAAACTTGTATTGAAATCAATTATTTTCCCTGGCTACTTCAAAGCATCTTCAGCCATCTTGAGCACACACATATGTGTACGATTATGTTTTTCAAAGGAGAGAATACATTGTAAGTATAGAAAGATGCTTTATTTTCTTCTTTTTCGTGTTAGGCTGCCGAAGAGTTAGGTTGTGCACTTTTTGTCCATCCCTGGGATATGGAGTTGACAGGAAGAATGTCCAAGTATTGGCTGCCATGGCTTGTTGGTAAGCTTTGTACAGCAAACTGTAAAGTTATATTGAACAGTTTATCTATCCTTAGTTGAAGTTCGAAATGTTTCACTTGTTGACTGGTAATTACAATTTATTTTCATTTTTTTCCTTTGCAGGAATGCCTGGTGAGACAGCACAAGCAATCTGCTGCATGGTTTTTGGTGGAGTCCTAGAAAGACATCCAAAACTAAAAGTGTGTTTTGCCCATGGAGGTAAGCTACATGAATTTATCCAAGAAACTTTACGCAGTTAATTGCGCCTGGTTAAATTCACCCATTACCATTTCTTCGTGTCTCTGTGCAGTGAGCACTTATTTCTGTTGCTTCAATTTTTGCTACACAGGAGGAGCATTTCCTTTCACTATTGGTCGCATTGAGCATGGTTTCAATGTTAGACCGGATCTCTGTGCTGTTGAGAACCCATTCAATCCAAGGTCAGTCTGTCTTGTATACTAAGTCATTATGTCCACATTCTTTTTAGTCATAGTTTGTTTGGACAAAGATGTTGTCTCAGCGCACTAGTCAACAAACAGCATCTAAAGTAATGAATTTTCTGCATTGGCTACATCTTGGTGATCGCAATAAGCAGGGGATATCCTCTTTCTTTGAAATATATTTTTTTAGAAATTAAGAACATGTCAACCCTTTTTCTGTTTTTTTTTTTACATTTTAATTGTTAATTAATAAAAATTATCTTTGTTCAGCTTTTCCTGGTCGGTTTTTCTGTACTGCCTTCTCTTAATTATTATTGATTTTATTTCTTTTTCCAGAAAGTACCTTGGCCAGATTTTTACAGACTGTCTTGTTCATGATGAAAAAGCTCTCAAATATCTAGTGGACACTATTGGTGAGGTAAGATTACAACATTTCTTCCGGGATAGATGATACATGTACATGTAGGTTTGCAGAGGTTGTAAATGAGCCCCCTTTAATTTGGTGTGCTGCCCCAGTTTACTGCTGTTTGTCACTGACAGTGTGTATTATCCAGTTTTACATCAGTTAATCTTGATTGTAAATTCTCCAGTAAAGGAAAAATGTGTTGTCCCATAAAATATCCATACCCCTGCCACAAAAATAGTTTTTACTTGAACCCCCCCCCCCACCCCCATCTCCTAGTTTTGATTCATATTTTTCTTTTAAAGGAGTTCACTCAAAAATTGGCACTTTTTTTAGTTTTTCCAATGGAAAGCTAGATGTAGTACAATGATCAATCACTCACCAACATTCTAGCTTCCAAAGCGCTTCCAAACCCTATAAAATCCTTGTCTAAAGTAGCACGAAAATCGAAAAAGGGAGCCATCTTAGGAGTAATTTAGCGTCAAGCTTGGCAGGAGGTCAAAATGGAGCTGGACAAAAAGGCATGAAAACACAAGCAGAAACAAAGAAACAACAAGCAGAAACAACAAGTGCATTCAAATCTTCCAGCCGACTTCCTGCCAAACTTCATGCTGAGCTCTTTGGCATCACGCATACATCGCCTGGTTGCTAAGACATTCCAAGATGGCGGCATTGTTTTTTGTGCTACATGTACTTTAGACAAGGATTTCATAGAGTTTGGAAGCACATTGCAAGCTGACATCTTGGTGAGTGACCCATCATTGTGCTAGCTTTCCATTGGCAAAAGAAAAAAGTGCCAATTTTTGAGTGAACTTCTCCTTTAAACATTTTGGCCTTTGAGCTTTGAGATCCCTTCCCCCCCCCCCCCCTTGGAAATTCCAATAACCCTCCTCGGAGTGGGTATGGATCTTTTCTGGAATCACACAATGGACAATCATGCCATATAATACTGGCATTCTTTTTGTTTGTTTGTTTCTAGCAGTAAGCAAAAATTTGGGACACTTGAAAGGCAGGCTAAAATGGTTCTGCTTAACTACACCTTTTACACACTTTTTTTTTTTGCTACACCTTTCTCTTTTTTTCAGGAAAATGTTCTTTTGGGGAGTGACTATCCATTTCCTCTTGGAGAACCCCACCCGGGAAAGCTTATAGCAGATGTGTACAAAGACAACATGGAACTTAGGGTAAGAGCCCAGGGTATTTGATATCCTTAGATATTTACTGACTGAATCCTTTGTTTTTATTCCAGTCCTCTCACTAGTATCGTCTACATTCTGTTGCAGGATAAGCTGTTAGTGGGTAATGCTCTGAGGTTCCTTGGGCTGGACAGATCTCAGTTTGAAGATGATGCACCAAACAATTAACAGCTCAAAGAGATTTACATGTGGCATCTTTTTTCAATGTCGCCTTTTGAAACAGCTTTGTATTTAGATAGGTTAGTTGTTAAGCGGACAGTATTTGAGATGTGTACCAAACTGTTACCTTTTTGGTGTGCTTGGTAGCATATCAGGCAAGGTTGGATCGATGTGTTGCCAAAATGTAGCAAAAGCACGGTTTTCCAAAACCCAAATACAACCAAGCCTGTTATTAGAGAGTAATAGACAACTTGGCTAAGTACAAATTTGGATAAGGCAAGACAGAAAACAAGTCTAAAATTATTTTTTCATTTTAAACATACTGTTTAATGATGCTACTACCGGAAACTTTCTAGAAATTTAAACCAGAATTTTTCATTGAATGGAAAGTGCCCAATAATTTGTAGTTCCAGCACTTAAGGTGGCTCGAAACAGTTTCCAGCACTTTCCAAGGTGCAGACTTTGACGGGTTATTATAATCACTCTATATCGGTTGATGCCAAAATCATGTTATCAAAAAACTGCCCAATCATTGGTGAACATGTTGCTGTCAAATTTGTGGCATAATAGGTTACCATAGCAACAATATGACCTGCTAAAAACACCTGTAATTTTAGCTTGAGCGCTTATAACTCGAAAATGAGCTCGGTGACCCCTATTTTTAATCATCAAATTTTGATAAACATGATAACATGCAGCTTTTTGCAAAGTTTAAAAAATGTTACGAAAATTTAAGGTGGCTCTGAACCCACTCCACAACAAGTTGCATCTTATCATAATTTGATGATAAATAATAAGGGTCACCGAGTTCGTTTTTGAGTTATAAGTGCTCAAAGCTAAAATTTAAGGGTGTTTTTAGCTGATCATATTGTTGCTATGGTTACATGTGATGTAAAATAGATGGTTGCAACTTGTTTACCAATGATTGGGAATTTGTATGATATCATTATTGTAGCATCACTTGTTAAACTGTGGCAGTATACATCCTGAAAAGTACTGGAAACTGTTGCCAGCCCCCTTAAGTGATCCTGTGGAGGCTAAATTTATGAGGCTTGTAGCATATTGCAAAGTCAAAGTAAATGAATTTTATTTTTGCAAGGCAAAGTTAAAAGAAAGCCAAGATTAAAACAATTTAAAAGGATTGCTTTTTAAAAGGATCCGTAAACAATTATTTATAATTTTATATTTTATTAGTGGAGTGGTTTTCAATTGAGTGTCGTACAAACCAAAGTAATCACTCTAGCCAATCATAAAGGAGAGACAATACAGTGAACCAATCAAAACTTGAAGTAAAGACATGTAGCTGGTGCAAGCAAGTTGCAATTGGTTTCTCATCTGTTAATTTTTTTGAAAAAGTGGTGCAAGTATTTTAAGCCAATCTTGTAGCGAAGAAATGCAAAGCCAATTACTTTTCAATACTCAAGTGCTCTATTTAACATTGGCCATTATAACCTAAACATTATAACTTATATTTAAAAGCACTTGCTATCTTCAAAGCACTAAAACAGAATTTTCTTTTCTAAGATGTACAAGTCTGAGTGTGACATACGTTTGACGCTATAACTGTACAGGTTTTGACTGATTCTGCTTGATTATATATATATATAGTTGGTTGCCAAGCAGTAGCAGAATAAAATGGTGATATTTGAATGTGAAGAGTCGAGGTTTATGTACTTTATGGTTTATTCATCTTGGGGAAGGAAGGAAACAAGATACTGGGTGTGATAGCGCTAATGACTGCTGCACTGACTGGGGTTACCACCCGAGGGGTGATTTTGCCTTTCCCTGTTAGGCTGTACTATAAATTTAATGGAGAGGTACAGTCGAGGCAGGCCAAACAAAGGCAGATCAAGAAGTTGGCCCAAAACAGAATGAGATAGAGGGCCATTTCCGTGACTCTATGCTCCACAGGAGGTGGTAAGGAATGAGTCAACTGAGTTGAAGCAGTCTTGTTGGCTAAAATCAGACCAACAGTCTGAGAACCCAGGTACATTTTGTATTAAATTTGCCTACAGGGGGTTGGACTGTGTCCTCTAACTTACGGACAGAGGGAAAAAGATGCAACTACAAAGCAATGCAAAATCCAACAGTTTTATTTTCCTATTTACTCAGTGAAGCATCAGTGATTGGACAGACTTCGTGATCATCCAGCTTTCTTAAAATAGACCATTACTCACCCCTCTGATTTGTTAACACTTGGAATGATCACATCTTAAAACATTACACTTTATAGAACTATTGTAATTGGTCAAATGAGATAGCCCATTGAAAGTTACACATTTTTAGTAGTTTGTTTAAGTACATGTTCAAATGGCATAGTGCATTTTTAAATGAACTTCTGTTTCAGACGAACTCACAATTTCCAAACAGTACCACAAGCTAACTTCCAACATTAGAAATCACTCACATCCTCACATCCTTAGGTCTGATTTTAAATTCAACTTGAAAGCTGTGTTGCATTTGAACTCAAACTTCATTATTTTTACATTAGTCTATTGTTAAATCTGATCACACAAAATTACTGCTACCATCCCAGTCTTGATGTTTAACCTGTATCAATAATTATTACAAATGAACGAAAGCCTAGACATCTCAAGAAAGCTAATTGTTATTTTCAACTATTCCTCAAGCTGGCCACTGATAATTAACTTGAAAGAAAAGGGGTTAAACTTGTATCCTTGTCCTTGATAAAATTTGGACTGGAACTCAACCCTAAGAAACAAGGAAAAGAAAAGATCAAAAAAATAATTTTTCCAATCAATGTTCCATTGGAAAATGAGAAAAAATTGACTTGTGAAAGTTAACCATTGTATATCATCCATGATATACTGAGCATGCGTTACCACATGTCCCAAATCTTTGCACCTAGCAAACCTGACCATAACTGTCTACAGTCTCTTATGTCAAACCTTGCATGCTGTGTCTCAATAATAAGTTCCTCTGATACACAATGCCAATTTCTCAACTGCACAAAAAGCACGGAACATGTAGAAAGAACTTACCAATGTAGACGAAGAGCATGCAAGAAGGCAGAGAGACCCTCCATGATCAACAGGATAGCCACAGTGAGAACTGAAAGTAAACCAAAGTATTACCGGTAAGCACCCGAACTAAAGCCAACCTCTGCTCTAAGGCTGTGCCTCCCCATTAAGGACAGTGCTCTAAATATATGCTGCCCCTAAATATATGCAGTAAAAACCTGTGTGTAAGAACCTTGCGCATTAAGAACCTGCCGGCAAAAAGGTCCCATTTTTACTACCCAAAATATAATAAACTGTTTAGCCAAGCAATATCAAACAGGTTCTTGTACGTTGGTTACAGTTGTACTCTTGTTCTAGAGACAACACTACATATACATCCTGTAACCAGTTGTGCAAGGCTCAATAAATAAATAGACTCAATAAATAGGCTAAATACTGTATAATAAGGACCAAACCATGTTTACTTATTTTTCTGGTAATCAACCTACTTAACCTAAATTGCCGCTATTTACCTCAAAATACATTAGAACCTATTTTGCCAGACTTCAAAGGTTTTTACTGTAACACATATTAACAGCAAAAATATTCATAAGCACCAACTTTGAACAAGTGCTTTACCAGAGAACAACAACATATCACTTGGCCTGTGCAGTGGCAAGAATCTGAGCCTGCGTGGACACCATTGTTTTTTAATCTGGCCCTCTCAATAGGTGTCAAGAATTATTGGTCCCTAAATTGGATCTGATAGTTGCAGCTGACTCCAAGTGTTGTTGTGGCCGAGGCATACACTGTACTATCAGCTATGCAGTCACAAAGACTATAGACACTGAGCAATGAAAAAAAGAAACACACACCTGCCCAGAATGCAAACAGAGCAAAGCAAGCAACCACACCAAGACCACCCTTGAATGTTAGAGCCAAGTGGAGCACCATGGTCCATAACACTTCCGACAGCTCTGTAACAACAACAAACCAATCACATACATTAATTCACAACCTAGCTTTTTAACAAAACTGTGACAAAAATAATCATAAATATGCCTTGTCAGTTTGACCAGTGGCAAGATATTTTCCTGCAAAGGCCTGATGCCCAAGATCAATAAGCAGCTTATTTACTCACCTGCATGAGCCAAACTTAATGCCCACAAGCGCAAGTAAGAAGCGGTGTTGGAGATACAACCAAGGCAGTACTCAATAGTATGGATTGCCTGGTGTACAAATATCTCTCCAAAATCAAACTAGAAATGGAAAAACAAAATAGGAATAGACATAAGAGAGCTCATTAATTCCAATAATATATGTTCTTATCTGACTCCACTAAAATTTTGAGCTGAGTTTGTTCATTTTTTAGGTTGTCTGTAAATAGAATCACTTCACAAATGCTTGTCTTGCTGCTTCAATGTAATCCAATGCTATAGCTATGCGAGGATGCAAGTCCATTGTAATTAAAATAATCTCTCTGCATTTCAAATGTCAGGTTGTCCTAATAGTTCACTGGTACCAATTCATTAATCTAGGTACAGAGAGGCACTGTGGGAGTGTCCAAATGTATTACCGTTAAGTGAACACAGTCATTCCATAGTAAAACAGTTTAACCATTTTGGCTACTGCATTTCAATGAGTCCCACAAATTTCAAGCTCCCTATTTCCCTATTAAATAGTTAAATTTCAAATAAAGTGATGTTTTAACTTTTATCTTGGCAGAGTTATCTTTTTGTTTTTTCCCTGTTCAAGACACTGTATTTTCCACTGGTATGCAGTTGATTCAGCTCATTAGCTCTTTGTTTATAGCTTATTCAGTTATTACACGCCCAAGGCATGTCTCCACTGTTGTGGTGTGTAATTGGAAAATAATTTATGCTCATTTGATTGGAGAGAATTACAACGCAAGTCCTTTTGAAGTCTTATCACACCAAGTCTGGTTGAATAATAACAGAACTAATAATACACATGAAAAAATTACTTGATTCTGATTGGCTGAGAGCAGTGCAGTTCAAGTGTAACACCAGTGCAAAAAGTGTAACAACGGTGCAAAAAGTGTAACACCAGTGCAAATTACACATCGCAATTCTGAATAATGATTGGCAGAAAGACAATGAGAAATTCTGTAGGCCAACAATGTCATGTAAAGCAGTGACAAAAATTTTGTAAGGAAACTCTGAAAAAAGTTTTCTCGAATGCGAAAAAAATGGTTTCAAGAATCATCTTTCGGCAATTTTTCTGCGCAAATTTTTCATGTTTGTATTATTAATAAAAAGCGGCTCATGCAATTTCAGCTTTTTGAAAAACTCACTCATGCAAATTAATTCCAAATTGAACTCAAAACCGAATGATTACCTATACTAATAGCACCCTAACCTCTTCATGAATATCGTCATGTGGGTCACTCTGTGACTGGCCATCATGATGTACCACTTCATGAGAATTGTGTCCAGGCTCTCCAACCTGCACTGTCACTGGTGGGGGACTGGGGCTGCTTGATCGCAGTCTCTGAAAACCCTAAAAGCGTTGCCAGTCAGTATCGAGCAAATTATATGTGCAGCTAAATCTCTAATTATATCACTTTGAACAAAGACACTTTGACAGGTGGGGGCTTACTAAGTCACTAACTCACAAAGTGGCCGCCAGCTCCCAGATGGCTTGATAGCTCAGTTGGTAGAGCACTACACCGGTATCACAGAGGTCATGGATTTGAATCCCATTCAGGCCTGAGTTTTTTTGAGGCTTTAATTTCACAACCGCTTAAGTTGTGTGCATAACTGTGATGATCAATCATTGTATTATTGGGGATTGTTCAGGGCAAGGGGGAAAAGGGGCAAGGGGGAAGGGGGGAAGGGGGAAGGGGGAAGGGGCAAGAGGGAAGGGGGGAGGGGGGAGAGGAAAGGGGAGAGGGGAGAGGGGAGAGGGGAAAGGGGACAGGGGAAAGGGGACAGGGGAAAGGGGAGAGGGGAAAGGGGAGAGGGTGAAGAGTGGGAGGAATAAGAGTAGGTGGTAGGGAAGGCAACAGCATTATCTTCAACTTACTTCCTCTTCAGCAGCCTTGTGTTTGCGTCGTAGGTAGAGTGGCTTCATCAACAGCATCCACGGGACACACAACACTGCTATCACTACCATAATTGGCTGGATGATATCCTGTTTACCAACAGACATTTATAAAACATAAGCTGGGTAGCTGTAGCATGTGCAAAGAAATTGATGAAAGTGATACTTTCTTCTCTGTGCAATCTCGCTGGATTTTATGATCTCATTTGTGTTCTCCTGATATTTTGGGATTCTATTTGTGCTTTTATCTATAAGAGCACTGATTAATGGCCCTATGGCTTTATTGCTCAAGTTTCATCACCCATAGTACTATTATATTCTACATGTATAATTACTATGCTTTGTGGTTGGGTGAGACACTTTGATTGCAGTGTCTGTCCATTCAAGTTCACAAATATTTAACCATAATTGGACAAGGTTGAGCAAAATATTGTGAGTTGTTTAATTCAAGAGACAACTACTCAATTCCTTTGGGACGACTGACATGATTACACCATACCACATATATTTATCACACCCAGCCCTACTCAGCAGCTCTCTCGATACTCAAATGTGGCAGATCAGTAAATGCTAGAATGGTGTAAACTTGTCCTTTAAAGACAGAAAATCATTGTTGGATGGTTATTTTTATGATTTGATTATTTTTTATAGCCATGTTTTTCACGTAAGCCTTTTTAGCGTAAAAGTTACTTTCTAGCATAGCCCAAAATTAACTTCCCTGATTGGGTAGGTATTTTGGTTCATTTTCTTTTCAATTTTTCACTCTCCAAGAACTAAATTTACTTTCCAATGGAAAGCAATTAAGTGTTTTGTCGAGCCCTGAAAAAAATGTATTTATTGTGCACCTGTCCTTTAAAAAGCAAGTCACCATCCTCGATTTTTGTTCCAAACTTAAGGAACATGTTGATGAGTGCCAACAGCAAACTGGCTTGCTAAAAGAAAACAAAATGGACAGGAAAGGTCAATTTCAATGATCAAAATCATTCATTTGGACAAGCTCAAAATGATACCTTTTTTTTTTAAACAATTTAATAATTTTAAGTAAAAAATTTACAAATGAGGAAATACACATGAGTGTAGGTCAAATTATACACCCCATTAATAAAAACCTTTTGTTGGAATATGAAAGACTTAATGTATTTCGAAAGTTTGTACTTCCAAGTCTCAATTTAAACTCTTCATTAAACAAATACAAATCAAATATTCTTTTTCAGCTCACTTTTCCCAGCAACTGATCTTTTTCAGTTCTGGAATGATCACCAATATTATTGTAGAAGTCTGGAATGTGTCAGCAAAATTCAACATCAATCAGTGTTGGAAATAATTTTATCACATCAGGACATGTGTTGTTTCAAATCTCTATTTTGGCCAGACATACTGCAAATTTGGCCAGATATTTTGGGGCAGTTTTCAAAGCAGATGTTTATTATGAATTCAAAGCAAAACAAACCATGGATCCGTAAGATTTGTTATTTTATCTAAGGTGTTCCAGAAAGCAAACATGGTCTACAAACAAGATGTTCACGACAAAAGCTGAGTCATTTTGGTACTCAGTCATGATGGTGGACTATACTGTAAAACTGGTCGCACAATTTCACAAATTTGGTTGGACAATAGTGTCTGATGACCGCTGTTAATGTTTTTCAGTCTGTCAATATTCATCTCAATATGTTGTTGTTTCCAAGATAGAGCCCTAGTAAACAATGACTTTTGCTGCAATCACCCTATGTTGCACTTACATTTGGTGAATTGACATTGATAGCAATCCACTTGTAGAAGATCAAAATGACAAGGTAACCAAAGATGCAGAACAAAAATAGAACCTGAAAGAAAGAAAGAAACAAGTTGCTGACAAAATAAATATCAACCCGATAAGAGGGACATTTTATCCAAATTAGCAAATGTACATGTGTGGTGTAGGGAGGTAGCTGGCATTTCTACTCATACATGAACATAATGTATAATCTGATACTTGAAACGAGCTCAAGCAATAGAGGAATTACTTTTCTGCATTCTTTTAAAACTATACCAACCTGAGGAATAAATTCTGCAATAATATTCAGAGGCTTGTTGAAGTGTCTAAAAACAAAATCAGCCATTGTTTTTACAATGATCATTATTCTAAAAGATTTTAGAAGAGTGAGGTCAAGATGACTGGATATATTGGCCAAGTTCTTTTTTTTTGCTTGTTTATGGATGGAGACCGAGTCAAGGTTCACAAACATGCAAAACAAAAGAACAAAACTAATATCCAGCCATCTAGACCGAACAGGCTTGGACAATAAAGGATTTATTATACCGAACAAAAACCACTATCATTCGGAACACAGCAGGTAATTCCAAGCGGGTAATCATGAAAGGATAGCGCCCACTCGGGGAGTCAATCACAGGGCTGGATTCATTTCATCTTGTCTGCTCATGGAGCTAGCCATGTAATACACTGCACTGGATCTCTGCAGGAGTGTTGATTTAACTTTAATAGGACAAGTGTCAATCAGAAAAGCCTGGTAACAAAATGGCGTAATGGTTTAGTGCAATGTACCCCAGATCCCATGTGTCACTACCCAGAGCTTTGGTTTACGTCCATGGTGATGCTACTGGTTCAACTTTGTTGTAAATGAATATTAAACTACAATATTTGGAGAGGAAGCCACATCAGCCTAAGCTGGTTTTCATGTGGGTCCTCAATCCTGCTCGCATTGGAATTTGGAAATGTAGGTTTTTGTGGAGAGAAGAAAACCGGAGAACCCTGGTAAAACCATTGGAGCAAGGCAAGAACGAACAACAAAATTCAAACCACTTATGGCACCTGGCCAGAATCGAACCCGGGTCACATTGGTGAGGTCTGCACTCACCACTGTGCCATCCTTGCTTCATGTTGGTGAATCAGTTTCTCATATATCCACCAGGGGTGTGGAGAGGCACTATGACAGAAAAGTGTCTTGCCCAAGAACTCACTACAGTGGGATGAGAGAGGCAGTGTGAAAGTGAAGTATACTGCCTCTAGGACACAATCCAATGACCCTGGCCAAGCTCAAACTCAGATCACTTGATCTGGAGTCAACTGCACTAACCACAAGGCCACCACTTCTTCCACAGCTCAACAGGGATTAGCTGTAAAACTCTTTGTCACTTAATTTTATGAAAATCAAAGAAGAAGTGGGAATAAGTCGCTACACATGATACACATGGTCTGTCTACCAAGTGCCAAATCAGCATATTTACCTGTGATTAAAGAAACTCAGGCAAACACCAAACATCATGTGTATAACACCAAACACAATAGACAGCTTCATTTTGAAAGAGTTGGTGAATGTGAGCTTGTTCACAGCAACTTGCCATATCTGCAATTCAAGGAAACAGAATGCTTAAAATTAAAAGGAACAAAAATCAATTCTGCCTTATACTTTGTTTCGCATCTGTCCTCATTTAACACACCAGCCTCACAGGTACGTTCCCTACACTCATTTATTGTTGATGAGTTTTAGTTTGTTTTATTTTTCCCATTCTGCACTCACTAGAGATCAAAGATCTGGAACTGAAACTCTAAAAACTGTTGGTGATGAGGAGGTAAAATAACATAAATTTGAGATGCATATCTTTTTGTTTTTTCCTACTGTGTTCAGCTTTTGTATTCGCAAGTTTAAGCTATTTTTGATTTAACATATAAACAACATGTTACACATAATTATGATCATTGTTTGCACATAATTTTATCAGTAACATTATAATTATAGTATAGTCGCAATTTAATCTATGCCACGATTGATTTTCGTCAAATTAACACCACATGTACATGAAAAGCAGTTTTTACACCAACCAAAAAAGGCCAGTAGAAAGAAAACACATACTAGCCAAATGTGAATTTCTACAATGAAAGACGGTAACAAGGTGGCTACTGACGACATGAGCCCTGTTAACGTGTGCACTTACTGGATCAATGCCAAAGAAGTAAGGAATCCCTCGATATGTCTCCTTTGGGTTAAGCATGATGTCTTTGGATACATTGCCATAACCTGCAAGGGTGCTTTTGCTGAAAAAAAAAAAAACACAGGTCCAAAAATCTCTGTCCAAGTCTTTTCAGCCAGATTTAAGTCCTCTTTCAGCCACAGAAATTAGTTTGGTTTAATGAAACCCCCACAGCCCTAAGCGACATCCCTGTTATATCATAAAAAGATAAAAAAATGTTCCCCGTGTCTGTCATGTTGCACAGAGGGTTGTTAAAAGTAGCTGGCAGCTGGCAAAGATCACAACATATTATTTCAAAATAGTGGGAGTACCTCTGTTGGGCTATTTGTCTGATTCTTTAGAAAAAGATGGCAAAATGAGCTACCTACTCAAGCCATAGATGCAAACCGAGACTAACCATAAACAACTATCATAAATTTCAACATTTATCCCACTGGTCCTTCAATACATGTGGCACAGTGAGAAAAATTCCGTAAAAACATTATACAGGTAGGCAGTGGTAAAAATGTAACTAAAACTGGAACTAAAACTGAGAAATAATGTGAAAACTGATTGAAATGAGGTGCAAACTTGGTTTGAAAGGGGTAACCTTTGCTCAAGCTCGAGACTTAATAATGCTGCACAGGAAACCCAGCCAGGTCGCACAAAGCCCAGCTGTAACACCAACAATAAAGCCAGCTACTTCAAACTTGTGTGAACCCTGTGTACAGGGTTCATACCCTTTTTCAGAAACAAATTTCCAGAACTTTTCCTGGGATTGATTTTTCAAGGACACTAAAATTTGTATCAACCCTTTCACTCCCAAGATCTCAATGTTAATTCTCGTTGTTGTCTGCCGTACATTTCATATTTTTTTACTTGAGTTTAGCAGATTTCCAGAACTTTCCAGGACCAGTAGCCTTTTTCCAGGACTTTCCAGTCCTGGAAAATGCCACAATAAACTTCCAGGACTTTCCAGGTTTTCTAGGACCTGTACGAACCCTGTGTGTAAATCTATTTTAAACAGTCAACTATCAGACTTTCTTTAAATACCTGATGCTTTCCCAGTTTCCACTAAGATCCCATGCAGTGCCAAAGATATTGAATGACTTTGAAAAGCAGTCATTGTATATAAAGCCAGTATAGATGGCAAACAGTCCCATCAACAAGACAATATAGCGACCATCAAATATGGTATCAAACATCTGAAACAAAAAATTGAATTATTTTGTAGGCAGTAGGCAGGATAACAAAAGTAAGAAGGCATTCAACTGAAAGGTCAGATATGTAGTTCTTCCTAGTAAAGATATTAAATGAACAGAACTCTACTAAAACAGCAAAATTTCCAGCAGCTAGCACTTTTTTACAAGGCCGTAAATAAAGGGCACTTTCCAATAAACCAAAAGTCTGAAACTTTCGAAATAGAGGTAAATGGTATGGAAATTTCATTCAAAAGTTTCTGAAGATCTAAAAATAATAAAGATTTTATTGTTATAAAAATATTTCCAAAATGTGAGTCATATGAACAAAAATCCTGGAGGAAGATCACATGAAATGGAGATTCCTGGCCAGAAATTTGCAAAGCCTTGGGTATGCATGTACATTATGAGGTCATCCATTTGCCACTGAAAATTTCCCGAAATGCAAACCAGAACTTTTGGATGAATGGAAAGCACTCAGAGTGATACTTTCAAGCACAGAGTGGCATTTTAAAGTGCAACTAACCCCCAAAATTATTTTTCCTTTAACAAAATCTACTAGTTTTCCCAATTACTTCAGCAAAAAAATTATCTCGATTGATAAAATCCCCGCGTTTCTACAGGCGTTTAAAGTTGTAATTTCTAGTCCCACGACCGAGCAAAATGGGATTTGGGTCGGGCTTCTAGTGACGTCATCGAAGGAGCTGGGCTCAAATAACTCAAGAGACTTTGACTGGGCTTCGAGCCCTGTGAAAACATAGTTGGGGTATTTGTGCCTCATATTTTATCAAAAATGGAAAGAACTGTATCATCTAGCAACACAATTCGGAGTCTAGCTACGATTCGGACAGCTACGATGTATACATTTTTTTGCATTTCGAAGCGCGGGTCGCCGAGCCCGCCATATCGACAATTTGCCGGGCCATTTGGCTTATAAAGTTTAAAATAATGGCGAAGAGTTATAAAGATGTCAATGAACACGAAGAGTGGAACTTTGACTTTACAGAACTTGTAGAATTTGGAGTGTCAAAACATTTCTAGATTCAAAAATTTGTCTTTTCGCTCCGTATGTATGCATAGTCAATTAGTGCATTCGAACATAAACATTGCAAGCTACACAAATGGGCATATTTCGTACTGGTAATGGAAATTCCTTCGACAAGATCTTGACAAAAGGTTCAGTATAGTGTCAGATAAATGAATACATTTCTCCCGGCTTCACTGTTCTTTTGTTTGAACAGCCCTTTTAATGTAAGTGGAGAACTCTCAGGTTATTAATTAATAGCGTATTACTAACCCAATTTAGTTTGCGTTTCGGTTGACAACAAGCGCATCCTCTTTCAGCGTGACAATCTCAGTCGGTAGAGTCGAATCTATATGTTAATGGTTTGTCTTACTTTCCTTATACTCATCAATGCTTGATTCGTTTTAAGTTTGTAATTGAGATATATTTCGTTGCTCAAGGAACAAAACAATTGTGTATGCGGCAGGGCCTTTGAGAAACTCGGCCGGATTATCCACGTCGCGCGTGTGGTTGTATATAAAATCCACAAAATACATACCTAGTTTAGCAGTTCGAAGCTTCACTAATCTTAATCGCCTCGTTGTAGGACGTAAGTTCGCTTACTGTTTGTTTTGAAAACTCTCTATTTCAAGGACAAAAACTCGAATGCGTTTAATTTGCCGTATAATTTTCTCACCTAGTTTCCATTATTTTGGTCTGGGACTCAAGGGATCGTTTGAATTGACTAGGCGTATGGCTCCAAGCTTACCCCAAATTCGTGTCATATCTAGATCTATCTACCTTGGCAATGTCGAGCTTTGCACTAGAAGCTAGAGAAGAATATACAGGCCATGAAAATCTCTAGGTGTTTACAGTAGCGGCGAAACCGAGATTGATAAACTCCTCGATGGCTTACTCTTTCGGTCCGACCAAGTCAGCCCACTTCTTCCGTCTTTCTCTCGCTTCTGGACGAGTGCCATCGAGATAGAGGTATTGAATGAAGAAGAATACTCTCTCCTAAGCTTTTTGTAATGCTACTGCCTCCAACAACACATCTTCCTTGCATTTTGCAACGATTTTAAATCACACTATCGCATGTTCGCATATGTCGTTCTCAGAACCAAAACATTGTTACTCCTGCGATATGTCACGAGCCAACTCGTCCCATTCTCCGCTATTCCTCGGTCGTGGGACATGGAAAGGCCAACGATTTTAAATCACACTATCGCATGTTCGCATATGTCGTTCTCAGAACCAAAACATTGTTACTCCTGCGATATGTCACGAGCCAACTCGTCCCATTCTCCGCTATTCCTCGGTCGTGGGACATGGAAAGGCCAATTTTACGAACTTTGAAAATTCATAGAAAATTAACGAAAATAGCTAGGACGAGAATTTTTTTGCAGTGGTGATCAGGAAAACAAGGAGATTTATATAAGCGAAAAACAATTTTGGGGGTTAGTTGCACTTTAAACCCCCAAGTAACATCAACTTTCAAACCACTATCTTCAGTAAATTGATTTTTACCTCTCCCCCTTCTTTATAGTTTTGCAGTTTTTTTTCATTCAGCACCAACCACAATGCAAACAGGAACATGATCAAGCCATGGCCGCAGTCTCCAAACATGACCGCAAAGAGGAAGGGAAATGTGATGATGGTAAATAAAGCTGTAACGGAAAGAAACAGACAGATCCCTTGTAGAACCAGACACTATGTGTAATCTATTTAAATCCTATGTCATGAGGCTATGTAAAGGGTATGTAAAAGGTGCATATGGTTCATATAGAGGCCTTATTCAAAGGCTATGCTACACATATGTCTCATCTATTTATTTTGGAGGGAAACACTATGTTTTTGCTAGTCAAATGGAACCTTAACATAGTATATTAAAAGACTATGTAGTTTTTTAAAAAAGTTTCCAAAATTTAAATAGCTTTAACACAGTGTCTGCATAGGCTTTAGATACAAATCACATAGTCTCTAAATAACGCATGGAAGGTTGAAAGATGGACCTAGGACAATTACATAGCACTTGCATAGGGATAACATTGGACATAAATAGTTAAGGTTTTGAATAGCAGTGCAAATATAGGGATAACAAAGCTTTCACATAGTGCCTACATATGCTTTAAATGCAGTTCACATAGCATCTGATGAGACAAAAAAATATAGGCTTGCCCATGGGCAAGTTATATAGCACTGACATAGGAATAACATAGGACATAAATAGGCTTGAACTTGGTTTTTAATATTAGTGGGACAGCATTAAAATAGGGATAACATAACTTTTAAAAAACTGCTTGCAGATGCTTCAAAAGTGCAATCCACATACCATTTGATATAGCCCTGACATACATGTAGGGATAAAAAAGCTTAAAATGGTGATTTTATAGCTTTAAGTGTAAATGTAGATGACATGCCCTACCACCATACAATCTGCAAAACTTAAATTTAAACCATGGGGTAAAATAATGCCCTTACTTTTTAGAAAATAACTAATCAACACAATAACTGCAGGTTTTGTTTCAACTGTATTTTAATGTTGACCTCATTAAAACTCCTCAATGAAAAAAAGAAAGGCTCTGTCTAGACCAAAGCTAACCAAAAAATTACACTTTGTTTAATCAATCAAATGTCTTCCACTTCATCTTGATTGTGTATTGTTGCTTTCAGCCTGTGAAAGAAAAAAAGTTTGAATACGGTATTATTTGCCTGATCCATTCATATGTTTTGCTGATTGACTTTTCTTCAGACAGTCCAGGATATTTCCTTGGTGTATGTTCTGATATTAAGACCCTAACTGACTCATCTGCTCACCCAATTCAAAAAGTTTCTTAAAGTTATCAGCCACAGAGGCTTAAAAGGGAGAGGGATGATTAAAAGATACAGTATCATAAAGAATCATTTTTGTTCATAGTTCAACTGCAAAATTTTCAATTAATAAATAGTAATATTTCCTTCATACCAATACCTTTTTACGTTGCAGGCTAATAATGGTATTACATTTCATCCGCATTGCCTGCTTAATGGTGCTGCGGGACATTGGTGGTGGTGGCTTTGGTGCTTCACCCTCCTTTGATTGCTTCAGGGTTGGTTCCTTAGTTAGTTTGGCAACCATTGAAAAATCTGAAAATACAAATCAAGGTTGAAAATGGTCCAGGAGACAAAAAGAATTGAAATTCAACCAAGCTTAATTTTTTTTTCTGAATTTAATTTTTACCTACAACATATAATACACTGTAACCAATTCAACAGCCATCAGGTACAAAAATTCTTGGAATTTCCTTAAATAAAAACATCCTAAGGCTGTGTAATAAGGCCTGATATGCACCTGCCCAGAAAACCAGTTGTTATCACAAAATTACTACTTGACTATACAGCTATCAAGATACAGCTATCAAGATGACTTACATGTACTGCTGGAAAGGTTTACATGTGCTAGGTTATAAGAATTATACTAGGGCCGCGAAGCGGGCTGAAGTAATAATTCAGATTATATTAACAGACAAAGTGAGAAATATATGAGAAAACAAATGGTACCTACCATTTGTTTTCTCATATATTTCGAACGGAGTCTGTGTAATATAATCAACAATATACAAATTTGACATTGTTTTATATTACATCATACAGTGTATTTCAGGGAAAGGGATTTTCTTATATAATGCACCCTGACATTATCTTTGCCTCTAAGCACTTACCAGTTATTGCTTCCACCACATCCTGGTCAAGTTCATGAAGCCGCCTCCCTTTTAATTCCTCTTTGGGATAGAATATCCCTAGGAGGGCACAAGCTAGTGCTGTGCGTGTTGCTGCATCCTTTACTGCTGCCTTGACCTTGACCGGGCAACACCACACTCCACCTGATATTTCCTCCCACTGTAATGTCAGAAAAAAATATACAAAATCATGAAATTACTTTTTATAATGCGAACAGCTGATGAATAAATAAATAAATAAATAAAATAAATAAATGAATACCTTAATTGACCACTCCCCCAATAGGGCTTTTCAGGGCCAATGATGACACAAATAATGTAAATGGACATAACATGGTAAAAAATCCCAACTGGCAGGAGGCAAACCAGTTGGTCATCTACATGTACAAGCATGATCAAGATCGCGTTAATTGATTTTTAGTGTTATGCAAGAGGATATTTTGTAATTGAAGCTATCTCTATTCTGCTGTTAAACTAATACAAGTGTTTAATTTCTTCCTTTCCTTTTACTGAATACATTTGCAATGTTCAATGAAACGTTGAGAACTTACCTTTTTTGCAATGCCAACAGACCTTGGTACCTTCCCATATTTGGCAGAATCAACTATTGTTGTGCTTGGCTGCATAGTTTTCAGTGTCCCTATAAACACAAACCATTTCATAACCTTTAAAGCTTGAATGTTGTGTTTACTAATGCTGGAGCTGTATTAAAGAGGATTCTGGAGGAAATGTTTCACAAGCAAAATATACATTTACATACATAATTTATATTTGAACTTCAAGGCATGTCCAAGTGGCATAACTTCTATCATCAGACTCTAATATACAATCACTCATTGTGCTCAAAACACTTCAAAGATTGGCAACTTTGTCACAAGCTTAGACTCACTTAATTCTGCTTGAGCTTGTTGCAGCTCTATCCGAGCATCATCCAACTCTTTTTGCATATCCTCTAGCTCTTCTCTAGCATCCCTCAACTTATCTTCTAACAGCTCTTTCTCTTCCTTACACAAGACACTGATACACTTTGGGGGTTGGTGTTGCTTGGGCTGTTTGCCTCCAAAGTGTGGATGTGCTGGCTTTGTCTTAGAATTGGTGGAGCGTGATGCTGGATTTGGTCCCAAAATCTCTGTGATGACAAGTTCATCATGCTGAGAGCAGATGGTCAACTCCCTTTCTTTTTGTGCTTTAGAAACTTTTTGTCTTTTCCTATTTTCTTTCCCTTTGTGACTTTGGGGCACTTGCTTGCTTTTCTTTCCTAACAGTTTAAGGGAAATCAAACCAAATAATGTCAATCTTTCAGCTAAAGAGATGACTCACAATGAGAAAGACAGACAGGTGGCAATACTACAGTGCATTCATGCCCTGAACATTTATTCCCCATAATGGTGAACTAATATAAAAGTTCCATGTCACATCTTTGTTCAGATCTTTTCCCAACCAATTTAATTGTGTATCAGATTTGCTTTTACAGTTCAACCTGTATTAAGGGACCACCTTCAGGACTTTGAAAAGTGGCCGCTTAATAGAGGTTGGCCGCTTAACAGAGGAACAATATAAACTGGATTGAAGGCAGTAAACATGATTTTATTACCTCTAGATAGCAAAATATTTTCAAAAAGTGAACATATATGAAGACAAATCCAAAATTCAAGATATTTCATGTACGATTTATTTAAAATAATCTGTCAATGCTTGAAAATCTGCTGGCCGCTTATTGGAAGTAAAAATGATGTAAACAATACACTTGTGACGGCAAAAGGGTGGCCCCGGTTGCTTAATAGAGGTGGCCATTGAATAGAGGTATCAAATACAGCAGTTTACTGACAAATAAATTGTAACTTTGGAAAGTGGCTGCTTAATGGAGAGTGGCCATTTAATAGGTTGCCACTTAATAAAAGTTGGATTGTAGTTACTTGATCAAATCTCAGTATCACCCCACTAACAAACAGGAAAATATAAACTGCATTTCAGCTGTTTAAAAACTTGGATCTTTACCTCTGGTTGTGTAGAAAGAAATCAAAAGAGAGACCTCTTACCCAAATCATTTGATTCCTTAAGTATTGGCGAGCAAACTGGACCTACAATCAAGATACCAAACTTCATTAATAATATTAATATGTATTAACCTTTAAGTTGTCATATCTTTGTTAATTTTAGCAGCATATGTTGAATGAGGTGAAGGGAGATGGGGCTGCAGAACAAATACTGTTCTCGCCTGCAGTTTATCAACAAGGGCAGAAAGCAAAAGATTTCTGAAGGTTGCCTGCTCGCAAACAATAACAAATTAATTTTGGTGAATATGTGTTTGGTAATTAGACTGAACTGTTAACAATACTTTGCAAACTAATTTTATCGCGAGAATGTCATTAATATTGTGATACATTGTAACTTAAGTGGCACATACTTTCGTTTTCATCACTTGCTTCACTGTCATTGTTTTCCTCAAAGTCTTGCCCAAAAGTCTTCTTCTTTCTCTTTCTTTGAACATTGTTTGTTGAGGTGTCACAAGTACCCACCACAGTACTGTCATCATTACCACCATCGACTGCTCTGTCCAATTGCTTCTCGGCATCACCCTTGGAATCTGATCGAAGTGCAAGGCAAAACTTAATTTAAATTTTATGAAAATGTAACACCAGTCTACAATAAAATTGACCAGCATAGAGAGATGTAAAAGCTACCTTTTTGAGCCTTTGACATTTGTTAAAGCTGAGGAGCTTATGCCTTGGTGATAGACTACATGTAACTCTTGCAAAATAATCTCTATGGTTACTGTATAGCTGTTTATGCAACCACAGTTTTCACTTAAGTGGTGTAAAAACCAAAACCAAGTACAAACTCCTGCCAATCACAACAGTGGAAAACAGTGCAACGAACCAATCAGCACTCAAAGCCATTCCACACAGCCAGTGCCAAGTGCTGGAAAATACCTGATTGGTTTTGGTTCTCATTGGTGAGAAAGTGGCTTGAGTTTTTCTGACTAATCACAGAGCTTAGTAAAGCAAAAGCCAAGTAATCATAATTACTTTCGACACTCGAAGACTGCCCCAAAAGGGCAAACGTTGAGGAGTAAACTTAACTGAGAGAGATTTCAGATTGCGTACCACTTGAATTCACAAGGAATCAAACATAGACATGACTGTATACCGTGGAGTGATTGTATTGTGCCTCCCCAGATGTCCTTTCGGTAATGTAGGTTGACAGTTGCCCCGGGCTCCATCTTCCCTCCATTCATAACAGTGAGGGTTCTGATTGGTCTCACTTCAAGTTCTTCCCTCCCTAGGGTTACACCGTTTTGCGAATTCCAACAAATCAATGCATACATCTAAAGAAAAGCAAACGAAAGGTCAGCACTGTCAACGATGATTTAAGTTCATATATAATCAATCATTCAACGATCAAGAGTGATTCAATGTTACTTAAAGTACTTCAACCCTTCACGATTTAGCAGCAGACATAAGCTGACAATACAAAACAACTTCCACTATTCAAGATAAAATTCACGAAAGCTTACAGAGCACACACTGAGTTAAACACATGTTCATCCAACGTTTCTACATTTCAAGCGCTTTGATCTGTTAGTAATTGCTTGCAGTTAACATGCAGGCTTAATTAGGTGTAAGATAAGTACCTATTAATTTCTTACCTTTCAAAAATCAGGAAAATTAAGTCTTGACTCGACAAGGTACAGGTAAGTCTTATACAAATACAACGTGCTCAGGACAAAATCCTCTGGACAAGAACCCTAACGCTGGAGAAACACGCTTCCACTCGAACAGACGCTGTGAAATATCTCACATTGGTGTGATCTTTACCGTTCTTTCTTTACTGCTCACTCTATTGGCTAAGACTTTCTTTGATTTTAGCCGCACGTAGGTTTCATTCGTGTTCGCCATCTTCACAAAACCTTGCCGATGCTTAGTAGCCAGGCAACTTTGCATTTGTAACCAGGCAAAGCGTTCGTGTGTTAATGGCGGACAGACGAGAAGTCGCTTTCTCCAATCGAAAGTAATTGTAAAATGTCGAATTCAAAGTGGAGTAAACGTTGGTTATACGACACTACAGTTGGGGTTCCAAAAACGACAAGGTGGCGCCGTAGAATTAACTTTACCAACCTCCCTCTTGAAGAGAACGTAACGGTTGACAACGTTCGTAGCGAGTTTACATCTGAGGTGATTGAAGATCTGAATCATACCTCTCCGTTCAAGAGGCAAAAACTTTTAGGCGATTGTCTTTGTGACGAAGACAGTGAGGCTGATCTTGAAAGTGATACAAACGAAGATGATTATGAAGAGCTTGGAAACGAAAACAGTGAGGTTGATCTTGAAAATGATCCAAAGGAAGATGATCATGAAGAACTTGGTTATGAAGGTGAGTGTTTTTGCAGTCTTCTCATCGTGAAACTATTGTAGTCCAAGTCAAGAGTTGATTCACCATAATTATCAGAGCTTCCAACGATAGGCTTTTCTTCAATTTGCAGCGGGAAAAGGTCTTGAAATGGACATGGCAACATCAGAGTTTGCTCCAGTTAATAAAATTGATGAAGGAAGCTTAGCACCCGATTTTTGGCAGAATATTAGCTGTGCTTTTGAAGTACCTGAAAGTGATTATTGTTTCGAAAATAAAAAGTATTTGCACAATGAGAAAGATATGGAGCTGTCTTATTTTGACCAAGACCCTTTGCTTGCTGATTTGGAATTCAGTGGTGACATCCCCGATATGGAGTGTTTTAAAGAAACATCCAGTGCATGTCAAGAGGAAACAATCAAGGATAATTTGCCACTTTATAAGGACTCGTCCATTAGTGTTGGAGAGAGTTCGTTGTTACTTATGGCCTTTGCTGTACGCCACAAGCTCTCAGGAGTTGCACTAGAGGACTTGTTGGAGCTCATCAATTTCCACTGTCCAAAACCAAACAACTGCATCACCGAACTAAAGGAGTTCCAACTATTTTTCCAAGCTCTGAAGCACCCAATTTTGAAACACTTCTACTGCCCAAATGGAATTTGTAAAGTTTACAGTGGTACATCACAGCCTGAGACTGGAACCTCTTGCACAGTTTGTGGAACCCCTCTGAGTTACTCAACATACTTCATTGAAATACCAGTCATGGAGCAGCTTAAGACAATTTTGTCACGTAAGTCAATTCAGTGCTCTTTCATCATTACATGTATTTCATGCCATATTAAGGTAGCTAGATTTGACACCTTGCAACTTTAAATCTTAATCACAACACATGAAAAAAAGAATACAGGGAATTGACATTCACACCCTCGCTGGGGACAGACTTAAGTTTCAGGTGAAGTGTGTTTTAATAATATCGTAGTTACCATAGCAATGATCAAATGCACTTGACCTAAAACTTTGGTCTATTCTTAGCAAGAGAGTGGGTGTTAATAGCCTTTGTTATTTTTAAATGATCAAGATGTATCACTAGCAAAAAATTCAAGTCAAGCCTCCTAAAGACATTGTTTTAAAAGAGAGAAGTTCAATTTACAGAGAGAGGGGGTCTAATATTAGAGCTCTTACAGTACTGGAATTGATTACCGTGGGAGAAAGGTTTGTTTGTTTACTGAAGTCATAGATACTTAACAGTAATTCAAAAGGATAAAATACCATCATCTGATTATTGTTACTGTTGTAACATGGACTAAAATGTGCTATTATGTTTTTACTATTCAGGGCCAGAAATGATCAAAAAATTAGAGTACCGGTTTAGACGCACCAAGAAAGACCCTGATGCTATTGAAGATGTATATGATGGAGAGTTATACAAGAAGCATGCCTGTCCTGGAGGTTTTCTTTCTAAACCCCATAACATATCATTCTTGGGTAACACAGATGGTGTTGCTTTGATAAGGTCAAATGGCTATGGAGTATGGCCTGTTTACCTCACAATTAATGAAATACCTCCTACAGAAAGGTGTGTTTTCTGGGCCTACATGTGTATCTAATTCAAACTTTAGCAACATTTCTAGGGTGTTAGGTGTGACAAAAAATCAGGACTTAACCTCCAGATTGTGTTACCCCCTGTGCTAATTATTTGGCTTTATAATGCTCAGTTCATTGTGTGAAAATGATGATGACTATTCTGATGTTGACAAATAATTTCAAGATTATTTTAGAGTTTCTCGTAAGTCATAGCACAGTCAACAAAACCATAAGACCAAGATTTACCTTCAGTTAATAGAAGTGAAAAATACTTTGTCTCGTGTCTTGTACCTAGTGTGTTCCAGTATACATGTACATGCAAGATGATTTCATGGCCGGAGATGTAACTGTTTTAGCCTCAACATACCTTTACTAAGGTACAAACAGACTGCATTGTTTGATATTTGTGCTGATGTTTCTCCATTAGGTTCAGACGGAGTAATCGCATATTTGCAGGCTTATGGTTTGGAAAGGGGAAGCCTCATTTTCCAACTTTCTTACGGCCCTTTTCCATCGCCATACGTGAACTCTACTACAAAGGTAACAATATTCCAGCAGTAAAGATTATGTTGAAAATTGAAATAAATGACTTGAAGTAAACAATATATTTTCTTGAACTTAACACTCATTCCATTCATGTTGTTCAAAGACTGGATGACGCTATCCAGTGGATAAATCACTATCCAGCAGATAGTGTGATTTGTTTTGTTAACATTAATTTTATCCACTGGAGAGTGATTTTATCCATTATCCAGCCTTTAGACAACTGAGGCCTGGGCAGGAAATTATAGATATATTCAATTTAACATCTTTTGCAATACTCCTGTGCAGGTGTGCAGATAACAAATTCAGTCACCATTAGAGCTATTTTTCTGGACATGACAGTTGATGCCCCAGCACGTGCTATGTGGCAAGCTATCAAGCAATTTAATGGGTACTGTGGCTGTGGACGCTGTAAAGAGACAGGAGAGCATCTCGATCTTGGCCCTGGTAAGAAGAACAGCAGATGTGGATGTCATGTATATCCATTCAACAAAGCCTTTGCTTCCACAACAGGACATATGGGGGTCAGGAAACATGATGAGGTGAAAGAGCAAGCTCTTGAGGCATTAAAGCAAAGAAGTCAAGGCAAAAAGAATGTAAGTTTGACTCTGTGTCACCAATTCACAGGCCTATTCTTTGATGATGGTATACTGTCATCTGTCCACTTTGTATACATGTATGAACTATTAGCAGGATTGCCAATGGATTGTTACTGGTTTTGTCTCTTTTTTGTGGCTACTGCTGCTTGGCAGCTGTAGCCATATTGCTATCATGTGCATAAGTAAGTAGAGTGTCCAATTTTCGGATTGTGTTCGGAACTATTCGGTCTTCGTGACTGATAATCGAATAGAAATCCATAAGCGCCTCATCGTTGGATAGTGTTCGTTGCCAATCAGAGCATTGACGGTCGCTTGTCGGCCTCTTATTGATCCAAACTTCTTTTCCATTTGCTTGTGCTTCAACACAGACTTCGAGACATCGAGATTAATTTTTGTAGTATTCCCAAGCTCGAAAATTTCCTCAACCACAAAGCAAAAATTATATTTGAAATCCCTTGACATTTCTAAACAAAGATCTACAGTTTTTAGAAGGTCTGGAGGAGTTCTTCCGCGGAAATTCTAGAAAAACTTCAGACTGCCGGGTATGTAGTATGTTAAAAACACAGCTGCTCCATGCTAGCAGACTTTGTTGGACCAAATTATCAGTGCTAGCCATCAAAGATGAGGTCTATTAATGCATTCATTTCTTTTAAGTTTGCAGTTGAGGGTGTTGTTGGTTTGTCATGGGGATTTGGCCTACCATTGTATGACATTGTAAGAGGAACAGTGGTTGACTACATGCACTGCTTGTGTGAGGGTGTCATTGATCAACTTTTGAAACAGTGGTTTGATAAATCCAATTCAAAGAAAGCCTTCTATTTGGGTTCCACCATGGAAAAGATAAGCAAAGAATTGACTGCAATAACCCCAACATGTGATATTACCCGTACCCCAAGGAGTTTGGCAGATGTCAAAGACTGGAAAGGTACTAATAATAATTAGTTATTTTAGTCTACTAAAGTTCACCCTGCAAGTCACACATCTGATAGTTGTTTCAAAAAGAAATACCTTTCTGGCATAGTTTTACTGACCTCACTAATAGTGCTATTTGCCTCAAAATATGGACTATTTAAATGCAAGTTGCGCCTCAAATCAGTTCAAATGAAATATAAATTCTTGGTTTTGCCCTTAAACTTGCTTTTATTCTCATTTCAGCATCTGAAAAAAGGTCATTCCTTCTCTACTACGCTATTCCATTGCTGAGGGGATACTTGCCATCTGATCACCTCTTCTTCTTGATGCTGTTGAGTGGTGGGATGTACAGGTTGCTTAAGAAGTCCATTTCACCAGATGAATTACAGGAAGCTCACACCTATTTAAAACTTTTTGTTGCTCAAGCTCCTGTGTTTTACGGTAAGAATGAATCAAGATTGTCGAAGTACAGAATTGCAGGGGATTTCCAATCTGTTAAGAGTGGTGTTACAGTATTTGGCAATGAATCTAATTTTTTCAGAGTAGTACTTTTAACTTGCATAAAGGAGATCAATATTAAGAAATCTGGAGATGTACATGTACAGTGACCATGCACCAAACAGATCCATTATGTTATATGTAGCTTTCCTCATATTCAGTTGGTCAGAGACTAAGTGATTAACTCAAACTGTTTTCTACAGGCCTAAAGTTCCAGACTTTCAATGTTCATCAGCTGTTGCACCTTCCAGAAGTTGTAAGGGATCTGGGTCCTTTATGGTCTAACTCTTGCTTCCCTTTTGAGGACTTCAATGGTGATTTGCGTGACTTATTCCATGGCACCAGAAATGTGGATGGCCAGGTTTGATATGTTCTTTTTAAGTCAAAAACATTAAATATACATGTAATTATGTTCAAGAATGTACATGTATACCAGAATATTATTGATCATTTTCAGATTGTTACAGCAGTATCAATAATTCAGAAGTTGCCAGAAATTGCTAGATCTACGAACACCTCTCCAGAAGTATTGGGATTTTATGAACACCTCACCAGCAAGCGTTCCCATGCAAGGTAAACAACTTTTCTCTCTTAACCCTTTACTCCCTAAGAGTGACTTAAAGATTTTACTCCAACACTGGATGATTTTACTCTGTCTAACACCAGACGATTTTGCTCAGTCTAATGCCAGCCAATTTCACTCTAACGCCAGACGATTTCACTCTGTCTAACACCAGGCAATTTTACTTGTCAAAGGAAGACCCCTCAGAGGTTAAAGGGTTAAAATGAATTTCTTTGAAATCTCTATCTTATTTAAGTTGGGTTGTCATGTGCCCTGAATATAATGGACTACATACATGTACACAACCACAGATTTTTCAATACTTTACCCTTACATGTTAATTCCCTGAAGGCACGATTATTATAATGAAATAGAGTGTTAAAAAATGAACAAGAGTTGTTGAATGGTTTTGCGAACTGGTCAAATGTTTGCTTGAAAGTGATGTTTCAGAGCACAGCACTGTAGAAGAGATTTTAAATTTTGTTGTCAGCGAGGATTTTTACCTTTTGTTGTAGATTTCCCAAAGAAAGTATTACAGAAACTGCTCATGTTGTTGGTTCTTTGGAACGTGTATGGGGCAATTCGACTCTGCTGAATCAAGAAGAGCTTATGGCACTACCACAACATCATGGAAAAATGTGGGTTTTCCGGCGCTGTCTCGTTAATGGTGTCCTCTTCCACAGCAAGAGTTACAAACGAGTGGTCGCAAGAAATGACTACACTGTTGAATTTTATCACAAAGATAGCACTTACTACGGCTTAATACACACATATGCTAAAGTTGAAGACAAGTGTGCAAGTGCAGTGTGCAATCAACTGAAGTCCTGTAACTGTGCTTTGGCCCATGAGTACTATGCAATTTTGGAAGTCCTGGACATAGATGACGACCAGCTTCCCAAGTACAGAGGGATGACAGTGGTAGACCACATCACAAGAGTAAAAGCATCAAACAGGTGTGAGAAATGCTCTTAATGTTCATTGTGTCAACTTGCATGTGGATATTTATATTTTCCTGGTCCCAAAACAGTAGCAACAAAGCACATTTCAAATGAGCACCCATCACCATTGTTGGAGAACTATGCTTTCTTAAATACTTTTAATTCTATCACTGCATAGGCACCATAAATGACGTAGCATTAGCTTCCAATCATAAAAACAGTAACACTTTGAAGGACCATCCACATAATTGTAAAACAAACCAACTGCACATACCCCTCTACTAATCCTGTGAAAGAAACATCACAGGTGCGGAATATATGTAAGCCTTCTTTTCCTTTATTGTGACAGTACTTTCATTTTCTTATTTGTAGACTCCTTGCTGTCCGTGTGGTGAACATTCTCAGGAAGTTTGTCAAAGTGGATGTTTTATCTGGATCTTATGTTTGCTCACTGCCAAATTCGATTGAGAAAGACTAATAACCAGATGCACAAATACCAATTGAAGTGATAGTCTACTTTTAGGACTGACTTTTTAAGGCATACCTTAATAAGGCAATAGTACCCATCCAAAACCATTATTTATTAACCAGCAAGGCAAATAAATAGCATTTTGCAAAAGCTACATATATGTTAACACTCCTGATACTGGATTCTACACTGTGTGCTATTTAAAAGCTATTTCTCAATGACATGCAGCAAATACATAGGAAGTGTTCATTTTAGGGAATATACAAAAAATGTATAGCAGTATGTGAAAGCTATGTAACCTTTGACTTCTGATACTGGATTTACGGTGTGCTATGTAAAAGCTATTTTTTCAGTGACACACAGCAAATGCATAGGAAGCCTGCACTTGCTGTATCCATGACATAGGAAATGTATAGCAGTATGTAAATGCTGTGTAAATGTTTCACCACAAAGGAGGCGTTTCCTGTGCTATGTAAAAGTTATGTTTCATAGTCACATAGTTAATACTTAGTATGTATTTACTATGTGTGTCAAAAGTGAATCATGGTCTCCATGTAACATAGCCCTCAAATAGCTATTTTAAAACTAGGTGATGATTTTGAATAGTGTTTATATAGATATTTTTGAACTATGTAATTTTTAAATAGTCTTTTCATAGTTTTGACATGTGCCTTACATATCGTTAACTATGTAGTGTAGCATGTGACATAGTTATCATATAGAGCATCTGGAGCAATAAATAGCTTCAACATAGTCCAACATAGTAAT
>OZ026601.1:30518317-30540817 GCA_964020085.1 Micromussa lordhowensis | reverse complement strand
GCGAGCTTCGAAAAGTATTCGATTTCTCCGGTTCTATTTGGCACAATTAGATGATTCAAACGCTGAAATAGTCCAAATTTACAGAAAAGGTGTTTTATCGAAGTCTTACGATGCGCCGTAAACATTCATTTAATTTTTGACAGGGAAAAGTTTGCATGCCCTCTGCACGCGCTGGCAAGACAATTGAGAAAGCTCTTTGAAATTTCACGGCATGCCGGCGACCTTTGAAAAGTTTTCGATTTCTCTGGTTCTATTTGGCACAATTGGATGATTTAAACACTGAAATAGTCCAAATTTACAGAAATGGTGTTTTATCGAAGTTTTTACGATGCGCCGTAAACATTCATTTAATTTCTGACAGGGAAAAGTTTGCCCTCGGCCCGAGCTCGCAAGACAACATCGAGAAAGCTCTTTGAAATTTCACGGCTTGCCGGCGACCTTTGAAAAGTTTTCGATTTCTCTGGTTCTATTTGGCACAATTGGATGATTCAAACGCTGAAATAGTCAAAATTTACAGAAAAAGTGTTTTATCGAAGTTTTTACGATGCGCCATAAACATTCATTTAATTTTTGACAGGGAAAAGTTTGCCCTCGGCCCGAGCTCGCAAGACAACATCGAGAAAGCTCTTTGAAATTTCACGGCATGCCGGCGACCTTTGAAAGGTTTTCGATTTCTCTGGTTCTATTTGGCACAATTGGATGATTCAAACGCTGAAATAGTCCAAATTTACAGAAAAAAAGTGTTTCATCGAAGTTTTTACGATGCGCCGTAAACATTCAGTTAATTGTTGACAGGGAAAAGTTTGCCCTCTGCACACGCTGGCAAGACAATTGAGAAAGCTCTTTGAAATTTCACGGCATGCCGGCGACCTTTGAAAAGTTTTCGATTTCTCTGGTTCTATTTGGCACAATTGGATGATTCAAATGCCGAAATGGTCCATATTTAAAGAAAGATTGTTTTGTCGAAGTTCTTGCGTTGCGCCGTTTACATTCATTCAATTTTTGACAGCGTACAGTTTGCTTTCGGCACGCGCCAGGCCAGAAAAGATCTTTGAAATTTCACGGCATGCCGGCGAGCTTTGGAAACTATTTCGATATTCCTGGTTGTATTTTACATATGCGGATGATTCATTCGCTGAAATAGTCCAAATAGACAATAAAGACACACCTTGTTTCACATGCTACGGCATTTTATTACTGCATTTGGATAAATACATAAATCTTCATTTAGCTAGTTGTGAGAATCCTTGTTGTACTTAATGATATATCTGATATTAATATAAACAAAATTTAAAGTCCTATCCTAAAACAACGTTTAAAAAAACTATTGAGCACGCTCAAACCGGTGTGCGACACTTGCAGACTGCAGACTGTAGACTTTTTCACTAAAATACTGTATTCCATTTCCATTACCAATAGCTAACCGTAAACAGGCTAACCTGAGTGCTATTCAGGCTAACCAGAGTGCTATTTAGACCTAAATGTAGTCTGTAGTCTGCAGTCTGCAGTCTGCAGTCTGCAAATGTCGCACACCACGCTCAAAATAAAACTTGCAGGTAGTACTGATTTCAGCGCACACAAAAGTAATGTATAGTAAACCTTAGTCAATCTTGTCGCCCCCCATCCCGCTTTTTCCTCCGTAAAAACTCATCGATAGCCACCACACATTTCCTCCACGTTGACTCCTCATTTGCTGGGGCACAAGGATAAAACTTAAAAACATACTTCTTGATCAAAGCCATCTTCCCAGGGTCCAGAGCCATCTTCCCCCTAGTTCCTGTACAATTACGATTAACTAATTCCTCCGGCTTGAAAACCACATTTAAAAACTTCGCAGCGAAATTCCCCACACTGCAACTTGCCCGTTTTAAAACTAATGCCTCCCCCATAAACTGCCCTCCCTCCTCTTCAAATGAATGTTCCCGTGAAAAATTAGAAACGTAACTTGTCCCCATATTTGTCCTTCCCACAAGATTTGAAATATCCCCTAAAGCTCGATGCTGATTATTACCCCCTGAAATGTCCAAAGAAACGTAACTTGTCCCCGTATCTGTCCTTCCCACAGCGTTTGAAATTATTAAATTATTACCCCCTAACTGGTCCCCAGAAATATAATTTGGCCCTGTACTTGTCCCTCCCGTGGCATTTGAAATGTCCTCTAGAGCTCTATGCTGACTATTACCCCCTAACTGGTCCCCAGAAACATAATTTGGCCCTGTACTTGTCCCTCCCGTAGCATTTGAAACATAATTTGGCCCTGTACTTGTCCCTCCCGTAGCATTTGAAATGTCCTCTAGAGCTCTATGCTGACTATTACCCCCTAACTGGTCCCCAGAAACATAATTTGTCCCCGTATTCGAAATGTCCTCTGACTGACTTCCCACACTAAACCCTTCTATTCCCTCCCCTACCTCGCTCTCCCACGTATGTGACACATCCCCTAATCTCTGACTGAAATCCTTACACACGTGCTCTCTCTCTCTCTCCATGAAGTCCGCGATTAACTTAAAAAGAACCTTTTGATTTTCTAGGACCTTGTCTAGCTTTTTATGTATAGATACGTCTTGTTCATCTTCGAGAATATCGTCCAGAAAGCTCAGCTGGTCATTAAAACGCCTTACTGGTTTTGAGGCTTTCAGAGGAGCGACGGCTGCAAGCTTCGGGGTAGATGATGATCTCGATGGGGACACTTCTCGTTGAGGCGATGCAGGCACCATCACAACAGATTGCCGATCCGGTGACAAGGGCTGCGTCACAAGGTCAGACGGATGAGGCTGGTTACAGGCGGCAGTCTCCTGCTCAGTCATCGTTTCGATTGGATCACTAGCTGGGTCCACGGAAAGGAGGACCTTACATTCATCCTGTCAAAGAGATAACAACGTTTGTTGATTTAGTATCCGCTAAATTCCGTCAGATCGTTTCACTTTTAAGGTGGCCAAGGTTTTGACAGAGATAATATTAAAACACCGTTTCATCATTGCCTATAACATGTAATAAGTTTGAGAGGACTGCAATGAAAATACAGTGTATAGCACGATAAATGATAACCCTATGGAGTCACCTTAACCGATGACAAGTTTTTTTAGTTCTATTCTCGGTTTTCATGTGACGTAGTCAAATTCCAAAATTTAAAATTACCTTTCCTTCAAAACAACTTAGTAATAAACTTTATCTAGAGAATCGAATTTTATTGCACAGGCGAGTTACCTTCTTTCCTTTTTTGTTTTTACTGTTGTCATTCTTCTCACTAGCTTTGTGCGTCTTCTTCGTGGCTTCCTTTTCCTAAAGTTGAAAAAATATCTCTTAGTCCAAAGCCCATAACATTTAACTTCAATCTGATTACTTGCACCTCTCATTACAATTCAGTTACGACTATTTTACGGCACAGTTTTAACCAGCATGAAGTTTGTTCAAATATGGAGGTGAGTGATGGATAAATGAATTAGTGAATTAAGGAATTAATGAAGGCATAATTAAGTGCAGTTACATTATATTAAGTGAATAAAGGCTTTACGGTTTCTTGAATTAAAAAAAAGCCCGAACGTTTTGATAGAAACTGATAAGCGCGCGTACACAACAGCAAATGTCAAATTGGCAATTAATTCAGTCCGTGCGAGTTAACTCTCTAAAGCGTGAAGTTTAATACTAAGCAGAAATGATTGAAATCGTTATTTGAAATCGTTATTAAGTGCAGTTACATTATATTAAGTGAATAAAGGCTTTACGGTTTCTTGAATTAAAAAAAAGCCCGAACGTTTTGATAGAAACTGATAAGCGCGCGTACACAACAGCAAATGTCAAATTGGCAATTAATTCAGTCCGTGCGAGTTAACTCTCTAAAGCGTGAAGTTTAATACTAAGTAGAAATGATTGAAATCGTTATTTGAAGGAAATTTCAGTTAGAATTCTACTAAAACAATTCAGTCCGTGCGAGTTAACTCTCTAAAGCGTGAAGTTTAATACTAAGAAGAAATGATTGAAATCGTTATTTGAAGGAAATTTCAGTTAGAATTCTACTAAAACAATTAGATTATTCGCTCTCGATTTCTATGAGGCGATAGTTGATTCGGCCTTCGGCCTCATCAACTGTCACCTCATAGAAATCTCGAGCTCATAATCTAATTGTTAATTATCAAGTCAGTTGATAACAACCGAATTATCTTAAACCAGCATGAAGTTTGTTCAAATATGGAGGTGAGTGGTGGATAAATGAATTAGTGAATTAAGGAATTAATGAAGGCATACAATGTAAGTTAAGTGCAGTTACATTATATTAAGTGAATAAAGGCGATAAGTTTCTGATATGAAAATAAGTATGTAATAATGTGAATTGGCCACCGTAAAGAGATTCGAAAGCTGACGTTAGCCCTTATCTTTATGGTGGCTAATTCACATTATCAACTCAGTTGATAAAACCGAATTATCTTACATTATATTAAGGTTACTTTAAAAAGTCGAGACATAGCAAGACGACGAACTAGCGCATTTCATTGGGAGACCGAGAGGAGACTTCGATCGTTCTTGGATTCTGCATGCGCTTAATAAAAATCTCATCTTACCTTACGAGGTTTCTTTCTGGCGGTCTGTGCCTGGTTTTCTTTGTCAGTCGTGGCTGGTCCAGTTATTTCGGCAGAGAAGGAAAGGTCTTTTTCATGTAACACACTGTAATTATCTATGGAAAAAATGGAAACAGTTAAAAATGTATCGACGGTAATGTATCAAGAGGTAAGTCGACAAGCATGTTTTCAATATAGGTGTATTAAATGGTAAAAGTCATGATGTAAAAAGTATCATTCGCCACTACTTAATATGTGAAATAAATATATTTACGTATGATATAACTGTACTTACTACTTAGTGCAATAACTTTCGCGGGCACGTGTTCCCCCTGCCAGTTCACTGTGACGGTTGCGCCAACTACAACTGCATCTTTCTCTATAATGATCCGCGTAGGGGCAATTCCAGTTTTACTCTCTTCGGAAAAATAAAACAGAGCCTTCGATGGCAGTTGTGTCTGACGACATAACTGTCTAGCGGACATTTTGACGTGATGGTGAGTTTTGTAATACTACGAGGACGAGAGGAAGCGACTGCAAGAGTAATCAAATTACTATGATGGTTTTCAACGCGAGCGCTCTTTTATAGTACGTGTGCAAGGAGCTTTGTTTAAAACGGATCGAAATCCCATGTCATTGATTGGCTGTTAAGTTTGCCATTGTAAACGGAGGATCGAAAATCCAGTCGTTGATTGGATGTATAATATTCAAATTTACTCATTGTTTACGGTGGATCGAAAAATCCTTATCATTCATTGGTTGTTGTTTTTTCATTGTTGTCTTACTGAATAGTTCGGCTACTGCGACTCTGGTTTATTGCCGTTTATTGTTGTAAGAGAAATTTAACATCATGGGTCGTTTAACGGATGAGCAAAAAGCAAAAATCGTGATGCTTAGAGATCAAAATACTAACATCAGCCAAATTGTAAGAATCCTTGCCCAGGACGGCTGCCCCATAAGTCGTCTCAGTGTAAGACGATTTATAAGGCGGTTCCAGGAAAGGCAGTCATTTGCCAATGCACCACCACCCGGCCGTCCAAGTGAGACTGTCACTCCTGAAATCTTGAACTTCATCGATATTGAAATGGAAAAGAATGACGAACTCACATCACCGAAACTTCGGCAAAAGATCCGGAATGAACTCGGCGTCGATTTTTCCGAAAGCAAAATCAAGAGGCTGAGAAAGAAGCTTTTGTGGGTACAGACTGGCACGAAGTATTGTCAGCTGATAAAGGAGGCAAACCGCGTCAAACGACTGGCGTTCTGCCTGAGGTGCATGGAAAACGACGAACAGTTCGAAGACGTGATATTCACCGATGAATGTTCTGTGCACATGGAAAATCACGCCAAGATCTGCTTTCGTCGAAAGTGGGAGCAGCCGAAACTTAAAGGAAGACCCAAGCATCCCTACAAAGTTCACGTCTGGGCCGGTATCTCCAAACGAGGAGCTTCCAGGGTTCTTCTGTTCACCGGGAACATGAACGCGAGGTTTTACGTCGATGAAATCTTGGAAAAGACATTGATACCTTTCATCCAGTTACACTTTCCTGATGGTCACCGCTTTCAGCAGGACAATGATCCGAAGCATACCAGCAAGCTTGCTCAAAACTTAATAGTGGAGAATGGTATCAACTGGTTTCAGACCCCCGCAGAAAGCCCTGATCTGAACCCGATCGAGTTACTTTGGCACGAACTAAAGCACTTTCTTCGCACCATCGTAAAACCCACCACCAAAGATGAGCTGATCGGCGGGATAACACAATTTTGGCAGACAAGGATGACGGCTGAGAAGTGCACAACGTACATCAACCACTTGCAGAAGGTTGTGCCGATCGTGATCGAGCGAGAAGGCCGTGCGTCTGGACACTGATCTCAAAACCAGCTCTTTACAGAGCTACACTAAAACGGCTCTTTTAGGAGCCACCACATCTATAAAAGTCATGACCAACATGCATGTAGTGTGTTTTCTTAGTAATATAGTAAACTTTACGATAGCCATTTTCCCTCCCAGCTCCCTTGTGCGAACGTACATGTAGGTTGATTTGCAAATGAGAAAACAACAAATTGAACACAGTAGAAAACCCGTTTACAGAGTCGTTTTAGGTTTGAGAAGCCCAAATAACTATTAACAAAGTCAATCGAGGCTTTGTGTTCAAAAGCGTTGTGGCTTCACTTTGTGAATAAAAAGTTATCGTAGATAACGTGCTCGAAGCGTGGCTTCGCATGTGAATATGCGACCCAAATAATTATAAATCAAGGCTTTGTGTTCAAAAGCGTTGTGGCTTCACTTTGTGAATAAAAAGTTATCGTGGATTACGTGTTCGAAGCGTGGCTTCGCATGTGTGAATACTAGAACCAAATACAAAGTCGATCGAGGCTTTGTGTTCAAAAGCGTTGTGGCTTCACTTTGTGAATAAAAAGTTATCGTAGATTACGTGTTCGAAGCGTGGCTTCGCATGTGTGAAAACTAGAACCAAATACAAAGTCGATCGAGGCTTTGTGTTCAAAAGCGTTGTGGCTTCACTTTGTGAATAAAAAGTTATCGTAGATTACGTGTTCGAAGCGTGGCTTCGCATGTGTGAATACTAGAACCAAATACAAAGTCGATCGAGGCTTGGTGTTCAAAAGCGTTGTGGCTTCACTTTGTGAATAAAAAGTTATCGTAGATTACGTGTTCGAAGCGTGGCTTCGCATGTGTGAATACTAGAACCAAATACAAAGTCGATCGAGGCTTTGTGTTCAAAAGCGTTGTGGCTTCACTTTGTGAATAAAAAGTTATCGTAGATTACGTGTTCGAAGCGTGGCTTCGTATGTGAATACGCGACCCAAATAACTATAAATCAAGGCTTTGTGTTCAACAACCGAAGCGGTACTTGCAGTGCACTCGCGAGAAATTTCTTGTTTCCTGCGAGACGAGTCTCGTTTCTCGCGAGACGAGTCTCGTTTCTCGCGAGGCAAGTCTCGTTTCTCGCGAGACGAGTCTCGTTTCTCGCGAGACGGTGGTAACTTACATTTGAGCGGTACTGTATTAGGCTGCGAGGAAGGGAACTGCACAGGTCTTTTCGTCAAGTAAGTTCTGAGTTAACCTTCTATTGAAATATCTTCTTATAAACATACCCCAGTTGAGTTGCGGTTGCTGTGGCACCTTTTGGTTCTTCTCCTAAGAGAGCTTGCATGTCGTCATTCCTCTGTGGTTCATGTATCTGTTGTTGATTATGCACATGTAGTTCGGCCTAATCAAAATCACCAATACACACTGTTCTAATGCTATACCCTTAAACATACAGCTAAGAACAGTGCAAATACCAAATTGCTTATTATTGTAACATTAACTGATATGTAGAAAAAAAAGATGATACAGACTGCATGCTTCTTTCCATTAATAGGTTATTAGTCCATGGCTCACATGTACAGCTGTGTGTTAAAGAAAGATCCGACCAGATAATTCTACCAAGCACAATAAAATTATTATGGTTTGCTGCCATGAATTACCTTGTGTTTAAATTCAAACGAAAACCAAATACCTCAAGCAATTTTGGGTTATAAAGAGGAAATACCAAGAGGGAGAATTAGCAGAAGAAAATAAAATTAGTAACAGTCATAAACAGCAATCAAATACTATCAGGAAGACAAGCCTCTTGCTCTTTCTAAGTACAGAAAGAAAGAAAGAACTTTAAGAATGTGTCAGTCACAAATACATATACAAGTCAAGTAGTATGTAGTACGTAGAATGTCTCATGCTGGTAAGCTAATGACTACATGTGCTAGAAACTCCAAATTCAGCACCAAAGTATCAGAACTCCCCCAGATGTAATGCTGTAGATATTTGTCCACAAACATTGCCTGTTCCAAGATGTGAGATGAGAGTTTTGAGGAACAGATAATTACCAAGGACAAATCACCGAGCCTATTTCTGCACCAAATTTAGGCTATTGTGTTTGTTAATTTTTCACAACTCACACAGTTTTGAATTACTTACTTACTTAATCCTCTTCGTGCTCGGTAGCACATAAGGCCGAACAGTTTTGAATATATACATATAAAATATGAATATCATGTGAATATTCCCCAGTTTTAGCTGGGGCATATTCATATTTAGACCAATCACACACGAGTGTAAATGTTTGATGGATTTTAAAATAGGATGTAAATTGCTGGGGGGAGAGTGGTACCCAAAAGATCACTGCTTTAGAGCCATCTAAACACAGAGAAGCATTATGACTTCAAGAGTTCTCCAAATCTCAATTTTTTTGATTTCAGATTTCATTCTGCCATATTGAATTGTTGCCCTTTACTGCTCATTTCGTAATCTCCATTGCATCAAGTTTCTTGATTGTCCAGACTATGTTGCTGATTTCTTGGTGGTCCAGACTATGGTGTTTTAAACATCATTGTTTTTCGTAATGAATTACTATTATAATCGTCTCTATAACAAAATTCTTGATCGTGATTGGTTCTCCGCGCGCCTATTTGTCACGTAATCGGCGCGCAATCACGTGGGTGTCCAATTACAGGTGTCTGATTTGAACTTTTTGTAATCGGACACCTGTAATTGGATACCCACGTGATTTTCACATCAATTACAAGCGCTTTAATGGTTTCCTTAGCAAAGTTTTCTACAGTTTTCAAAACTTAGAAAAAGCGCTACAGACGTTTTCGCTCAAAAGAAGTTCTCAAAAGACATTTTTTAATTTTGAAATTTGTTATAGATACGATTAATTAGTAATTGGACCTCGTGTTGTACAATTCAGGGAGTAATCGTGCTCGTAATTTCAAATCGGCCTCGTGCTTCGCGCTCGTCGGATTTTGAAATTACTCGCTCGATTACTCCCTGAATTGTACTCCACTCGGTCCAATTACTATTACTTATTATTCTTTTTTCTTGCCCTGTTATAATATTAGGTTTTAACTTTGTCGTACATATATATTTATTAAGTTACTATTGCTTTATAGTTAATACAAATGACCGTAATTTAATCAATTGTATCTTTTTGATAGCTGCTTAATTGTTTTAGCTGTATGGTTGTTATAGGCAGCTAATACCATATTTGTAAGTTTCAAATCTATGTGTTTTTCTTCATTTTTTTTCTGGTATGAATAAATGTTGTTGTTTGTTGGCAAGAAAAAGAATTGATAATTGTAATTCACTGTATTGGAAGTACATGTAGTAAACTTAAACCAAAGTCAGCATATGAAGCCTAGTTACCTCTTCAAAGAAGGTCTGGGTTTTACGCAGGATGTGTTTCAGTTCTGTCAGCTCCAGAAAGCTCTTCATGAGTGCTTCATAATTTGCATTGCTGTCTTTCATTTCGTTTTCAAGCTGCTCAAACTGGGCCTGGAAAACAACATCAAGAGTTCTCAGAATAAAAATTCTCCCTACTGAAACACAGGAGTGTTTATAATATTAAAACACTGAATTTCAGGGAATGCGATATGACATACTGCACACATTTAACATTATTATACCTATGAAATAACAGGCTTAACACTCCCTGAATATTCACCCCTTAAAATACATTGCATTCCATTAGGGATACAGTGTATGTTATGTTTCCCAGCATGGTTCAAAACAATTATTATGATATGAACATACAGGTAATAATATTATATATAAGACCTTGGTATTCCTTCCCTTCTCATGATCCAGGTCTCTTACTCCTAGGACCTTTCAGTAATGTTTGACACCAAAAATCTATTTACATACTAAATGACTACAGAAACAGATCACATTTTGACCAACCTCAAGGTCAATCATTTCTCGTGGTTGGGGAGCTTCTGGATTTTCTCCAGTCTCTGTAATATGGATATCAGCCTTTTCAATTTCCTTGTTTAAAAACCCTATTGGAAAAAATATTATATAGTTAATCCAGTGAAATAAGCATTGTAGAATCGAGTGTGACTTTGGCTTAACCTTGACATAAATGTGACATAGTTCCCGTATGTATTAAGGGCCAAACAGGATTAAACTTCATCATTTGGACATAAAAATTGAATAGTCACTTGTCCTCCCTCTCTGCCAGTGTTGGCATGTTCGATCTTTTGCATTTTTCTGGGGAGGGGGGGAGAAAAGGAAGGTTGGCATGATGGGGGAAGGGGAATTGTAAGGATTCGATACTACTTTTTTCTCAGAGAAGGCAGAAGATATGAAATGGAATAGTCCATACTTAAAGTGCCTGGCTATCTGATATGGTATCAGTGTGCGAATGTAGATGCCATGTTCAACTCTACATAAAAACATACACGACCTTGGAATGGGCTGTTCTCAAGCTACAGACCTCTCAGTTATTGGTTTTACTTCAGCCTGTGGCTGGCAAGTTTGACTTTCAACTTATGCTCTTATTTTATTAATCAGTATGTTTCACTTACTTAGTTTTCTCTCCATCTCCTCGCATCGCCTCACTTCATTTACAAACTTGCGTTGAAAAGCATTTACATCTGGGTTTAACTGGCGAAGAAATTTATTTATAGAATGAAACCAAACGTTTCCTTTAATTATATGAACAAAAAATATCATTTGTCTCCTCAGAAGAGTTAAGCTTACGTGCCAAAGACTGACACCCTGCCTCCCATAATTAAATCCACGACTAAAACACTTCCACTTTTATTTTCGAACGTCGGAAGCCCAACAACTACTATTTTCCCACAAAAAGTACCAGGGCACGGGGTAGATTCTTAAAGACATTCAAGAAATAATAGTAATGTTTTTCAGCTGGGAGTACATGCATGTACAGTTCACCGACACCGAATTGTACACGAAGCATTGTCGATAATTTACAGATCAAACTTCGACAATCTAAATACTGTACTTACATCTCGGAATTGCACAAGACCCTAAAAACAAAAACGAAAAATAGAAATCAACCTGTGTGAGTGACATGTCAAATAAGTTAAGTTTCTGACCACAAATCGGTGACAATTTTTCTCAAGTAATGTAAGACCGAAACAAACATGGCGGAAGACACAATTTCTTACCAACTCTCCGAGTTCGCTGACACATGAATAAGCTGCCTCAGCTTGAAGGAAAAGCTGGGCTAATGTCATTTCCTCCGAACGGAAGAGGGAAGACATCTTGGCAAGGAAGGAAAGTGTGTTTTTATGGAGAAAAACAGCTTAAAATCGCGATAATAAATGGCCGAATAAGATTCTCTTCCTTACATCACCGCCTACCAAAGGTCACGTGACCAGGTTAGCGAGACCCACAATTCTTATCAAGCTTAGGTTCTATAAAAAAAAGGTGCACAATGCGAACGTGTGGCTACGTGTTCACTTTTTTCTCGAAAATATCGGGCAAATTACAGGTAAATGCATGCGTTTTCAGTTTTTGACGCGTACGATTTGTTTGATACGAGGCATTGTTTTTAGATGGTTAATTTAGAAGAGAGTAACGAGCTGGACAATTCTTAGCCGTTAAGTTTTTTCTAAGTCAAGACAATGAAGTTTTTCCCGCCTGCTGAATCTTGATTGGTCAATTCAAATTTCAGACGCGCCAGCCGTATAAAAGGAGGTAATCCCGTTTAAATTTGAATTTTCAGACAGCAGGGATGCTTACCATTTAGCCAAAAAATCCGGAAATTCAGCACCACAGTAATTTTCCGGAAAATCCCTTCGGAAATTGTAGACTACCTCCAGAGGTAGTCCTCGTTTCCCGTTCGGAACGGAACGGCGGAAATGTCCTTACCATTTGCTAAATTTTCCAGTTTCCAGTCTTTCATCAGCCGAAAACAATTACAAGAAATCAAATTGCAAATGGTAAGCGCCATCCCGTTCGGTTGGTTTGCTGGTTTTGGAAAAACCCTTACCATTATTCAATGGCCATCCCAACCGGTTTACTCTGACAAATGGTAAGCACCCCAGGAGTCCATGATTTGGGTTGTTTACCATTTACCCATAAAATCCGGAAATTTCGGATGGAATGTAAATGGAAAGATTGGTTGTTTACCATTTACATGGAGAAACCGGTTGGTCGATGGTTTGTGCAAATGGAAAGCAAAATTGCCATATTGGAAATTTCCGTTTGGGGTGGCGTGTACCATTTGAACAACAGACCCAACTTACCGAAGGACCCTAGGACGAGTTTGGACATCTTCAAAATGGCGGCTGAGCTCGTCTTATTGAGCGAGGCTCTAGATGCCTCAATTGACGAGGAACTACTTCTCGATCATGAGGAAGACGAGCTTGCACACTGGTAAACAGAACTAGTACTCTCCGCAGCAGCCATGTTGACGCATCTCACGTGACGGAGATAAAAAAATTGGCGGATGGCCTGGAACTGGTTTGGAATGGCAAATGGTAAGCACATTTTCCGTTCGGATACTCCGTTTGGGAATTTTGGACTACCTCTCGAGACGTTCCGTTTATTTTGGAAAATTTCCGTTCGGGCAAACCGAAATTTCCGGATTTTTTTGGTAAATGGTAAACAACCATTGATTTTGTCTCCCCGAACGGAAATTTTCTCGGGAAAACGGGATTTCTTGAAAGGTAGACCAAAATTCCCAAACGGAATTTCCGAATGGAAAATGTGCGTTCCATTTGCTAATTTTTACTAGTTCCAGGCCTTTTGGCTTGGATCGCCTTTGATTCTACCTTCCGGGAAAAAGACGTGGTAATGGAACGAGCGCATCCCCGTGGAAATTTCTATTCGGGATTTGACGCGTCCCATTTATCACAACTGTCGACCAACGGTTTCTCCGAGTAAATGGTAAACAACCTTTGATATTTGGATTCTTCTGCTCAGTGCTGTCATTGTAAATGGCAGACTACGGACTGCAGACAGGGAGTTAAATGCAGACTGATGGTAATTTTTTAACTTGAACAGATCGCAAATAACACTTGATGAGAGGGAACTCTGCTTCAAACTATAAAACAGATATTTGGTTAAAAGTCAAAATTTTGCTTGCTGTTGTGTCAATTTACACAGATAAATATCATCAATAGTATAACGTTAAACCTTTTTCACGAGTGATCACAACTGGTTTTTACTTCTACTCCACACATCTGGTTTTCTTCTTGCTTTGCCACAAGATTGTTTTGTTTGGATATTATGGATTGATAAATTTCCGATAGTTTCATCTCTGGCTATCATTCGATCGAAGAGAGCACATGGAAAACAGCGCATCTTAATTCTTCCAACATCGAGGTTCTGTTCCTGGAACAGCTTGCCTTTGAGTGCTCAGATACAGCCCACTCTTAGCTCTTTTAATCCTTTATAAAATTAAGATTAAATCACGATAGCTAATAATTATACAGGATGGTTTTAGTATAATTCTGTACGGATAATTAATTTAGTTACACTAGATAATTTAATTGGTTAAGGAAGAGCATGTTTAATGCAAATTGATACCGTGGATAAATAAAGAATGCTTACCTCCCCACTTCTAATCCTGCATAACCATAATTCCTTCCGTCTTTGATCTTACCGCCGACCACAATTTCGTTGCGTTTTGCACGAAGAGTGGTTCAATGCCCCTATATTATAATTTTTTACTCATTAGATCTGCTGCCTCGTTTGTTCGCTTCAGGTCACTCACTGCGGAAGCAATCAATGATGGAAATAGTAACACCATTCAGTTAAAAAGTCTACAGTCTGCAGTTGACTCCTGGTCCGGGTTGTTCGAAAGTTGGATGACGCTATCCACTGGATAAATCACTCACTCTCCAGTGGATAGCACGGTTTGCTTTGTCAACACTTATCCACTGAATAGAAATTTATCCGGCTGATAGCGTTATCCATCTTTTGAACAACTGAGGACTGCTCTACAGTTTTCATTTTCCCCTCAGTCTTTATTTTACCCCTGGTCCGCAGTCTGCAGTCTACGGTTTACACTAAACGAATAAAGGGGGGCAAGTTTCTAAAGAAACTGTGGTGCTGTGTCGGTGGGAGTATTACAAGATAATTTGGTTTTGTCAACTGGGTTGATAATGTGAATTGGCCATCGTAAAGAGATTCGGAAGCTGACGTTTCGAGCGTTAGCCCTTCGACGGAGCGAATCAAGGAATAACTTGTATAACTTGCACTCTTTGCAAAAAGTTATATATCGGCGAAACAGGTAGACGACTAGGCGACCGTTTCCGAGAACACCTTCGCGACGTAGAGAAAGACGATAAAGACGCTTCTAAACCGATCGCTAGACACTTTAATCTGCCGAATCATTCTAAGCAACATATGGCAGTCTGCGGCCTCTCCTTACATCAAGGAAGCACAGAAAGCCGCAAAACTCTTGAACAAAAATTTATTTTTCAAATCGGCACTCTTAATCCTCACGGTATCAACGAACGCTTTTCATTCAACTAATTCATTCTGTTGTTTTTCACGTTGTCAGGCACCAACCAATAGCGTAGCTCCATATTTCTGTATATAAACCACACACAACCCACAATTCCTTGATTCGCTCCGACGAAAGGGCTAACGCTCGAAACGTCAGCTTCCGAATCTCTTTACGGCGGACAATTCACATTATCAACCCAGTTGATAAAACCAAATTATCTACGCTTTACACTGAAAGGATTCTTCCCTCTCTTGTGAACAGCAGGTTCGATTACCAGCCCCTCTTCGAAAAAGGAGGAACGTAGGCCGGCTCGACTGCGCGGCGGAAATCGAGCCCATCTTATATTTAAGGAGACAAACAAAAAGGAGAACGCATTCCTAATGCAGGCTGGAGTGAGATTTTATGGGACAACCCGGTGGATCTTGGACACGAAATCGGCCTCCCTGCAGCAGGGGCAAAAAAATGACATCTCATCTCATAGCAAGTGCATACGAGACGGTTTGGTTTCTCCACCCGTTTTCTTATTTATTGAAGTATGATTTCAACTCTCTCCTCTGCAGAGGCTCAAAGGGTTTTTCGGATGGGGAGAATCCGCTGAGCGATGAGTGTAGGCGCAGATCCATTTGACTTTGCGCCTGCACTCACCTCTCACAGCGGCTTTCTCTAAAGACTGTTGAACAGTAACAATTTTCGCGCTAATCTAATCTTTGGCTATCTGAGTTGCATTATTCCGAACTGTGCCTCTTCCATTGGTGGAGCATTGCGTGGGGACGGGGGAGGGGACGAAGAGGAAGTGCAGGCTGTGTCGGGGACACCAGCTACACGTACCACACGATGCACAATAAGTAAGTCTAGGTAAGGTGAACCACTTATTAATAATGGTCTTATACAGAGAAAATTTAGTTCAACGTTGGATGGCTGTTGTAGTTAACTGCAAGGAAAGTAGACAACAACCTTTTCCAGAAAACTCAGGTTTTATCATGTCCTTATAACAAATAAACACGCACTGGATAGAAGAGTGCCACATTAACCGAAAAAAACCCATGCCAGTTACTAATTGAAATAAATTATACCATTGTTTGCTGGAATGCGGAATTGATAAATGTCAAAACGCATAGAAGACCCAGATATAAATATTTTCCGTGGAACTATGCCCCAATTGAGTGAATACCACTCTATGTCTAGTGATTTTGCAGTAATTATGCTACTCTCACTTAAATTTAAAACAAAACTTATTCTTGCTTATTCGCATTTTTAATCTACATCTGTTTTCTAACACAGCAAAAAACAAGCTTTTAGCTTATAGCCTGTACAAATTTTGTTTGTGAAAAGGCTTTATATAAACCAGTCTTATTGTTAAAATAGCCTTGTTTAAATAATTATTAATTTTATAATACTTTTCTTTAACGATCTAAAAATTGCACGTCTTCTGAAAGATTCTTACCACCTCTGAGAGAGATCATAACTTGTGATAGCACAATTTTGTTTTTTTCTATTGCAAAGTCGAGAAACCTATCAACTTAAAGCAACAACCGACGTTTTGAGAAGTTTGTCAACCCTTGTTCCCAGGGCTTGTCCGGCAATTTCCAAATGAAAAATCATGGGAACCAGCTTGAAGCTACTCTGTATTAATTTATCTATTCCTCAAGCTGACCAGTGAAAATTAACTTGAACGAAAAAGGCTGAAACTTGTATCCTGTTCCTTGATAAAACTTGTTCTGGAACTCGACCCTACAAGCAAGCAACAACAAAAGATGATGAATAAACAAAACCATTTAATCAACATTCCATACATTGCTTTGGTAAACCTGTTATCACTATGTAAACCTGTTACTTCTACTTATGGCCTCAACTCCTTTCGTTACTTTGCGTCTAAGAACTGGAACTCCCTACCTAATAATGTAAGATCTGAGTCTACTTTATCTGGTTTTAGAAGACTCCGGAAAGCTTTTACCTTTTAGACTTAACAGTATATTTATTTTTTTCCCATTTATGTAAATAGATTTTTATGAATAGAAGACCCATTTCAGTTAATTCCCAATCTGGAGGACAAAACAATAAGATTGTTTTGCATTTGAAAGGATTGTTTCTCTCAGGGGAGAAAGCAACCATTGTTTGTCCTCCAGATTGGGAATTACTGAAATGGGTCTTATAGACCCATTTCAGTAATTCCCAATCTGGATATATATCTGCATATAGATTTTTGTGCATGTAAATAGTTTCTCTCTTTTTTGTTCTCGACGATATTAGCCTTTAGGCTACTCTGAAATTCGAGGTTAAATAAAGTTTATGTTATGTTATGTTGGTAGAGTAGAAATAACGAATTAAACCACATCAACATTTTTGACGTCTGCTTCAAAAGGGAAGGAGGAACTTACCAATGGAGTCGAAGAGCATGTAAGAAAGCGGATAGCCCTTCCATGATCAACAGGATAACAACCGTTTTAACTGAAATAACAAATCAACGGTGTTTTAGTTTAGTGTTTGGACGACAGTCAACTTATTATGTGGAACACTGCACAAGGAGACGGTTCTAGGACACCTCACACACAAGGACAGAGCAAATAGTTTCCGAATTGTTGTGCTGCAACGACGAGAAAGTGTTGTTGATTTTCAGTTAAAGATGATTAAATTAACCGCTGTGGCTGGCATATTGGAAAAATATCTGACCCTGCTACGTCAGCAGATGACATTCGCTATGGAGGTCAATTAAGTGAGTCACTGTCCCAGACAAACTCAATACAACATTAACTTGTATCCTGAAAGGGTACACAACAGATGTCAAAGAATAGATCTCTACCATTCTTTTTTACTCATTTAGTAGCCACTTGAGGGACTGGTAATTATAATCGGGGCGGTTACAGGAAGGATTTGTTATATTCTCAGTAGCTTTTTGTGCCCCTGGTTTGGATGTATAAGGTCATTTTTTAACAGTACAACTGCCAGTTAGAGGTTTCTGTCGGGCTGCTCAGTGTTTAGCGACTTAAGCTGCTTGCCTGCTAGTTTGGGCTGCTAGTCTGTTTAGCTGCGACTTTTCTCTAGCTGCTTGGAGAAGCTACTTAGCTCTTATAAACCGAGCAGGAGGTCTGTATGGGACAATCTTGACCGAGGTCTGTACACACGACCGATCTCAAGATTCTCCCATACAGAGCGACTAAGCTCGCTTAATAAGATATTTATAATATGGCGTAAACAAGAACAATTTAATTCGTTTAATGTAACTGGTTTGTACTAACTGACAATTTACTTGCGAATGCTGATGAGCTGAATTTAATTCTACCAAACTTTGGTCGTCCTCTTTACATTTTTTATCAGCCTTTTGGCACTGCCATAAATAAATATTGTTACATGAAAATAGTTAATGATTTGCATTTAGTTTGCAACTTTTTCACTGCAAAACATTACGGATCTAGATGCCGGTCTAGATAAGAAAATCTAGACCGCTTTCAGTATTGAGCCAATCAAATTCGTGAATTTGGTAGTTTCCAGTCCTTGTTAGACAGAGCCATATAATAAGTATGGGTTATTGACCAAGTGTGAGGTCAAGATGGCTGGATATTGGCCGAGTTCTTTTTTGCGTGTTTATGGACCGAGACGGAAATAAAGGATTTATTATATGGCTTTTGGGGAAATTTTTCTTGCGGGACAAGGCGGGTAGTCCCGAGCGGGCAAGATGGCTCCATCTTGCCCACTCGGGTAGCCAATCACAGCGCAGATTTGATTCATCTTGCCCGCTCGCGGAGCTGGCCATATAATAAAACAAGATATCAAACCAAGGGGCAGTCTTTCTCGGTTGTTTTAGGACTCAGAGTGGAGATTCAATCAGAATTCAACCCTCTAATCAGCACTGCTGAGGCTAGCCCCACTGATCCAGCTTCACTGACCTAGTGGCAGGTAAGTGAAACGCTTACCTGCCCAGTATGTAAACAGAACGAAGCATGCTACGGCACCAGGCACACCGGTAAATTTAAAACCATAGTGAAGCACCATGGTCCATAACACGTCTGACAGCTCTGAGAAAAGAACACACCTGATTAAAAAAACGTTCACATCCATTGTTCCTGTTATCCTTACTGCACACGTCATTCATATCAAACGCCACACCTCGTCATACATCTGGCGAGCGTGCTTAACAAGCTTACAAAAACGCGGTCTCAATGCGCCTGTGCACGGTGACTCCTTATTCTTTGCCTTTTTGGCAAAAGTTAATCTTTACCTTAACGCATGGCAAGTTTTAAAAATCTGTACATGGAAACATTTTGGGCGCGAACGTCCTTAAAAGGATATACCTAACACTTGCTAGTTATCTTGGCTGAGGTTTTTGTTATATTTTCCCGACGTCCCACGACTCAAACTTATTGTTTAATCCTCCTACTAGTTCTCCACTTACTCAAAGTAACGTGGCAATTTTTAAAACCCTGCCAGCCTTAATCCATTTTTAATCGTGTCTTCTCGCAACTTTTTCATGAATAATTACTTGTAACTACGCGCTTCTATGGCTCTACCTTGTGATCAATGTGTCTGGGCGTATTGACCAAAAATAAGGGAAAATTACAAACAAATCAAAGAGTGAAAACTTATGTCCCGTGTTGACAGGACACCAAAGAGGTCACGAGTGCAGAAATACACATTGTGATTTTTTTGTGATATGCTTATAAAAAAGCTGAACATCTTAATTCATTAACACCACAAGGGTTATTTTCTCATATTATACAACACTCATGTTTGTCGAGTGGCCAAAAGAAAAGCACTTTCCATCCAGACTTCCTTTCCTCACCCGCATGAGCCAGACTCAGTGCCCACAGCCGCAAGTAAGACGCTGTGTTGGAAATACAACCAAGGCAGTACTCAATAGTATGGATCGCCTGGTGTATAAATATCTCTCCAAAATCAAACTAGGAGAAAGGAAAGAAAGACAGACTTATGTTACAATGCAATGCTACAATGCAAAAATGCGACCTAGCATTATACGTCCGCAATGCGTGCCCATGATGCTAGACAATATTGATTTCAATATTGATTTCATCATTATTATTTATAATATTATTTATACTCTGACAACCTAAACATCCTGTTATTCTCTCTACCTGTGCTTCATATTTATAGTAACACGACTGGTGGTTGGATGGTGAGGAATGTTCCTACTCAAATATCAAAGCTGATAGAGACTAAGAGCAGGCAGCCTAATTGCTTTAGCTTAACCCAGTTACTTCTATTAGACTTCGAGGTAAGTAAGGTAAAGTCTGCATACGAGCCAAGTGGACCATCAGGCCGGAGCTTATCCCGGTTTCCGTGGCATGAAGCGACTAGGAATATTTCTACTCCCCCCTGGATGGGATGCCAGTCCATCGCAGGGTTACCCCCAGCATTAAACTCGCCGGTACCCATTTATACACCTGGGTGGAGAGAGGCACCGTGAGAGTGAAGTGTCTTGCCTAAGAACACAACGCAATGTCCCAGGCCAGGGCTCGAACCCAGAGCGCTCGCTCCGGAGTCGAGCGCACTAACCATGAGACCACCGCGCCTCCCTATTAGACTTCGAACAACAACTGATTTGTTGATAGTTTTCCGGACAATTTCCATCTAAAGCCTAAGAACTGCTTCTACGGAGTGCTGGCAGCACAATTGTACATGTAAGTGATTTTGTAGCGAATCAGATTGGAATATTTACTTGCCACATGACTTTCCCCTCCTTCTCTCTTTTCCATATCAAAGGGCATGACTTAAATCTAATCAGAATATCCTTGTAAATAAATGTCACCTTAAACAGCATCCTACCTGTTCATGAACATCATCATGTTCGTCATTCTCGCTGTCACCATAAACCACTTCACTGAATTCCTGTTCAGCATCTTCAATGTCCACAGAAACCAAGGCAGGGTCAGAACTGCTTGGTCTTAGTCTCTGAAAACCCTAAATTAACCTTGTCACTCAGTATCGTGTTCTTCCAGAACATATATAGAATGCCTCCCACAGAAGGGTTTTGGTAACCACCCACCCCCCCCCCCCCCAACTTCACATCTAACTTCAAATGTTTGGCTTTTAAAACCGGCCTACCCTCTCAGAATTTCAGAATTGCAAAACCTTCTTTAAGATTTCAAGCAAAATTGGTGCTGAACTGGATGTTTGATTCATCATTGGCCAATCAAGGAAAGATTTGGTACAAATTGAAATAATAATTATGGTCTACAATGCTATAAGAAATTAACCTTATTATGTAGCCAAGATTTCTTTAGTAAATGAACATAAAATTTCACACTTTCGTACAATAAACAGCAGTCAAAAGTTAACCTAACACCTTAAAGTATGATGACAACAACTTACTGACCAAGCTCTCCACCTACCCCTTGCTTGTTGATGTTGTGTTGGTGTCGGAGATAGAAAGGTTTCAGTAAGAGCATCCACGGTACACATAGCACTGCTATCACTACAAGCAATGGCTGAACAACATCCTGTCGACAATACAGAGACAAAAGATAGGTGCGCAGTAATTAAAATGCATAATCGTGACAACTCAAAGTTTCTAGGTGTTTTTTAAACTCAGTGTAAATTTCACGCAATAGAGAATAATGTCAATATATCAGAACATGTGAAGTAATACTTATTATTGAATACCTGTCCTGTGTAAAGCAAGTCAGGTCCATTAATGCCTTTTCCAAACTGGAGGAACATGTTGATGAGTGCCAACAGCAAACTAGCTTGCTAAAAATAAAAATAAAAAAAACAATGTATAACTTAACAGAAAGTTATATTTTCATCTCCATTTAGTATGACTTTTAGAAGCTGAGAAAGATATTTTACACAGTTATTTATCTAGCATTGGAAAACAACCCAAAGAAAATATGCACGCTGATTGGTTTAAAATCGTGTTTTTATAAATCAATAGAGACAGAGAACTAGCATAAGCTGTTGACGTAATGATGGCGCAAGCAAAGAGAATTTAGATTTTGATGATCAAGGTAAACAAGTTGTTTTCTTTTTTTCATTGTGGTATTTTCTAAAAGAAGTAGAAAACACTTCTATCAAGTTACGGTATAGAAACACTCTTGAAAGTTTGGGAGAACTCAAAAAAGCTGTGGAAACATTCTCCTGTCTGCTCGTATTGCCACAGCATTTCTAAGTCTGTCATAGTTCCACTCATGTTTCTATTAAACAATTAGATTATGAGCTCAAGATTTCTATCATGCGATACTCTACGAGGGTGCAGCCCGAGTCAACTATCCCACAAAGAAATTGAGAACGAATAATCTAATTGTTTTAGTATAGAACGCCATTTGCAATAGAATGCTAGTAGATTTATACCAAAATTTGATAGAACCATGCATGGTTTCTATTTCTTAATTAATCACAGGCACATAAAGCTACAAAAGACGTTGTACCTATCAAATACCTGTGCTGGCAGATAATTCATTTGATGATATGTACGCAAAATGTTCAGACAGCTATGCAGGGATGCAATGTGTGCAAAGGGCTGCACTGCACTCATTGCATGCTTATGCTTTCAGCTTCATAGGCATGTAAAGCATGCAAATGGTAGAGCAGCGCATAATGTGTGCAAAGGGTTCCACTGCATAGCCCTCTACATCTATTGAATGCCTATGCTGCTAGATTATTGATTCATAGACAGAAGGCAGATGAAGGGTGTGATTGCATGAAGGAACATACTGTAGGGCACAAAT
>OZ026601.1:30495817-30513317 GCA_964020085.1 Micromussa lordhowensis | reverse complement strand
AACTGAGTTGCATGCAGCCTTACCTCTCCTCCTTTGAAATTCTCCAGTTTCTTTTCTTTAAGTACCAACCACAATGCAAACAGGAACATGATTAACCCGTGACCACAGTCACCAAACATGACTGCAAACAGGAATGGAAAAGTGATGATGGTGAACAGAGCTGGTGGAAAGAAAAGTCAGAACAACTTCAGGTCAGTCTTTAATACTTACATGCAACTGCTAGTAACAGACATATGTGGACCTTTAGGATTTAACTTTGAATTACAAGGACATTTTTAGCAAATGAACATGTCAATTAACGCTGTCTTTTCATAAACAGTATGACATGACAGGTAAGATGGAGAAAAATGGTAGCCAAACAACAATCAAGAAGTATTACTTGAAAGGCTTTAGAAGGTGATTATGAACCAGTATTTCTGTTACTTGGTGAATGATCCTTCAAAAACTCTGATTTTTGAATTTCATGGGTCTCACAGTCTTGCATAGTTAGCAGTTCTGCGCATTGCGCAGTGTTGATTTTGTGGCAACACTCTTCCGGAGTTTTCAATCTTTTGCAGGCTAAGAACGTCTCAATCATTTGTTTGTTTTGTCTTGTGCATACCAGGCGCGGATCCAGGGGAGGTGAAATGGGCAAATTCCCCCCCCCCCTTTTTCTGAACCCCCTTCTTTCTTTTTCCTTTTTTTTATCCCTCAAATATTGAAATAATATTTGATTCCTCTCATTTCTCTGATTGAGGTGGAGAATGTGCATAAGCGATGACTGGTTCTACCAATCAATTTATTCATTTTGAGCCCACAAACACACTGTCCAGCATATCATCCAATCATTTCCATGCTTGAGCGACGTTGTGTTGTTGTCGTCCAGGTCAGGTCTGTCTATGCTGCCATTCCGACGGTGTGCGATTTGCTCTGCAGAGCGACAGCATTTGCCGAGAAGGATGAAGGAACCATCACTTTTTGGGCAGTAAATATCGTAGAATATTATATTTAGTGGGTAATGTATTCATGATTGCATATTTTTTAGGAATGTACACATGGTACACTCACATTGTTCTTGATAAAGACTAGCAACAATTCGAAATGCAGCAGGGCACCACTATTTCGACAAGAAATTAGTCGTCCCGCTTTAGAAATCCGCAAATCTAAAATAATCTAATTGGCATTTGCGTTCACCTAAAATTAAAAAAGGTTAATTATTCATCGGAAATCAATCATGCTGATGCACAGACCTCAAACACATTATCATTATCACAAAAATTCACCCCCCATTTCAAAATCCTGGATCTGCCCCTGCATGCATTTAAAAAACTTTGAAGTCTCAGTCTCACAATTTACAAAGTCAAAAAAATTAAAAATTAAAAAATTAAAGGCTTAAGTCTTGCCTTCTCGCAAAGCCTCGCAGTTCATATTCACCACCCCTCTAAGAGAACCATCAAAGGCCCTTTGGGCTGCCTGATGTGTCATTAGTGTGGGTGTGTTTAATTGATAAAATTGATAATCGATAAAAATCAATTGAAATTAATAAATTGTATCAGAGATTTATAAAGGGATGTTTCTATGACTGTTTGACGCTTGCGTGACATTTTAATAATTTAATAAGAGAACTGATTTTTGTTTGATTTGAGGCAATGGCTGTCAAAATACGTAACTAATTAGTCTAGAATTTCATTAGGTCAGATTAGGTTGAATTTAGTATCATTGCGATCGGAAGGTTCACGAGGTTTGGTTTTGCACGCAACCCCCTTTTACGTTTAAATGAAACATGGAATCCTTTCACGAAGTAAGTTTCTTTGGTTTTTCTGTTTTGGTATTTTATGCTTGGGATCAAACGTCTGTTACTCGGTTAAAACATGGTTAAAAGCAAGTATTATTTACCGCGAATATTACGCAATTGTGTTGTACTTTTGCCTTTGTTTGGCATGGCTGTTTTTTTGTTAATTACCGTTGTGTACTTGATAATTCAATTCTAGATCGAATAAAATAATCATTATACGATTGGGATTCCGTGGTTTCTTTTGTATTTCTTGGATTTCCACCCCACTGGACCACTTCATTCGATTTCTTTATGCTAACCTGGAGTCCACGTGGGAGTGAAGACACACGATGGCTGAAGCAGCGAAACTCAGGCGAAGGACAGCTAAAGCGACGCTAACCCGAAATAGCAAAGCGCTGAGGAAAAAACTGACCGACAACAGGCCGATAGAGGAAATAACGGAAGCCCTTCAACTCGTGAAGGATGCATATGGAGAGTTGATTATGAAGCATGACGCTTACACGGAGCAGACAGAAGACGATACAGCCTTTGAACAGGAAGAACTATGGTTAGAGGATTGCCAAAACGCCTTTCTTGAATTGGAAACTAATGCCCTGGATTACATTAAATTCAACGTGGAAAAGGGAAAACCGGAGTTGGAAAACGAAATTGAAACCCCATCAACAGACAACAATGGAAATAATGGGGACATCGAGACCCCACCCACAGACAACAATGGAAACCAAAACAACCATGGAGAAACTGGCGAAAATGAGAGTGAAACGGTGGAGAATGGGACTGAAACCTCGGCAACAAACTCCAATAATACAGCGGCAACAGCATCGCTAACCAGTCACAATGTAATTATCAGCGGAGTGGGAAGTAATAGTCAAGCAAGTAACGAAGCGCACAACAATGGTCACACCCCCTGTGGATTTAAAATGGAAAAACCCAAAATACCCCGGTTCAATGGTGACGTAAGAGACTATGCAATTTTCAGAGCTGACTTCAAGCATGCAATTGATACCCGATACAGCAAGAGGGATGCAATCTCGTTGTTGCGTACAAGTTTACAGGGACGACCGCTGGAGTACATAAAGGGCATTGGCACGGATTATGACGCAGCCTGGGAATATCTTGACTCCATATACGGAGACCCCACATTTGTAGCTGACACCGTCACTCAGGATATCGTGAGATTCCGACCTCTTCGCGAAGGAGACGATGCACGTTTTTGCGATTTGTTCCACCTCATTCAAAGAAGTTTCAACACGCTTAAAGAGGTTGGTCGTCCCCACGATATGGATAATAATCATATGTTAGCCTTAATTGAGCAAAGAATGTGCACTGATGATCGCAAAGTATGGGCGCGTCATTTGGAAAGCAAAGGCACAGAGGCAACTCTGGGAAAGCTGATAACATGGATGAACACCGAAATGAAGTCCAGAGTCCGAGCAACAGCACCCCTGAGAAACGTAGGCCACAACCCAAGACATTCTGTTAACCACGTTATACCACAAGATAATGGTCCCACAATCGGCTCGTCCTCACCCAAGTGCTGGATCTGTCAGACCTCAACCCACTGGGTCGATCAGTGTTGAAAATTCACTTCACTCAATCCGCAAGAACGACTAAAGGCTGCAAAAGAAAACCATGCGTGCTTCAGCTGTTTAAAAAGAGTCGGAAAAGATCATCGGACAACATCATGTTCAAGGAGAAGACAGTGCCCTGAAAAATTAAATGGAATCCAGTGCACTTACTATCACCACCCGCTGCTTCATGCAGCCTTTCAACCAACCGGCGCAGCTATCTCTTCCGTGACTGGAAACAAAAGAGCTTTGTTACCAATAGTGCAAGTGGACATCCTTGGAACAGGAAGCCGACAAAAAACCGGAAACGCCTTGCTGGATTCAGGCGCGCAGATCAGCTTGATAAGAATGTCAATCGCCGAAGACCTTGGACTAAAGGGAAAGAACATTGTAATTACAATCACTAAAGCGGGCGGACAGGAAGAGGAGCTGAAGACAAAGATGTACCAAGTTCGAATGCGATCACTTGAAAACCATAGTGTTTACACGATTCAGGCTATAGGAATTCCGTGGATCAGCGATGACATTTCAGAAGTACGTGTTGACGACATAGCGAGGAAATTTGGCCTTAATGAAGCACAGCTGCATCGAGGATCTGGAACGGCAGATTTGCTCATCGGCATTGATCATGCAAAGTATCACGTAGGAGAAACAAAGGAAAACGGAGACATGGTTGCGCGACACACACCACTTGGATGGGTGATATTTGGAGCAACGCCCGACCAAAAGCTACAGGAGTGCCAGGTGTACCATGTCAAGCTGGAAACACCCATAGATTTGACAACCTTTTGGTCAACAGAGAGTATGGGCGTGTCCGTGAAGCCTTGCAACTGCGACACTGGAAAGCTAAGTCAGATTGAAAGAAAGGAGGCAAAGCTTATAGAGGATTCCTGCAAGAAGGTTAACAATCAGTGGCTGATTCCGTACCCTTGGAAACGAAATCCGAGCGACTTACCCGACAACAAGGTGCAAGCATTCAAGAAATTAGAAGCCACCGAACGCCGACTGCTGAAAACGCCTGAGCACGCAAAGGCTTATGATCTTCAGATGGTTGAGATGAGCCAACTACAGTTTGCCAGAAAATTAACGGAAGAAGAAATCAGGAGATACACAGGCCCAGTCCATTACATCTCACATCATGAGGTTTTACGGCCGGGAAGCAAGAGCACACCCGTTCGCATTGTGTTCAACTCGTCTGCAGTATTTCAGGGACACAAACTGAACGACTACTGGTTGAAAGGACCCGACCTGCTGAATGACTTATTTGGAGTGGTTCTAAGGTTCCGGGAAAATCAAGTCGCTTTCATAGGAGATATTTCCAAAATGTATCATCGAGTCCTTATCCCAGAAACAGACCAACATGTACACAGGTTCCTCTGGAGGAATTTACAAACGCATCGCAAGCCAGACGTTTATGTGAAGAGCGTTTTGACCTTTGGAGACAAGCCAGCTCCTGCGATGGCCCAAATAGCCTTACGCAAAACAGCAGATGAATTAAAGGAAACATTCCCCAAAGCGTCAAAGGTCATCAAAGACAACAGCTATATGGATGACATTTGTGATTCTGTACATACTGAGGAAGAGGCTCAGAAGCTTACTAAAGAAATCGACAACGTTCTCGAAACAGGAGGATTCAAAGTAAAGGGCTGGTTAACAAATGTACCTAGCAAATCTGACACTGATCCGGAGGAAGCAAACGAAGCCACTATTCTGCAGCGCAAAAGTGAAGAGAAAGTGTTGGGCGTGGTGTGGAACAGTGCTACCGACACGCTTATGTTGAAAGTGAGAGCTGACTTCCTAAATTGCCAAGAGCCGATACACCTGTCCAAACGAAAGATCCTGAGCCAAGTAGCGCGCATCTATGACCCAATAGGCATATTGCAGCAGCATTCCTGATCCGAGCTAAGATAGGCCTTCAGGAACTATGGAAAAGAGGCATCAGCTGGGACGAAGTACTGCCTATTGAGGTCACGGAAAAATGGCTAAGCTTATTTAAAGAAATGGTGAAACTGAACGAGACAAGCTTTAACCGATGCCTTACACCACCCGATGCAGTTGGACAACCCACCCTGTGCATTTTTTCTGACGCCTCTGAAGACGCATTTGGCACCTGTGCGCACGTGAGATGGCAGCTGAGCAGCGGAGAATTTGAAGTTCATTTCATGGCAGCAAAATCAAGAGTCGCACCTTTAAAACGATTGACCATTCCCCGTCTGGAGCTCCAAGGAGCCGTTTTAGCCTCAAGGTTGTACAAGACGATCATAGAAGAATCTCGTCTCCAGTTCGTGAAGACAGTCTTCTTCTTGGACAGCAGAATAGTGTTAGCTTGGATCTGCGCGACGAGAGAAGGTTTAAGCCATTTGTTTCAATCAGAATCCAGAACAACTCAAACCCTGCTCAGTGGAGGCACATCCCTGGGGAACTCAACGTTGCAGACGATGTCTCTCGTGGCATAACAGTTCAAACCTTGGCCGGAAGGTGGCAGCGTGGTCCTGACTTCCTACGTCATCCCGAAGAAGAGTGGCCAAATGATTCGTCATATCCTGACATAGCTGAGGTAGAAAAGGAAAAGGTCAAGGTGCACTTTATCTACAAGCAAACCAAATTACAGCAGCCCATTGATTGCAAAAAGTTTTCAAGCTGGCGAAAGTTAGTGCGAGTGACAGCGTACGTACTGCGATTTGTGTGGAATCTGCGTGCACGCTCCAACAACAAATCAAAAGAGAGAGGCACTGCCGTGAAGGCCATTAAAGAAGGCCCTCTTTTACCCGAAGAGCTTCAAAATGGTGAGAAACATTGGATACGAGAATGCCAGACAGACCTGAAAGATCGCCTCAACAAGGGAGACTTTAGCAAGCTCAGCCCATATACAGATACGGAAGGTGTCTATCGAGTAGGCGGTCAAGTTGACAGAGCCCTCTTTTCCTATGAAACCAGACATCCTAGTCTACTCCCCAGAGAGCATTGGGTATCTCGTCTAATCGTGCGCCATGTTCATCAGTGTGGTCATACCGGTATAGCTGCCACAGTAGCCAAGACAAGGACGAGATACTGGATAATTGGAGTACACGATATTGCCAAGTCAGTCAAGTTCAAATGTGCCTTTTGTCGTGAAATGGAAGCGAGAACGGAATCTCAAGTGATGGCAGACCTTCCGCCTAGCCGTATGGCTCCTTTAACCCCGCCATTCTATTACACCTCTTGCGACTACTTTGGGCCATACAGTGTCAAGATTGGCCGTAGAACAACCGCTAAGCATTATGGCGTCATTTTTACTTGCCTAAACACCAGGGCAGTTCACCTGGAACTGGCTGTTGATTTGACAACTATGGAGTTCATGCAAGTCCTTAGAAGATTCTTTGCCTTGAGAGGAGTACCCTCCATGATGATGAGCGACAATGGGACCCAGTTTATCGGAGCAGAGCGACAGCTTCGAGAAATGATCGAAGGCTTGGATAAAGAGAAGCTACGCGAGTACTCAGCAGAAAAGGGAATGACATGGCAGTTTAGCACCCCGGGAGCGCCACACCAGAATGGGTGCGCAGAAGCTTTGGTCAAAAGCTGCAAGATTGCGCTCAAAAAAGCAATTGGTGACCAAGTATTATCGCCCATGGAACTACAAACGTGTCTTCTGGAGATCGCTAACCTCGTTAATCAGCGTCCGATTGGCCGAATTCCGAACGATCCAGACGATGGCTCCTACATATGTCCCAACGACATGTTGCTCGGGCGAGCGTCTTCCCAAGTTCCTCAAGGACCCTTCAGACAAACCAAGAATCCAGGACTCAGAATAGAATTTGTCCAGAAGATAGTAGATTCATTTTGGAACCGTTGGACGAGAGATGTCTTTCCGTCCTTAATCCCACGAAAAAAATGGCGTACAGAGAAGCGGAATGTACGTGTGGATGATTTCGTAATGGTTCAAACACCCGGTGCAGTTCGTGGTAAATGGAACGTCGGTAGGGTGATCAACGTGTTTCCTGGGCATGACGGCAAGATCCGCAATGTCAAAGTCAAGACCCGAACGGGAGAATATGAAAGACCAATAACCAAGATTGCGGTTATCCACCCAGCAGAAGGATTTGAAGACGACCCATAAGATGAGGACTACGCCCTCATCGGGGCGGAGAGTGTTTCTATGACTGTTTGACGCTTGCGTGACATTTTAATAATTTAATAAGAGAACTGATTTTTGTTTGATTTGAGGCAATGGTTGTCAAAATACGTAACTAATTAGTCTAGAATTTCATTAGGTCAGATTAGGTTGAATTTAGTATCATTGCGATCGGAAGGTTCACGAGGTTTGGTTTTGCACGCAACCCCCTTTTACGTTTAAATGAAACATGGAATCCTTTCACGAAGTAAGTTTCTTTGGTTTTTCTGTTTTGGTATTTTATGCTTGGGATCAAACGTCTGTTACTCGGTTAAAACATGGTTAAAAGCAAGTATTATTTACCGCGAATATTACGCAATTGTGTTGTACTTTTGCCTTCGTTTGGCATGGCTGTTTTTTTGTTAATTACCGTTGTGTACTTGATAATTCAATTCTAGATCGAATAAAATAATCATTATACGATTGGGATTCCGTGGTTTCTTTGGTATTTCTTGGATTTCCACCCCACTGGACCAAGGGATATGTTCAGGTTTCAGGCTTCATGGTGTGGGTACAGGGAGGGGCAGATATCTGTTGGACTTTAGTGTAGTTTAGATAAAAAGTTTAAAGAAGTTAGTGACTCAAGTAGAAGAACTTACTTCGCTCAACATCTCTTTAGTGTAATAAATTACTACTCATTCATGCAACAATAACTGACAAATCTAGCAAAACAATCTAGCAAAATCTGACCCTTATTGAAAATTGCAGCAGAAAATTCAGAACTTCCTGTTGTCTTACAGAAGCACTCAGCATGCCACAACCGGCTCGTCGCTCGCCAAACTTTTCCTACAAAGAGAACTGCATACACGTCTCTCTCTCGTGAGACTGGACATTGCCACTCATGTCTCCTGTCAGCAAGAAAAGATGAAGATGCACCATGACAGGCATGCTAAGTTCAGAGAAATCGCTGTTGGCAACACAGTCTTGCACATAACCACTTGTCAGGGCAAAAGTGGCAACCTGGAACCATGGTACAACACCCCTAATCACACTCTAGCCGAGTTCACCTAGGTGATGGGCGAATTTGGAGGCGACATGTGGATGGCATCTTTCAGAACAACTCCCACTCTAAGACAGCTGAATCTGGTGCACCACCCTTGAAGACAGCAACCCCAGTTGTTCCTAACACCCAACGAGTTATCTAACCTGAAACCAGCTCACATCCATCTGATAACTCAGCTCAATTGGAAACAACTCTTGCCTTCACTAGTCCTGTGCTGCGTCGATCATCCCGCTCTCACAGAGCTCCTCAGAGATTGATTGAGGAGATGTGAATTTGAACACTATCTATGAACACTATCTATGAACATCTGCTGTTGTTGTTGCTATTGACTGATTGTCTATCTAGCTTATGGACTCACTGAGTATTTAGTTCTAGGCACACTCAAATAGAGAGTTGTTAGCACTGATTATTTGTTTTATTTCCCTTATAAGAGAGTTATTCTTAACAAATCTCCAGGGGGAGGTGCTATGGTATCATTATGTTTTCCATTAGCTGTGCATCGGAGTAGTTCTATGAGCCTGCATAGTGTCAAGCGGTCGGTCGCATGTATAACCATGTGCTTTTATCAATACAGTCTTGTTGTGCGACCCGCCATCTTGTGTGTATTCACTCTTCTATGAACCCGAAAACATAACAGGAATGTCTTACACAGGAATGTTTCGAACTCCACCATAACCTTGTGTTCATGTGACATAGCTTGAATTTAGTCGCATGAACACAAGGGAAAAAGAAAATAATTATGGTTAAATTTTCATGCCCATGGAGATAATGATATGGACTAGTACATGTAATTCAACTGACGATTATCATGCAGACAAAAGAACAACAAACAGTACAAAATACCTGGATTGACCTCTTGATATCTCGCAACTCCATAGGCATCTACAATGGCTTGAAACCCCCGCGTAAACTTGTTTGTCCTGTTAAAGGTTGGCGGCTCTTGATGGGTTGACATGCGATTCAGAATGGATGGTATAGCAGCCTGACTGCGCTCTGTGCCACGACGCAGTGACTGCTGAATCTTGTCCAAGTCACTAACTGGACACCAGCACTCAGCAATAAGGCATTTTTGAGTCACGTCCAGGTTGAACATGTTCATGGTGTGATAAATGGCTTTGATCTTTTTCACCTTTAATATTACAACAAAGAAGTCATGTTCTGTCAAAGTATGATTACGTGTTCAATTGCCACATACTTTTTGTCATACAAAATGTATTTTAAGTGACAAAGGACTAAACAAACAAGGCTGAAGCTTGTAACAGGCAAACCAAGGCACTTGCCCTAAATACCTAGGAAGAGAAGAGAATCAAACCATGCTCATTTCCTTGAGCAGTCATAATTTTTTCATGGACATGATCAGTCACAATTTTTTCCTGGCTACAGCCCTGCTGTCATGACAAGAAGGGGTGGTAAATGGTAAATGCGAGACTTTACAAGAAGGTGAGGCTAGCTAGGCTCCCTCTTTCCACTGTTTCTACAGTGGGATGGGTGGCTGCTCCTCTTGCTGTGTGGGGGCTCATGGCTGGGTTGCCAGGATTTGCCAGCCATGGGAGCAGTCTTCATCTAGGAGCTGACTGCCAATAGTGGAAGCTCCTGGATGTTTTAGGCACCCAACCTCCATTTTAGCGATGCAGATGTTAACAGTGGCACATGAAAAATCAGCCCTACAAATTCTGCAAATAGTACGCTGTTCATGCCCAAAATGACAAACACATGCATATGTCAGGGTTGAACTGAACGGCTTTAATTGAAATTCAATACAAAAATTGCTTTCAAAGTAACACCATACACAAAAAAAAATAAACAGGTTATTTACCGGCCTTGGTTGGGCCGTACTCAAGACCAAGAGCACAGTTTTTCCCAATAGGGACCTCCAGACCAGCAAATAAACATATATCTAAGAGAAAGCACTCATGTGTAATAACTGCTGGGACTGTGACAAAGTGTATCTGTCCTTCGTTTTGACAGCTGCATACAGGATCAGGGTTCATCCACTATAGCTAGGGAAGTAGCTAGTCACTAAGTTACTGGAAAGCTGTCCGTTAGCAGTGAGTTGACTGTCTCCTTATACTTCTCTTTGCCCTTAAATTACAAATATATGTCTTCTGATTTGTTTTGTTTCAATCTGTGACTTTTGACTATAGTTATTAATATTGATTACCTTGATGAACCACTGTTTAATGTTCTTGGCTATAGTCACCAACAACTGCTGACGATGGTCACGTGTTTCATTCAGTACCTAAAAAAAATTGGAAAGAATCAACAGACAAAATATTGAATCACTTCAATTTAAATTTAAATTACTTTCAACTGCACAGTGGTAGAACATCTCATTCAATGTGCTTTTCTGTCTGTGCACAGTAAAACATTGCTAAGCTTCTATTTGCGGAGTCATCTCCTAAGAGCAGCATTATTTCATCAGCTCCTTAATTGTGATCCATGGCTCAGTAACTGATTATGCTCATGTGCATGTGCATGCAAGTAGATCAACCTAATCAAAGTGACCAAATGAAAAACTACAGTATGCACAGCTAGTGTGAGAACACATGTTTTCAGGTTACCCTTAACAATGTGTTGCATTTCATTGAATATTTTGAGTATGAAGAGGGAAAAAAAGACTGTTCAATAGAAAGCAACGTGGTCATATATATCATATCAATGGGAGACACTGGTGTAGTAATATGATAGTGCATGATTATGCAATAACACGATACATATCACATGATTACTGTAAGCAGAGAGCACATGGTTATAATACAGTGAGTAAAACTACTGATATATGTGTCTTCGCTCGTGTCTTCTAATATAAAGAATCCTTTCGGATACTACATTGGCGACGAGGATCCAAGAAAGAAGAAAAGGGGTAGAAGAAAGTCAGAACAATGGCCCCACCAGAAGAAACCGATAATCCTGGTTTGAGCGCATCCAATCCTGCACAACAAAACATCACAGTTGTGAATCATCAACTAAATATCCGACCATTCACCATTTCAAACGATGTTAACGACACAGCCCTACGATGGGCGAAATGGAAAAAAGATATCGAGCGACAATTCAGGTTCTTCGGATTAACAGATCCAGAAGTTTAGAAAGATGGCTTAATTATCTACGGAGGATCACAGATTGCCGATTTGGAGGATTCCCTCCCAGATTTACATGTACCCATACAAAACGAGGGCGAAGATGTTTACTCGCGTTTTCTTAGGAAACTAGATAGGAATTTCCTACCAAGAAAAAACAAGGATTACGCATGATTCCAGTTTGGAAACCTGAAACAAGAAATCGAGGAAAGCATGGCAAAATATTACGCCAGACTACGGGAGATCGCAAAGAAATGCGAATTCACCAACGAAGATGATGCAATCTGAGATCATCTCATCAAGACGATGACAAACAGCCGCTTACAAGTCAAAACAATTCGCAATAACTGGACGCTATCCCAGATCTTAGATGAAGCTGCTATAGAAGAGGAATCCACGGCTCAAGCAAACGAAATAGATCAGAAACTTCAAGACGCCACGGAATCATACAAAGTCAAACAAGTCAAGAGTGACAAGCGTGACAACAATGGAATGTGTTCCCGCTGTGGCACAAAACACGCAAAAGGAAATTGCCGAGCATATAGAGCTAAATGCTACAACTGTGGTAAACGTAACCACTACACCAAAATGTGCCGTAGCACGGATCATAAACACCACCCAGATGACAAACAAGGTGGAAAATCGGGTCACCGAAGGAACAAGAAGGAAGACTCTTCCCACGTGCCGCGACAAACAAGACCGCAGACAGATCATCAACACCGCCAAAGACGAGTTCAACACGTTGAACAAGATGCACGCAATAGCTCAGAAAGCGAAGACTCTCTCGATGAGGACATCGCCAGAATCGTACAGCACATGAACATCCACCCTACAGCACAGAAAAACACAAAGGAATTTGGATCAATGGAACAAAAACAGAAGTCGAACGGGATACAGGCGCTGACGCAAACGTCATCGATGAAAACCAGTTCAATGAGTTGCTACGGGCAACGCCAGCGATTAGATTGCAAAACACGAAGATCAAACTGAAAACACTCACCGAAGATTTACCAGTCATTGGAGAATGCGACGTCACGCTAGAAAATGAAACGCGAAAAACACAAGCAAAAATCGCCATTATTCAAGGAACAATTGACTCCCTACCGTTACTCGGAAGACAAACACTGGAAGAACTGGGAATGATCCAATTTGACGCAACAGGAGGACTTAAAGAACCAAACCGAGATGAATTACAGAAGATTCACAAGATCCAAACCGGAAATGAAGACCTTAACAAGATTCTACTCCAGCACGAAGAGAGATTTGGAGGCATTGGCAAAGCAAGAAGAGATGGACAAGACATCCAAATCCATTTGTTACTAAAAGAAGATGCAAAACCAATCGCACAAAAGCCCAGACGTGTACCATACCACCTGATGAAACCTCTACGCCACCGAATGGATGAATTTGTCGAGAAAGACATCATGGAGAAGGTGCCAGAACACGATTCCATCACATGGTGCTCACCACTGGTTGTCCAACCGAAACCAAAAAACCCCAGCGACATCCGTGTCAGCCTTGACTTACGAGTCCTGAACAAGTCTATGGAACGCACACGACAGGTACAAGCACCTATCACAGAAGATTTCATCAACACATTCAAAGATTGCAAAGTCTTCAGTAAACTGGACATGAACCATGGGTACCACCAGTTCTCCCTAGATGAAGAATCAAGAAAACTCATGACATTTTGAAGTCCATGGGGTACGCTGCCGCTGCGAACCGTTGAGAAGACTCACAAAGAAGGAACACAGCTTTGAGTGGACTGAAGCTCAGCAAATGGCTTTTGAAGACTTGAAGACTGCAATTACGACAGCACCAGTTCTCATCCCATACAAGCCAGGACAAGAAACCATGGTCATATGCGATGACAGCCCAACTGGCCTTGGAGGTGGATTGTTCCAAAAGACCGAACATGGTTACCAGCCAGTTCACTTTGTTAGCAGATCACTGACAGACACCGAGAAACGATACTCTCAAATAGAACGAGAAGCACTGGCTGCAGAGTTCACCACCACCAGGCTACACATGTATCTACTTGGAGCACAGCACTTTCAGCTAGCAACTGACCACAAACCGTTCCTACCACTCTTCAATAATCCAACTGCAAAGCCGCCACCCAGAATAGAGCGAATAGTTATGAAGATGCAGAACCTGGACTTCACCGCAGTCCACATCACTGGAAAGTCCAATATGACTGACTACCTTTCAAGACACCTGTTACCAGAGGTCCAGCAAACAAACCATGAGGGGTACATCAAAGCAGTCACTGAAGCAGACCATGCGATAGTCATGGACACTATCCGATCAGCAAGTAAAGAAGACAAAGTGCTCCAGAAGTTGAAGATAGCACTTGAAACAGGGAAATGGAACAGAAAGGATCCAGACCTGATACCATACCACGATGTGAGAGCAGAAATTTACGAATCCGAAGGAGTCCTGCTGAGGCTCAACAGGATCATCCCACCAGAATCATTGCAAGACAAGATTGTCAGCATCGCTCACAAACAGGGACACTTACGCATTTCAAAGACAAAAGAACTTATCAGATGAAAGTACTGGTTTCCCAGCATGAACAAACGCATCGATGATATTGTGAGCACATGCTTCAGCTGCCAAGTGACCACCAACACTCAGCACACTGAACCCGCCAAGATGACGGAACTACCAGAAAGACTATGGACCACTGTTGAAGCAGACTTCTGTGGACCATTTCCTAATGGCGACTATGTACTAGTTGTGACTGACCAGTACTCCAGATATCCAGAAGCAGAGTTTATCAGCTCAACATCTATCAAACCAGTCCGAAGAAAACTGAAGAAGATGTTCGCCACACATGGAGTACCACAGACAGTGCAAACCGATAATGGCCCGCCATTTAACTTGAAGGAGTTCCAGACACTTGCATCAGAAATGGGATTCAGCCACAAGAAGATCACACCCAAACATCCGAAAGCTCAAGGCCAAGTCGAAGGTTTTAACAAGCTTGTAAACAAGATAGCTACAATAGACCTTTTTACCGATATGGCGGCCATCTTGAATTCTATTGTTTTGACTGAGAAATTATGGGCTGCCGAGGGGGCAATCGCTGGAAAATTTATCGTATACACAGCTTTCAGGATAAATTTTTACTGCTTGTCTCTCATATTCCATAACAAATATTACAAGCGTTACATCTTTCCGTCACGATATTTGGCAGTTGTTCCTATGGTTATCGAAAAATTATTGTTAAAAGTTATCACGCCACAGTATTCTTTTTAATTATTTCTCATCTGCCCCCTAGGCATCCCATAATTTCCTCGGAATTCAAGATGGCCGCCGTATCGGTAAAAAGGTCTATTGCAAAACAGATAGAGATAGATGTCCGCGAAGCTACATACGACATGCTGCAAGCATACAGAGACACACCACACCCAGCAACCAAGGAGACACCCTATGAGCTCATGATGAACAGAGAGATACGGACGAAACTAGAGCATTTCCCATCATCCACTCCAACACAGGATCAAGAAGTCAAAGGGAACAACCGAAAGTACAAAGAGCGAATCAAGCAGTATCATGACAAGTGACACAGGGCGACGGAACTGCACCTAGAAATCGGGCAAGCAGTCATCGTAAAGCGAGACAAGAAACAAAAAGCCGAAACACCGTACGAACTGCACATCTATGTCGTGACACAAGTGAAAGGATCAACTATCATTGCCAAGAGGTTAACAGATGGCAAAAGAATCTGCCGAGACAAATCTAAATTCAGACACCTCAAAAGCAGAGCCAACAACACTGATCCTAATGAAAGAGAAAGATTGAATCATCAAACACAAGTACCACCTGCATACGCCCAGCAGCCACCAGCAGTAGCAGCACAGAGGGATGATGCAGCTGGTAATGATGCAGAGCATAACCAGGCCGCACCAGAACCACAACTCAGGCGATCAAACAGAAGACCTAGATCAGTCTTTGAAGGACACTTAAGAGATTTTGAACAATGATTGTGAACATTGAACATTAACTGTTACTGTTATGTTAATCGCACGAGTCATTTATGATTATATTTTAGTAATAAGAAATCTTAGTCGATTATTTCTAGCAGTCACAATATGTACAGAAATGTACTGAAAAGGGAGGAATGTAGTAATATGATAGTGCATGATTATGCAATAACACGATACGTATCACATGATTACTGTAAGCAGAGAGCACATGGTTATAATACAGTGAGTAAAACTACTGATATATGTGTCTTCGCTCGTGTCTTCTAATATAAAGAATCCTTTCGGTTACTACAACTGGCCTAATGGTTAATGTGCTCAGCTCTGGGTCGAGTGATCCAGGTTCGAGCCCTGGCCAGGGACATTGCGTCCTGTTCTTTGGCAAGACACTTTACTCTCACAGTGCCTTTCTCCACCCAGGTGTATAAATGGGTACCGGTGAACTTAATGCTGGGCGGTAACCCTGCGATGGACTAGCATCCCATCCAGGGAGGAGGGAGGGGGGGTAGAAGCACTCCTAGTCTGGGATTTATAGGCACTGGCCTGATGGACCACTTGGTTTGTATACAGACTTCACCTTATCTTTTACCTAAGCTACTATTTAAGTGCAGCTCTTGGGTTACAAGGTTTGTATCTATAACAAAGCACTCACTGTTTCAATATCCTCAATCCTTGTATTTACTCCAATGGCCATTTCCTGCCTTTTTGAGGTGGAGACTGGACAGGGATAAAGTGCAGCACCATATCTGGAATTAAAGAAATGCATTGTAGGTTGAAATATTTTGCAATCTTTCTGCAACTACTGCATTGCTATTTATTTGAAAAGGCACCACTACACCAATTAAGGTTGATGTGGAACTTATTATTTTTTTTGGGGGGACTACACATATAAGATATTAATAACTGTATAGCCACATAGAGTATTTGTGTAAGCACCAGTTTAGAGCTCAAAACATTGTTTAGGGTTGTGGTACTATGTTGAGTACAGTGCTTAGCTGTCACGTGCAGCTCTTATATTTCAAGGGTGGCACATTATCACATGTACAGGCAGTGAGCTTTCGGAATGCATGGAGTAGGCAGGTTGGTCAATGTAAATTAAAGCAATAGAATTAACAAAACATAAAACATCATGATCTCAGAAACCAAACCTTGAAATACATTGTATTTGTCCATGAATCAAAGCAGGAATAACTTTTTTGAACCAATTACAGGAAAGCAATTGCCCAGAAATCAAAACAAAACTCTAAAAATAAAAGTCTTAAAATCAAAGTAACTCACAGATACAATATGTATACATACATGTATCAACATTGAGGCAATTAAAACAAAACTAAAATGCAAATCTTTATTACCCCTCACAAATCTTCTCCACCCGGCTTTTGAGATGATCTCCTTGAAAGAAAACAATGAAGACGCGCTTATTGACCTGGTCACCGGTACTCGGGTCTTCAAGTGGTATCTCAATCTCTGCCTGCTTTAAGAACATATTACCACGACAGGCACGCCACAGAAGTCGCTCAAATGAAGGCACTCGTTCACAAGCAATCACTCCTGTCACAAACCTATGAGGTACATATATTATGTGGAAAAGACTGTTACTAATTAAACTTATTTTACAGATCTGTATCGGTAAATAAAAGATGAAAAACTAAAAGAAAAATAAAACTTGCCATGTAATTTTAGTCACCAACATATTGCTAAAGGTGAATGCAAATGTGTTTAGTTCTTTTCTGAAGTAATCTGCTTGACAGGTGTAATGTTTTCTCTGACACCTCTTTTCCAAGTGTATTAATTAATGTAACTTTCAAGTCTGTGAATATTCAATCACTCATATCAGTCTCTGATTAGCATTCAAGGAATCTGGGTCACTTCTAAAAGAGGTGACACTTGTAAACATACCCCAGTTGAGTTGCTGTTGCTGTAGTAGCACCCA
>OZ026601.1:30448317-30493317 GCA_964020085.1 Micromussa lordhowensis | reverse complement strand
CTACTGTCAGTCATATTATGTTTGAGCGCTATTGGTTATATTTATGTTGTGAATAAGCAAGTGAACTGACAAAGTCATTTGACCTGTAAGGTTCTGGTAGTTGTTGACATCTGTTAAGAGGCATTAGTTCTGTGGTGTGATTGACAGCTAATTGAGACACTTGAACACTGCGTGTGTTGCAGGACATATAATTCGTTTTGTTGTATATGAAGTGTTGCATAATTCGTTGTATTGTACATGAAGTGTGAATAGACTTAATGATATACATGAGCCTGCAATTCTAAGGTTGTAGTTGGCCGCCATGTTAGTCAGAGATTTGGTGAATAAAGCCTTTACGTTCAGGTAACGTCTTCTCTCGTTTATAACAAGTTCCAAGTTGTTGTACCAGCTTTCCAGAGTCAGTTGCTGAAAATAGTTTGGTCTGTAGGTTTAGCATTGAGCAGAGTCTCAGACAAATCTGTACTTTGTCTGTTGATGATATTCAGCATTGTGGCATCACCAATTTTTGGTTTTCAAATTTTCAAAGTCAGTCAACAACAACTTACAGTTCTTTCCAGGACTACCTTCACCCAGGTTATCCTACTAAACAAATTACTGTTCAGAATATATTCCCACAGGGTTCAAACCATTCACTAAATGAGATTATCAATGATCTCAAATGGGAGATCTACTGCTGGCCAGCAGATGATCACCTCAGGCATGCACAGTTGAGTCATTGCTGTGTAGTTTTGCCCTCGTCATCTTGCTTTGGGTAGCTTTGTCTCTTTTACCTTGGTTTGCTCCCTCCCACCCACCTCTTGGTTCAGGGGGGGGACCTGTGTCCAGGTAAGTACACTCATTTGCCACTGAGAATTCAGTGTGACAGGTGCCAGGGGGAAGTGACCTGTAGGAGGTTGCCATGGTTACACCCTTTATTTGCACTTTGCTCACATGCGCAAACCCATTGCCTGCTTTGCTGTCAATTGGCACCTACCCTCCATTTCAGTATTGCTTATCGACAAGTTAAGACAGAGTTATGTCCACTAATGGCACCAGGATAGGATCCTAGTATTGCAGGGTAATGACCTAACATTTAATTCCAATCCCTGGTACTCATTTTTTTGAGTAGAGAGCCACTCTGAAAGTAGTGTCTTGCCCAAAAGCACAACACAATGACCCTGGCCTGGCCAGGGCTCTAACCCAGACTGCACAGTCTCCAGTCCAGTGCAGTAAGCATTGTTCATGTGAGATTATATATTTACATGTAAGACTGTTTTCTTCTTTTAATACCATTCCCAAATTTACAACTTACTAGCCAATCACAAACTGTGTCTACTATCCCAATGTCCTGCAATCTCAAGTAGGAAAAAAAAAACTCTGGACACAAGCCCGGTGGCCTATGAGACTATCGCTTATCTCTGGTTTAGACAGTGTAGCATGAAGTGATTAGGAGTTGTTCTATAGGGGTGCTATTCCATCGCTGGGGTATTAACCTCCTAACATTAAATTTGCCAATATCCATTTATACACCAGGACCCCTGCTGATGACAGCCTAGTGTTGAAAGTGTTAAGATAATTATGATAATGTATGCTGTATAATGGACTGTTATTGGTTGAGTTGAGTTCACATGATGTAATGAGTTTGTTATCTTCGCATCTCCTCATGTGCAAGCTTGTTCTGATGTCGATTCGCTACGTGATAGTTGTTTATTAAAGGAGTCCTAAAAGTATTACCTTTGTAGTAGTGTAAACAGATCCTAGGTTTAGGATAGGTTTTAGGGCTTAAGACATCCTTTATACTCTTTTATTAAATATATGTTTGTTTTACAATAAGCTTACTTAGTTTTCTTTCCATCTCTTCGCATCGCCTGACCTCATTTACAAATTTGCGCTGAAAAGCATTGACGTCTGGATTGAGCTGGTGAAAGAAAACATATTTACCATATGTCAGTTTTAACTTACAGCGATTTAAGTGCTAGCTGTCGATCGAGTCAGAAATTACACTTTTTTACTGTATTTATTTCCAGATTGTTCGAGCAATAAACGCTTCCACGGCAGCATGTTTCAGAGGATGAGCTTAAGCTCCGTTGTTTGAGGAGACAAGCTTGAGTCGTTACCTTTTGCTGAAACTTCATAAATTCAAGTGGACGAGAATCGAAAGAAATACGAAAAGACGAAAACGTGAAATACTTACATCATGAAATTGCACAAGACCCTAATAGAAAAAGGAGAGAGAGGGCAAAAAAAAAAGGTTCAATGTCAAACTTAATAGCAATTGGTTTCCAAGTCGGTTTCGAACAAAACGATCTTTCTTACCAGCTCTCCGAGCTCGCTGACACAAGAGTAAGCTGCCTCAGCTTGAAGAAAGAGTTGAGCCAATGTCATTTCCTCCGACCTTAAGAGGGAAGACATCTTTGAAAAGAAGGAAAATGTATTTATTTGGCGAAAAACAGCAATCGCATGCAACTGGCATGCTAATATATAAACGTCACATTTGAGTCATACGACCCGATCTGACGATCGTAAATACTGCTTCAGTCTTCCCGCGCAATCACGAGGATATCAGATGACACGAGCTCGTTGGATACGTGGTGTGACAGTCACAAAAATTGAAAAAACTCTACAGGCATCCCACTCTAGTTCGCAGTGCCTTCGTTTCTCCCGGAAGCCAAGCTCAAGTTTGCAATGATTGCAACTTTTTAGAGAAACCTTCGGTGTATTTTAGGTTTTAATTCCGTATATTGCTGAAAAAAATGCTTTTTCCAAGTTTTGCATCCTGCGCGTTCTGTAGACTGTTCACAGTTCCCTATTTTTCCGTGAGATCGTAGGTGTCCATCGTTGAGTTCGAAACTGGGGAGAGTACAAAAATACCCATGGATAGGGGTAGTGGGGTTAATTTTCCGCCCACCGTGCCCTCCACCACCCCTACCTAAGTTTCGCTCGCATCAAGCACCATCAAGAGACCAAGTTGGCGGCCCGTCGAACTCAACGATCGACACTTAACGATCTCACGGAAAAATAGGGGACTGTGAACAGTCTACATGTTCTGTATCAATGGAGATCATAGGCCAGCTGCAATGCGTGTAGAAATTTCCATTGCTGTAAGTAGTCCTTTGCATGTATTTCTTGCTTACAGTGAGACCTAATATAGCCCAATCCCGAATTTTTTAGCAGAGGAACAGTTTGATCTTGTGATGAAACTGCAGTTTTCAAACTACAGTCTAACCTCTGGTGATGAAAGCGGGGATTGAAAGGTTCTTTGTTTAGTGAGTCACAGCCAGGTACAAACATAGTGACGAGTTAACAAAGTGGACACATCTTCTGGGGGACAAGTAGCATTTTATTGGTTCACATCAACAACTTCCACACCCCCCCCATCCTGCCAACCTCTCCCCTGATTTTACTGGTGTATGACATTTGCAGACTGCAGACTTTTTAACTAAACCATGCATTCCCATTTCCATTACCGATAGCTAACTGTAAACAGGCCATTAACCTGAGTGCTATTCAGGCTTACCTGAGTGCTATTAGGCCTAAATGTAGTCTGCAGTCTGCAAAATGCAAATGTCATACACCACCGATTTACCAATACCTTAGTGGGTTCATGTGATTTTCTGTCTTCAGGTCTCAAGTGAAAGCAAGCTGATGCCAGTCAACATTCCCATGTCCCACTTTTGTTCATCCATTTCTTATAATGGTTTCAAAACAGTTCTTACAGTGCGACTACTCTAACCAAAGCCACCCGACAAAATTTTCTACAAATTTAACGAATGAAAATCGTGGAGGTTACGAATAGTTTTGCAACAAATCATCCAAAATAACCACAAATGTGTTGCCTTTGTAATGTACAGATTGATTACATGGATATTTGTTGAAAAACTTTTGCTATTTACCTCCATAATTTTTATTCATTACATTTGTGGACAATTTTGTCGGGTGGCCTTGGTTGGAGTAGTCGCACTGTACATGCTAGTGTTAACTCAGTAATAATCAATTTATTTTTTTAATTATAAGCATATTACCTCTGTGTAGGATAAGATTTATTTTACTCACTGTTCACTTATTTTGTTCGTTTTTTGTCTTTATTCGTTTTATGTAGCTAATAATAATTTGTGGTTATTCCTTATTAATTTATTAATTTGGAACAAGTTTATACACCTGGAACTGGAACTGCAACTAATTAAGCATCTAAATAATTAAGGGATTTGTGTAAACTAAAAATCTAATCACAAAATTATTTGTTGTACATCTATGTTGTCTGCCTTGGAATGCAGACATCACATTCCACACGTACTGCCATATTAGGTTAAGGGTGTCCAGACCATTTGACTTTTGAGGGAGGGTCAGGAGGGTGATTTTCAAAACAAGATTTCCTACAAGCATACTTGTAGCAGAGAGAAAAAAAGTTAATGCACATGACTACTGCTAAAAAACAAATTCACGCACATTCAATGAGCAAAAAAAAAAAACATGTCACACCTCATGTATGAAAGGGTTAGAAAAAAAACATTTGTGCTTGTACCAAATCACCCACACTCCTCCACAAAAGTAAAAAAGCCTATTACCCTTAGTGTGATAATAATAATTATTTCAATCAATTTCAAAGATCAATTTTTAAACTACTGAAAACAACATTATTGTAACTTTACATCATTTGAATGTATACATGGTTAATAGTTTAAAAACTATTGATGAATGAAACTTATGGCTTGCAATTCTGGCATTTTGGTGAACACTGCTCAGGAGAATTTTGTTCACGTCTTGGAGTCATGACCCATACTCCTGAGGCTGTCTTTTTCACTGACTAAATGTAAGATGGCACATGCACTCAAAATATTTGTTTGTGCATTCCAAATACACCTGAATTACTGGCCTACCGGAACTTGACTGTGGAATTGGAAAAACAAAGTTATGAGAAATTTCAGACGTTTTCCTATTTGTGTAGCTGCAATAACAACAAGATTATGGCCAACCTGGCCCAGTTCAAAGTTGGCAGTGTTCCTTAACATGATTTATCATATCTGCTGGATCTGTCAATTTCACAAGGCAAATCCAGCATTCACTTTCTTGGGTTGCTTCTACGCCTTCATGTTTCTGAAGGAAATTACACTTTTCATCACAATTCTCTTCAAAACAAGCACATTCCTTTGTAGTTGCTTTCAACTCATGTTTCCAGTGCTCCTTAAGGATAGAACCTTCAATCACATCTCCATTCTTCTCACACAAGCACCTTCTGCAATGCCGATATAGGGATGACAAAAACCTGAATGGCCTGTTACAGTGTTCACATTGAAAAGGCTTCACCCCAGAGTGTACTCTTTGATGAATTTGTAAATAAGAAGCTCTTGAAAATTTCTTTTGACAGTGACTACATCTACGTGTGTCTTCTTTGAGATCACACAGTTCTTTAATATGTTGTTGAAGATTTGATGACATGTCACATTGATTAAACTTGAACTTAGGCATTTGTTCAGAGTGTGTCTTTTTGTGCTGCTGGAGATGCGAAGACTGTCTGAAACTTTTTTCACAATTTGAGCACTTATAGGGTTTTGACTCTGTGTGGATTCTTAAATGCAGTTTAAGACCCCATGCTGTAGTGACTTTCTTGTTGCATTGTTTGCATTCAAAGAACTTCATATTATGATGGTGTTTCATGTGACGCTCAAGATTTGATTTTTGATTAAAGCACAGTTTACACTGTGGACACCTGTGCAGTTTCATACTGCTGTGGCTTTTAACACGTCTTTCAAAATTACGGGTAAAGGGCTTCTTGTTAGGGGCACCCATCTTCTCTGAAAGGTCTGTTGAATTGAAAAGAACAAACCTGTTATTTTAAGAAGTCACAAATTTACAAATCCTCCAGTTTCAAGCCAAAATCACTGAAAAGTTCAGCTTTCCAAATTGTTGTATAGTACATATGCTGTTATCATACAGTTTATGTCAACTCATACTTTGATTTCAGCCATCACTGCTTGTTTTATGATATTAATTTTTCCCTAAAAAATCTTACTCATCTTTGCTTCAATCCCTCAGAACTTTGAGGCCACGAAAACCAGAAACGGTGTTGAAGTTTTGCATCTGACCTCTGTGGAGCTTAATTTAATTGTCTCACTTGAACTTCTCCCACCCCTAAACTGTCACTTCCTGCTATTGCACCTCTACAGACGCAGACATATATCCGGCTTTCGCTTGTCTCCTTGTGATAGCAAGAAATACATCTGCGTTCACAGGCTACAATCTTGGACAATTCAAATGAACAGCTATGACCACCCTTATTCCCCATTTCAATGATGAAAAAAATGGCGCACTTTGGGGTTTAGTTTAGCGCCAGTTCATCATTGATTCGGGAGGAGGGGTGGTTTTATTTCTTATTTTATTCCGACCAATACTGTAGGGCTCTGCCGTGTGTTTCTTGCTGCATAATATTCTCTCACTTCGGTAGTCTGCAAACCGGCTCCCGACGAGGACGGAAAAAATTAGAGGAGTCGACGAGCGCGAAACTGAAGAATTCGGAGAGCGAAGCAATCTCACTTCGGCGGCCGTGCGACTTTAACAAGTTTTATTTCACGTACTCGCAATGAAATGAAAACTTAAATCGCACCGCCTTCGAATTCCACACATTTGCACTTAAATTCTAAGTGCATTTTGAGAATTTGGATCGTAAATACTTTAGATTTTGCATTACTCCACTCATGTGTGCAACAGTTTAGGTGAGAAAAGTTACTCACATGGCGGAGACAGCTTTGACAGGCTTCTTTGACTGACCCTTTGACTTATTCGAATTCGCACTAAAGTTCTACAAGGATTTTGAGAAATTTGAATCGTAACGTAATACAGAGTTCACAGACATGCAACATAGACCAAAATATCCGCAGCAATACAACCATGAGCGACATGAGCAATTCATATTTTCGCGCTCAAACTGATATATCAGGTGATTTTCGCGGGTGCATCCGGCCTACCGCCTGTCAGCAATCTCCAAGCTATCATGATCTTTGCAACACTTATCCAAGTAGTTACAAAATTTTAGGATTAGGCTCATTAAAAATAACTTCTAAATAACTGATCTTTTCCCCTACCTTTCGGTTCGTGCAGAAGAAGAAACCCGCGAGTCTTCCGGTAGCAACATCACGTGACCGGAAAGTAATATTTATATTAGCGCCCAGTCTTCTTGCGTTCAAAAAGCAGTCAAGCGTGTTTATGTTTTGACCGTTTCCTTGAAAACTACTACATCAGGTGCTGTCGGCATTACTTTTAGCTTTGAATCTATATTGAGTTGCCTTTTACTGAAACAGGGGATTGCCTGGAAGCCCAGAAAAGACATCTACTACAAGCAAGGTTCGGACCTCTGTATTTGGAGTGTTCAAAAGCTTTAAGCTTATATGTATAGAGCTTGTGGATCATGCAATTGACATCAGCATAATTTGACTTTTGACATTTCACGCAACTGTTTGGGTTTCCCTCACGAAATGAAATGGATGAATGACACACTATTTTTTAATCGATTTTGAGGATTTCTGGTAATTGAGGCTGAGGGTGTCACAAGTTGCGCTTCACGTTCAAACGTCGTCACGTACGTACGCACCAAGGTACAGAGGACAAAACGATGATTCGACAAAAATTATGGAGTGCTTTATAACATGGGACAAGAGGTCACTAAACAGGTTCAACCGAAGACAAACATCTCGGATTCAAGCAATTCTACGGCTTATGCACCGTTACCAAAGCATTTATACAAGAAGATGAGTCCATTAAACCGATGTGAGTACATGAATTTTGGCATGATTATTCCTAAATCTTACATGCATGAAGAGCTTAATTTTGGATCGATGGAGCATGCGAAGACTTAAGTCGTCTACGCATTGAAAGAACAGAAGGTGTACAAACTTTTCCTTAGATTATTTAACTTTTTAAAGGCAGATTCTGGCTTTCCATAATATGTTGAGGTACAATGTACATGTATAAGCTTACTTGTATGACCATGAGATAGACTGCTTATTAGTATGTAGTGTGTATTATTTTTTAATTATTATTGTTAAGTCAGTAAATTTTAATCTAAATGTATTTTAATTTACATTTTTTATATACGACTAGTGACTTCACTCAGTGACAATACTGCAAAGATGGAGTTCAATTATTTCATAACGATTATGATTACAGAATATTTTGTACTCTTGGCTCAATTACCAGCCGGTGTTTCGGGAAATGAGCTCACACTCACCCCCCCCCCCCCCCGAAAAGACTCTTCTTGGGGGAGGAACACAGCCAGCCCCTAGAGAGCGGCGTAAATTGAGCCTACAATGTATGCAGAGTTTCCAATTTTAAAATCAAAACTGACACAAAATTTGAGAAAATAGTAACAGTGTCTCTTTTTGGTTAATAAATAGATGAATTCTTTGAGATCCCTGTGAGAAGGACCCTATTAAAATCAAGTGTCTAATAACCACTTGTTACTCAGTTTGTTTACTAGACAATTGTATGAATGCAAGTGCAATTAACAGGGCTTGAAAGAACTTGAATTCCAGCTTGCCCTTAGGACAAGTATCTCTCAAATATTGCTTGTCCTGCACAAGTCTTAGTTAAGTTTGCTCTTTTGATGATTTAGTTGGTGGACAACTTGCCTGATCCCTTGCACATCGGGCAAGTGAGAATGAAAAGGTGGTTGCCCAGATGGAGAATCTACTTGTCCTAGACAACCAGACTGCACTTTTTTCAAGCCATGATAATCAGGGGTGTCATTAAGTTTTGAAGTAGGAGGGCATCCCTATACATGTTCACATGAGGGCCGAAGGCCTGAGCCTCTAGGAAGGTTCAGAAAAATTGGGAAAAGCTGAAATTTAGTTGAGGGTTTTTTTCCTGCAGCTGCTGATTTTTTGTTTTTATTGTACTTTAAAAGTAAATGGGTGTGGGTACCCGGGACCCGGCTTCTACTAAAAACTCTGCCTGATAAGGTTTTACACTGCAAGTGATAGAGCGGTTTTCAATTGAGGGTCGTTAAACCACATCCAAACCAATTACATACCAATTAGACTACTCAGCCAATCTTAAACCGTAGTTAGACCAAAACCAAATTAATTGCCCGATTACTTTCGACACTCAAATGAAAACTTCTCTGTTTGAAAATTCTCTCAAAAGTGCACATGCTTTAGGCGAGTAGGTAATGTAAATATTGTAAATTGCTTGAGCCTTCATACAACTACTCATTGTATTCATTTACACCGCAGTCTATATTAATAATCAATGATAAATTTGCCTGCTCTCTGAGCCAATCACAGTGAAGAAATTTTCTCAGTCATAAAATAACTCTCTGAACATCAGTTTCAGATAGTGAAGTTCAAAGCATGGTTCGCGTCTACAGTAACCTTGCAGCTCTTTCTCCAAGAGACAAGTACATCGACAGAAAAACATTGTAAGTAAATTCTTTAGGCAATAGGTAACTCGGCAATACACATAGTCACTGTGATAATAATTAATATATCACAGCTCTGCCTATGATGTTTGAGCATTTCTTCCTAACTAGATTAAATATTCTCAAAATGACAAGTGTCCTGCTGACGATGCTTAGTGCTGTCTGTCAGTAAATGCAAAGCAAAAAAGACTTATCCTTATTCTCACTGATGGATTCTGTGTGCTTGAACTTTCTTACTTACCTAATCATCTTTTTCCCCTGAGGGACATAGAGCAACAACTTGTAACCACTCTCTATTCATTCCTACTTAACTTTGTGCGACATGTATTGCCTTTTCCCAATTGAGATTTGCATCACTGAGCTCAGCCATGACAGGTGGTGTTTGGCCGACCAGGTCCCAGTTGTTAAAAGGCTGGATAACGCTATCCACCGGATAAATCACTATCCAGTGGATAAGTGTTAACAAAACAAACCATGCTATCCACTGGATAGTGATTTATCCGGTGGATAGCGTTATCCACCTTTCGAACAACCCGGGCCAGGTTTCCTTTTGACAGGATGGGTGGTGTCCATCTCAAGGCAACCTTGGGAACATAAGCCCAATCATCAAATATGAAAATGTGTTTAATAAGCTCCCTTCATGTATTAAGCCATGTCCTTCTCATCTGAAATTTGTGAGTTGGAATATTTCACATTGTTTGCTGCTTTTAACAGTGCTTAACTCTGGGAATCTATTGACAGAAGAAAATCTCAAATCCAAAAATGGTACTAGCTTTAAAACAACAATATTCTCCTTAAGAATCTATGTTGCATTTCCAACCGTTTTAGTCAAGTGCACAGCCTATACACAGTTATTTTTTTCCTTTCTTTTTTTTTTCTTTTTGTGATTGCATGTTTTATTTGGGGTATGGTCCTATTTCTTCCCCAAAGTTTCAAACTTCCCCCCCCCCCCCCATGGGCCAGCCACTTAGCATTTGCTATTTCTAAGCGCCTGTTCTTGCTCTATCTGAAAAATTATCTTAAACCTGAAATTAATATACTTTTCTTTATCTAATGTGCACACAAAAAAAATCTGTTTTGTTGCTGTAACTGTGGTCAGAATCAGTCACCATGTCAAATGACTGTACATGCTACTGAGAGGAAATACTTAATCAGCCTTATGGCAAGGGTGGGGGTGGGGGAACTTGGTAGAGTAAATATGGCTGCTTTATATTTTATCAAGTGCTGAAGTGTCTATTTTCTTTCTCTGCAGCATGCATTATTTTCCCCTGGATGGACTTCTGGCTGAGAGATTGTTTACAGCTTTTGACAAAGACAAGAATGGTCGTATCGACTGTGATGAATTTTTAGGTCTGTATTGAGGGATATCTGGTAAATCTACAATCAGCATTGGAATTTTATGTATTTATAAAAAAATATATATATATTTGCAACTGTACAATAACTTAACAATACAGTACAACAATTACCTACACCAATACAAATTACTAACATTGCTTGCAATACTTACTCTAGTTACAAAGGGTTTGAAAAAAACTTGAATTCAGCTTGTCCCTGTGACAAGTCACCCTCAAATTTTGCTTGCCCATGGCAATTTTTAGTTAAAAGCAGCTGTACTTGACCCCTTGGCCATTGGGCAAGTGAGAATGAAACGTTGGCTCAGAAGGAAACTTGTCCTTACAGTACCGACATAACTTATGATTTAACAATTTACTAACACAACTTACAATACTAACATTGTTAACAATTTAATACCTTACATTACTTACTTATTTATAATAGTGCATCATGCTTGACGTTAACTAACATTAATTTGGTATTAATATTGCTTTGGCTAAGCATTACCACGCAGTGCTATGTATGCAAAGAAAAAAAAATATATCATCAGAATCTTGAAAACTTCTTACACATAGTACAAGGATTTGGAAAACTTGAAAGCCCGAGTGCATGACTCAAGGTTACACAAAAGGCACTTACTTACTGTAAAGGTACAGACAAGTGTTTCATTCTCCCAAACTCACACAACAAGCTCAAGGTACATGTATCAACCTCATACACAGAGTCTTTGTTACCCTTGGCCAGCAGTCTGGAAATGAGCAACCCTGGAAATTTCTCTTAGAAGTATGAAACTATCAGACTTTCGGTTGAATTGCACATGCCTAACTGACAATCCTTTCAATTTGAGCCCATAATGGAACGTCAAGAGTCGCTTGTTTGTACAGCCTACACATTAAAGGACAAAGACTTGAGTAACAAGATTGTTCATGTATCTGTTATGGGGTTTGTGGTAGTCTGATTTATGTCATAATTTGGTAAGGTAAATAATTTCCAATTTAAGTGCTAAAATATTGCTTAGCTTCTGACTGTTTGAACTTTAGTGTGTCTATATAAATTAAAAGGCATTTTTTTCATGTAGGTGGACTTGCTTTGTGTCTACGAGGTTCCACCGAAGAAAGAGGACAGATCATCTTTGACATGGTACATAAAATACTGAAAAATTCAACTCGCTGTGCACAGAATGCAGTTTCTTCCCAATTTAACCCATTCACACCTGCCGCCGGCCGTAAACTGGCCATGACGAGAGGTGGCCTCTGTTCCAAATGCGTTTTTGAGTAGATTGGAGCTCATTTGGCCCATATCCAGGCTGGAAATGTCCAAACCATGCGTTTTTGCCAAAAAGCTCCAGGCGTTAATGGGTTAATCAAGTGACCAAATTTTTTAAAAGATAAGTCCTTTTGTAATAAATTTGGGAAAAAAAGTCAGGAATGCCTCAAAAGTTGGAGTTTAGATTTTTTATGTTAACATATTTATACCTAGAATAGACAATTTTTTAACAATTCTTTCAGCCGCACATTACGTGATAATTTGGTTTTATCAACTGGGTTGATAATGTGAATTGTCCACCGTAAAGAGATTCGGAAGCTGACGTTTCGAGCGTTAGCCCTTCGTCGGAGCGCTCCGACGAAGGGCTAACGCTCGAAACGTCAGCTTCCGAATCTCTTTACGGTGGACAATTCACATTATCAACCCAGTTGATAAAACCAAATTATCTTGCAATACTCCCACCGACGCAGCACCACAGTTTCTTTAGAAACTTGCCCCCTTTACACATTACGTGAGTTTGGTGTATTTTGGTGAGACAGAGTTGAGCCAAAGCACTTGTGGCAAGACCAAACTAAGTTGATACATGTATGTTGCTAAATTTTGGAATTTAGCAATTTGGGGCAGAAAGCAGTTTCTGCCCAAAATTGCCTTGCATCCATCATTGTTGAAATTTATAGTAATATGAATAAGAAAAATGAACCATCTAAAAATAATTGCTCCATAACCCTGTTTATGTCAAGTATTTGTTATACTTAATTTTTATTGTACTTTTTCTTGCCATGTTTCTGTCTGGACTCCTCTTTCTCGCAGTTCAACCTTGATGGTATGTATTGAGAGCTTCGTGTGAATTCTGAGGCCCCTACCAAACTAATGCGTTTTCGTTTCCGAAAACTCTGATGAAAACGGAGGCTTTCGAAAACGGTTTCAACGCTCCGTTTCAAGTGTGGATAGGTGAAAACCGAGGATTTGGAAAACGGTGACGGAAAAGGCGATATACTGTCATTTCAATAAGTGTTTTCGGGCGTTTTATTGTGGACGATAGGCCAAAACGTATCAAAAAGTATGCGTTTTCGAATGAAAACGAATTAGTGTGGACGGGTGAAAACATAACGAAAGCGCTAGATTGGTTGAAAATATTTCGCTTCGTTTTCGTTGAGACGAAAAGGGATACTTTTTAAAACCCATTAGTTAGGGGGGGGGGGCTTCTTTTCTCTTGTTTTCACTCCTTGACATGAGTGAAGTCTTTCTCCTAGCTAGTGCGACTGTGGAAGGAGAGAAAAAAATCAGCAGTTTTTTTTCAGACCATGACTTCCTTCCAGATTAAATGTAACATTAGTGAAGTTATCTGAAACTTTCCCTGATTGGACGTTTCAATGTAATTTTCAAGATCTGGAATGAAAAATACTCTGTTCACAATCACAGACAATCTGATTTCAGAATGAAGGAAAGCAGACTCTTTCAGTATCTCCCACCGGTCGACCTGATACAGAAACTAACAAACAGTTTAACAGCCAACAAATTTTGATTTGTATCGATATGTATACTGCTTGGCCATTAACGGACCAACCTGCAATATTGACTACCTATATCGACGACAGCCACAGCCGGCAGTAGAAAATGAAAAACAGCAAGCTCTCCTTCAAGCGATGACATTGTTGTATTTGTCAGCTCGTTTTTCTAAACGAAAAATTAAAAAAAATTACTTTCTCAGTTGTCTCTCCCCCAGGCTCCGCGCGGCTTCGCCGCTCGTTTCTTAAACCGCCAAGCTACGAAGGCTATCCAGATTTATAGAGCTTTCTATGGAGACGCCATGTTGGTGCCCTTCGGATGATCGACACCAACATGGCGGTCGTAAAGTAACAGAAACATCTGTCATTGAGTTTTGCCATCAAAACGAAACGTTATTACTCTAGAGCTCCGACACATTCACTTCTAGAGCAAGAGAAACTAAAACTTCAGAAGGATTTTATTTTGGAAAACGATGACATCACAGGAAAACCAAAACACCTTATCCAATTTCTGCGGCATTACCTGTCGAGTGGTCGCTTACGGGGGTTTAAAAACCAAAGAAAATTGCGAACTTTTAGCTCTAAAAGTGGTCGCGGTCGCTTACTAGAGGTGGCCGCTTACAAGAGGTTCCAAATATAGTGATTTGACTCGGAAACTTTTGGTATTTTGGTAAACTAGTCGCTTACGAGAGGTGGTCGCTTACGAGAGGTTCCAAATATAGTGATTTGACTCGGAAACTTTTGGTATTTTAGTAAACTGGTCGCTTACGAGAGGTTCCAAATATAGTGATTTGACTCGGAAACTTTTGGTATTTTGGGAAACTGGTCGCTTACGAGAGGTGATTGCAACCGGAGGTTTGAATGTAATTTTGAAATGTCGTTTTGACGGAAAACTTGAGGCGGGGCGTATGAGCAGAGACGTGTGGAAACTGATGCTATGAAAAATCTGTTTACCAATTTAACCTGGAATTTAAGTAACTTTCAACTACGATAAACTTATCTAGGGAATGATAAATCGTAGTTTTAATTGTAGGCATTTCTAAATCCTTGCTTTATTTTCCTCTAGTACGCAATTCGCGAAAGGTCAAATGCGTTAGCTGTAGTTTGATACTAGTAATACCGGCAATTTTTCCCTGTTAGTTTGACCTAGAAGTAAAAAATAAAAAAGAATAAGGGTTTTGTACAGGCGTTCACGGAGGGCCTTCTTTGCGATGGATAAACTGTTCTTTTAAATATGAACCTGGTTTATTATCACAAATGAAATTATAAAAAAACTTCTCAGTGTTGTGGAACTGGCGTGACATGACTGCAATTGAAACGCGAAGATTTTCTAGCATTTTAGCAAAACGTGACTTCGTTGATTGTGGTTGAGATAGGAAATGACCCCGGGGAAATGACTTCATAACGATAAAAAACAACTTGGTAACGTCTTCCTGTAGTAAAGCTTTGTATCGTTTAAACTTCTCGAACTCCTTTGCAGGGTCAGACGGAGTGAGCATTTCTGAGATCAGTGTTATGCTCAAGTCAGTGCTGTCTGCGGCAGCAAGGTAGGAACGAAGTCAGATACATGTTACATGTAAATCTTGTTATCTTTGATTACATGCCTTGTCCATCTGAAATTTGTTTACTTCACTGCCGCATGAAGTTGAATTCAATTTAATCAACATCGTTTTAATTTATTTTTTGTCTCTTTGTAGAATTATCCATGTCAGGGAAGCGGGCCATTCTCAAGGTGAGTAAATGTTTTAAAAAGCGCATTAAACACTCTGTCTTCCCCGCAAATTGTTCTGTTTGAAAAATTATGTGAAAAGATATATTGTTCATTAGGAAGCTCATCGGAATCGGATTTCGTGAGAATATTTTCATTTGAAAATAGTTTTACATACACTTTTTAGCATATAATACGTGCGAATTGTTTAGTTTCCGAGTTGCGCAATCCGAGCAATGAGCAAAATGTCCGCTACAAGTTTAACCATCGAATAAGGGATTTGTTATTCCATTTTGTCATTTTCTAGTAAATTTCGGTTTTTAGTTTTTGAAATACGTCCTGCGTCATCCGAAAATCGTACGGATCACATGAGGCGCGCGTAAAATGACGAAAACAAAATACGATTTTACAGTGCAATACGGGATCATATTTTGCGCGTTCTCTTTATATGGTAAATGACCTAATAGTTGAATACAGTGGAACCTCCGCTTACAGCCACCTGTCCACAAAGCCTCTTCTTTTTATCCTGGCAGTTTCTGTTTTATCGATAAATTTTGATTGTGTTACGTATTTACATGCTACAGTAAGAATTTTCTAAAGATAAAAATGTTGCACCTCCGAAAAAATTCAAGTATCATATTACACCCTACCTCCCCATAACGCCACCTCTCTACAATGGCCGCTTTCCTTTGTCCCAAGCTGGCCGTTATGGAGAGTGTGAGTATTTTTTTTGACTAAATATGAGTGGTAATATTACCTTGTGTTTTGTTCGTCACTAATACAGATGATGCCGAGTATATGAAGTTGTCAGAAGTGGACAGCGCTGTTGAGAACTTTTCCAGAGATGCGTCACACCAGTGTGAAGACACCGCGGTGAGTATCTTTAGGGGTGGGGTGGGGCAGGTCAGATTTGTCCTATCCTACACGGCATGACTACTTTCCCCGGCACCATGAGTACTTTTCACGGCATTTGATCGATCACAGCAAAAATGTACACAGAGAAGTGAACCAATCCAATTTTGAAACAAAAGTTCGCACTGGACGCCTAGAGCGGAAAAACAAGCGATTGATTTTGCCCCCTACGATTTGCTAATAGATTAGGCAAAGTTCGCACGTTTTTAAAATCAGTCGTACCGTACAGCCCCAGCTAACTCCCCCCTGGGTCTGTACATTGAAGGATGTCTTGCACTGAGCTGAGCAAATACAAACCGACTCGCTCATTCATCTGAGAAACTAATTGAAACCGCTGTAAAATAAAAACTAAACGTATCGATGCCAAATTTTTCGCTCTTCGGAACCTAAAATAAAATTTGAACTTGACGGTGGCAAATGAACACAGCTTGGGGAAAAATTAACCCTGAAAAACTTGCTTGTATGGCTTGCGGGAGAGAGAAATCCGTCACTAATTTCTGGACGGCCAGGATCTGCGGCAAGTGGAATTTGGAGAGACCAAGAACTCTCACACAGAACTTTACTTCAACAATCTAATGAAAATCCCAATGTACATTTGAGAGTAATTCGAGTTGCAATTACAATGTCGTTTAGGCAAACAATGTTTGACTATTACATAAACTAAACAGTGAAACTGAGTTACAGTTCACCTGTTGGTTTTTTTATTCTTTCCACGAACGTTCTAGAAGTTTCTAGAAAGTTCGGTAAAGAGATGTGAATTATGCTTCAGGCTTTAGAAGTCATTTGTCAGTAATTTTACCGATATTGCATCATCAATGACTCAATTATTGACCTATAGAGGATGTTACATGACCTCGCGGGTGATACGAATATAATCTTCGAGTCTCTTCCGAGAAAGCGCAGCGAACGAATGAGAGATATCGTTAGCACTAGAAGATAAAATTATTATTTCCCGCGCGGTCATATAATGTTCTGTTTGTTATATGGATATTGATGAAACATCTAAATCTAAAAGGCGTCTTAGCTTTTTATTCACTTAACTGCGCTTTTTAATAGCATACTGACTTCAAGTGTTCGGCGCCTTCTCCTAGCTTCTGACTACTGCAGAGCGTGCGGTAATCAAATCAAATCGTTGAGCACAGTTCAGACAACATAGTCGGAAGCTGGGAGGAGCCGCCGAACATTTGATTGGCGGTAGCGAAAAACGCATTTGTTGGTTGAGCTCTGAATTTTATTAGAGTCCACATGTTATTGAAAGGCGCAGTAAAAGCACCAAAAACAGTGTCCGCGTTAAAGGGGAACGTCACGGTTTGTGTATCTTAAGAGTTTAGCCTAAATATTTAAAGTTCGTCGTTTGTAATCCGTGTCAATCTTCTCCATCCTTGACCATCCTTGTTCCTTTATGGTTTATTATTATCTTACTTGGTGTTTTTCTGTCTTAGTACTATTACTAACTTCTATTTTCAGGTTAAGTTCAATTTAAATGTAATTTTCTGCGTGAGGCCAAAATGACATGACAGAGCTACTTTAACTGATGTCGGAAATGTAATCGAAAATGTGTAATTGCCGCAAAATTATCTTCGAACCATTCCGCCGTTGCATGTCGTTATAAAAGTGTTTGCTGGGGCCCGTTTCTCGAAAGCCCCAGAAACTTTTCGGGCCCGTAAAGCCATTTTTAGTTCATCTGTACCTAAAAACACCTGAAATTTCTTGTGTGAAGAGAACCTCTGTTCATATTAAGAATTTGCGAATAAAACAGCTCTGTAATCATAAGGTTTGAGAGTTTGCTACGGCTTTCCGGGTGCGAAAACGTTTCGGGACCTTCGAGAGAGGGGCTCCTGGTTTGGTAGAGTCTCCATGCTGTGTTTTGTTTACGCTTAATATTAATGGTGCTAAAACACATTCAATTACTGGCACGATTTCTTTACTATTTTACTTTTTGTATTTGTAGCATCATTTGCATGTCGACATGTCTTCTTTGACATTTTTTTTTAATTTATTCATTGCCTACTGGTATAGATGGCATTAAAGTCCTTTTTGATGTTGCTCAAATATCGAGGAAAATTAAAATTTATCCGGTATGATCATTGCATCCTGGTTGGAAAGTAGTTTTTCATATAAAGTGATATATAATTTTCTCTGTACTCAAAGCAGAAGTAGTGAAAAATTGCAACAGACTGCTGTGTCACTGCAGAGAAATAAGGTTAGGAAATTCTTTCGAATTGAAAACTGAATCAACTCGGCTAAGAAATAAAGTGCTTTCCCAAGTGTAGAGTTTTATCGATAAAAATGTTTTGCTTTTTTAAGTTCATACCATCGCAACTCACCAAGCCCTGCAAACATCGCTTTTCATGCCTTCGTCCGAAAAAAATGCCCTATATTAATATTGTCTAAAAAACAAATAACCTGCCTCCCGCTAGTGGTTTTCTCTTTTCACTGCGGCCAATCTAGCGTGACTTGTCATATGCCATGTTTATCTTTGTTTCGTTTGTTGTCATGTTTTCTTTGATTTGAATGTATTAGACAAAACGAAATGCGATTTTTTTCAAAGGCGGTAAAGGTCAACAAAAGTACTTTTGTTAGGCAACCTGTCGCATATTGCGAGTCTGATCCAAATGATAGGTTTTCGAATTATTAGAAATTCAAATGTTCAAGTCCGTCATTAGCATTTCAAGTGATCATTCAGTTGTCGGGATGTCTTAAAGATTTCTCTGTACGCTTGGCGGAAAGAACTGTGGCGCAGTTTGCCTCGCTTTACAGTAAAGGAACAGAGAGGGGATCAAAATAAGGAAATCGCGAAGAGAAATTCAGTAAGTTTGATACCGAAGATAAGATATCAGGGGGCTTCTGTTGTCGTTATGTGAACATGATTTTTTTATACGCTTGTTCATTTTGCTTGATATCAATTCGCGATTATGTTTTATAGTGTAACCACCCGTCAGGCGAAACGCTAGATAGTAATAATGCAATTTTACAGCAAAAAAGTTCCTGGCTCGTTCATCATTATATAACTTTGATTTCGTTCGTATTTCTACAAATTCTAATCAAAGTTTAAACAGGAGGCTTTTATTTAATATTGCAGTTTTTCCGCATATAATACTCGCGTTGTAATATTATATTTCTTCTTCCATACGATATTAGGCATACGCTTCGGCATAATTATTCGCAAAAGAATCAGATGTTTTCACGAACACAAGAGAAAAAAAAAAATTATGCCATTTTTGGGTATTGAAATGTTATTTTGAAGACCGCTCGGTAATGCAAACAATTCTCATCTTTTATTTTACGATTACGAGCCTCATACTTATATTGATTCAGTGGTGAAGTCTTTAGTTCATGTAATATAAAACATATAGCATAATTTATGGCAGTCGAGAATTCTTATGGCAACGTTCATCGCCATTTTCGCTCTTTTCATCCTACCGGACTGAAACGAAGTTACAATTTTCTCAATCCGCTTGAATCGCGTATCATTTTCGTACTCCATAGAGCCTTCTAAAAATTTCGTTCGTGTTTTTCTACAGTTAAACCATTAGTTCTCAGGTTTTACTCGGTTTTAAAGACCGGCGTTTCTCAAATTTGCCGCAACTTTTACGTAGGAAGATGGTGGTTGTTAATTCGAGATATAACACAATGTGCGACGTTCGAGAGAAGTGAACGAACAAAAACCCAGCCGTCGCTTGATTCTGAATATAGATTAATAACGGATCTAAACAAAGCTGGTTTCCAAGCAGTTGAGAGCATTGTTAGACGTTTCGAGGCGGATCGAGAAGGGCTTTAATTGTCTTCACACTCCTTTTCCGTTCAAAACTAATCATTTTCGGAGACAGTTTTCACTGAATTGGTAGCTTTTTCTATTATGTTTGATTTTGTTTTTATGCTGACCATTCAACTCGAGGTCACAACAGGAAGCGATAAGTACAGATAATTAAATACTGGAACATAAGTTGTATTTCAATCGAGTTCAGTTCAAGTACCAGAAACAGCGCTTTCACGTCGTGTTTCGTTTAATTTATTTGGATTCCCGCCAACAATAGATCACACCAACAAATTAAACAGGTTTAAAAGTGGTTCAACTAAACAGGGTTGCTCATGCAAAATTAGTTGCTCGTGCCGTGTGCATCTTACAACTAAACAAGGTAAAAACCTATTTGATATAAATATCTAAGCATGGTGGATTGGCGCGTTTTAATCGTCCTTTACTGAATGACGTGACAATAGGCGTACGCTCAGAGGGGGGCTGCAGCCCCCCAGCTGCGGAAATTATGTGATTTTTCGGGCAAAACGCCCATGATTCGGGCAACGAGACTTAAGAGAAAACATTACAAAATAATGCTGTTGGCGTGATTTCCAAAACTCGTAAATAAAGTTTCTAGTTAGTTACTATTTTTAGCACTTTTTCTTTTAATAAATTTTAGATTTTAGTAGATTGAGACTGTTGATAGAGGTCATTGAGTATGCAAGCTTTCAATATAACTATTTTTTGGAAGTATAGCAGTTTAATTAGATGTGGGGAATGTGAACGTCTTGTTTTTCATGCAATTTGGGTGCGTTTGCATCCCGATTTCAACATTCACACATTCTGGCATTTGCGAGTTTTTTTTCGGGCAAGAAGGTCACCGCTTCCCCCCCCCCCCCCCCAAATTCCGAAGGTGCCCGTACGCCTATATGACTGACTGACTGTCTGACTCTCCGTCTGTCTGTTTGTCCGTCTGACTGACTGTCTGTCCATAGAATGGAAAACTGACCAAGGCAGAGTTTGTAAGCTGGATGAGAAGACACCCTCTCGTTGTGGACTCGGTATTCCAGCATTCCAGTATTAGAGACAAACAGTTTAACACAGGATTGCAGGTAAGGATGTGTCCGTTCCCACTTGTGTTGCAATAGCATCAGTACTACCATCCGGAAACTGGCGTGGGGTTTCAGAAGGTTCCCAGAGACACATTTTTTGATAGTCAGGGATGGCAGAGAAGAATGAACGTTAGAGACGGGGCGCAGAGGGGAGAGGTCAAGAAGCTAATAAAATAGGGAGATAACAAGTGGAAAAGAAAACGAACGGACTCAGTAAGTCTCAACGTTTTCATGAGAAAACATTGGGCCTGCTTTGGCTAGAAAATAGCGAGGTGCGGTGGCCTCATGGTTAGTGCGCTCGTCTCCGGATCGAGCGCTCCGGGTTCGAGTCCTGGCCGTTGGCATTGTGTTGTGTTCTTGGGCAAGACACTTTACTCTGACAGTGCCTCTCTCCACTCAGGTGTACAAAAAGATACCGTCGAATTTAATGCTGGAGATAACCCTGCGCTGAACTAGTATCCCATCCAGGGGGGGAGTAGAAATATTCCTAGTCACTTCATGCTACGGAAACCGGGATAAGCTCCGGCCTGATGAGCCACTAGGCTCGTATGCAGACTTAACCTAACCTTTGGCGCAAAACGGCGTTCTTCGTTCGAGTTTTTATGGTTAGGAAGAAAACAGCAGTTTGACTTACTGTGGCCACTCCTTTTTTTCTTTTCCGCTCTCACAGAATGGTCGTGTTGAAGAGAGTCACAGGCCACCTGGGTTTGTAACAAGTACAGAACAAGGAATACGGTACAGTACAACCCTGATTCCTGAATAAATCAAAGACTTATTAGTTTGGCCGCTTACCTTACAATTTAAGGACATTTGTAAACGTTTATGAATCAATGTTCCACCGTGGTTAGATAATGAGTTACTTGTGTCAGAAATGCGAGAAAAAATAGGGGTCACCGACTTCGTTTCTGCGATAAAGCGTAAGGGGGAAAAATACACTATTTTCAAACAAATTGGCACACGAAGCTGTAAGGATGCGCACAAAGAATTAGCGCGAACGTCCTTAATTGTAGGAATACAATTGCATGTAACTCACTGTGTGATGCCTTTGGAGGACGTATTCATTGTAAGTATCATGCCTAGCTTGGATTCAGAGAAAGTAATGTGTGTTGTATGTCTTGTTCCTGCAGACGCACAGAGCTGCTAAGCCAAACGTGGGTCGATGGCTTACAACAGGGTGCAGAAGAAGAACAGGCTGCTAATGGTGGGTGTGCAACTCATGTGGGTTACTTAGTTCGTTAAGTACGGTCTGCGTTTCTTTTCAAAAGTAATCATGTCGGCCTTTTTTTATCCTTGCTGATCCTTAGTTGCAATAGAACGCCAATTTTGGCTCGCTCCTTTCATTAAGCGCACTCAATCAATGTATTTAATGCCCCCGTTTGTAGGTGTTTGTTTTTGCAATAGAAGTCCTTATGCTAGTATGCTAGTACGTCCGTAGTAAGAACCATCTGCAAGATGAACCGACATTGATCGTTAGTACTCAGAGAACATTGGTTAATTTACCTGTAAGCTGAAAATGATCCATTTTCAAAAGTTGAGTTTACCAATCCAAGAAGATTGAAACCTAAATAATTATGGATTCTTGTTTGGGGAAAGTACAGCAGTATGAAGGGAAAACGAGGACGCGTCAGCCTCCGACCCCTGCCATCGGACCAAGATAGAATCATTGCAACGTGTTTAATGATTTCTCAGGAGATTATTAATTCAAATTAATGTAACTAAACTAACTTTCAAATAACTCCTTTTTAATTGCTGCCTCGTACTCTTCAGAGCCCGTGTTCAGCGGTAGTTACGCAGACGCGGATTACTTGTGGAGCCCAGTGTTCCCGGCCAGCCTGAGCATGCCTTGCGGGCGTAACAGGCACTCGGTGTGTGTTTGGGGTGGAGGTGTGTTTTTGTATGGAGGCCGTGCAACTAGAGGAACACTGAAGGACTTCTGGAGATACGATATAGGTAGGTCTGCTAGTAGTTCGATTGTTAACCTGACTCAGCTGGTATACGATCCATTATAACGGAATTTAGAGCGGCCTTAATTTAAGGCTGCTTTCCTTTTGAGGTGATTCGGATCCGGATCAGTGATACAAGATCACACGGATCATGGTACATCAAAGGAACCGATGAATCCACTCTGATCACGGATTCATCGGCTTCTTTGATGTACCATGATCCGAGTGATCTTGGATCACTGATCCTGATCCAGATCGCCCCAAAGGAACGTCCTCTTTAGAGTTAAACTTAGTGCTTAATTTAGCGCCACTAAGAGTTAAATTTCTTCCTTTTGTGTTCAGTAATTTAGCAATAGTATTATAAGCAAGAGACGGGTTTGTCATTGTTCTAGTTTATATCAAAACTCTTAATTATCCAGATAATTGAATCACAGATTTCCGTGCATCGGTTGGTGCACGATGTACAAACCCTGAGTTTATGTAGCCATTGGGTGTATTGTATGCTAAATAGTTTGACTGCTCTCATCGAACAGCTTCCAACACGTGGAATAACGTGCCTGTTGAAGGCGAGCTCAGACCACCGTCTCTACAAGAGCATACTGCGTTAACGTACAAGGTAAGATCACCAGTATCCTGGACCTTACACATCTTAGCGGCTTTCGTCGTCTCGCTCAGGGGTATAAATCACGGATTTTGGTCTCATTTAGGGTGTTCTAGACGAAACCTCACTAGTGTATCTTTGAAGGTTTCACACGAATAAACAACTGGGGTCTTATGACTGCTTATAGAAACTATCAACAGGAGAGAGTATTCGATGCATCATTAAAATCAGTGTAGCTCATACTTGTCTGTCCGTTTTAAAGTGGTATCTTTTGGGGGTCAAATAAAGCTCGAGTCGCGCCCAGATTGGTGTGACATAAGGCATGAGCTAAGACCTCGGCTTAGAATGGAATCTATTACCCACAGCAGATCAATTAATGCCAAACGTTTGATATGTTGCCCGCCGTTAACGAACAATTTACAGCTTTAACAAACTTGCTTGTCTCATCACGTTCAATTTAACAAATCTATTTGAACCCAAGTAACTTGTACCACTCAATTCCTGTTTGTTTATGACTAATTCTCGTTCTTTCTATTCTAGGGTAATATGTACGTATTCGGAGGTGAATTCACCGCAACAAACGAGACGCCATTGTGGACATTCAATTTTCGTAAGTGTTTGCTAGTATGCTTGTTACGTGAGATCTTGTTTCATGTGTTCTGACAAATCCCCACCCTACCCCTACAGGTGAGCGTGCGTGGAGAAAGCAAGCGGCCAAGTCATGGGTAAGCTTCTGTTATCACAGCAAATAAATTATTATTTTGCGTTCTCAAATTAGCTTTTAAAATCGTTTCAAGTTTGTAGTGGTATTACCTTACTGGTTGTGAAACATCTGTTTGACGTAATATATCAAACACGAAAGATTGTGTTTAACCGAAGTATTATTGACGAACTTTGAGGTGTTTGTTAATGTGGTCAAACACTGTCTTTCGTCTGAATCGAACCTAAAACTAAGGAGAAAACAGAGAAATAAAATCGTGAAAATCTATGCGAATTACGATCAGATCCCGGTCGTGGTTTCCTCTTATTAAACTTGATGGATTATTAATGAGTCGGAGAGAATAAAGTCAATACTAACTACATTAGTACAGGGAATTTCGGTTTAACATTCCTTTGGAAACTGTCTCTCCCTTTCTAGGGCCCACGCACACGGCGGTCACATACAGCGGTGATCCACGAGACTTCCATGTTCGTATTTGGCGGGTATATTGACATGAGAGGAGCGAGTGATGAGCTTTGGCAATACGAGCTTGGTGAGCGTCATTATGTCATTGCACTGAAAATCAATTGTTTGTCGACACCACTCCAAAAATGCTGCTAAGCTCTTGCGCCCTTGGTCAAAGGTTGCCGGAGTGTATTCCAAGATATTAATGTATCTTCTTCAGGAGATACGGCTGACGGCTCCATGGGCTCACTCGCGTCTATTTGGGGTAGAAAATTTACAACAGCTCTTGCTTTCGCACAGCCTTTCCTCGAAACGAGGCAACCTCGTTCCCAGGGTCTCTCTCCCCGCCTCCTCTCGTTCTTGGGGAACGTGGTTGTAAATGAGGTTGAGCATTTTGTAGTTTGCAGTGATGTAATATTGCCATGAACTAGTTATGTTCGCTTGCTAACAAGAATAACTTGTATCTTTGGTCTTGCAGACACTTCAAAGTGGATCAGAATTAAGTGGAAAGGAGACGGGCCGAGTCCACGTTACAATCACTCAGCGGCCGTTGGAGCAGCTGGTATTTGGGTGTATGGGGGCTTGGAAGGTCTACAGGCCAGGAACGATCTCTGGAGATGGAGTTTTGGTATGTAACGTCTGGTCGTTTTATTGCACTTTAGCTCTGTTTTGATGATTTTCATTGCAGATTTCGCTTCTTGAACAAGATTCAGGCTAAAATTAATACGTTTCACGACCGACTAACGCTATTTTCCTTTTATTTCAAGTGAGTCACTCGTGGTCGAGAATTAAGAGTAGAGGTGGCCCCCCGGCGTTGTTTGGCCATTCTGCCATGAAGGTAAAGCTCGCGTGTATATGTGGATATGTGTGAACAACTGGTTTCTTTTATAACCTCTTCCTTCCTCTTCCTCTTAAAATTCGGGTGACGCTCGATATACCAAGTCAATATATGCACTATTGTCTCGTTCTTTTGTGTGAAGTCTATTGTGTTATTGTGTAAGGGATAAGAATCATTGTTGTGTTCTTTGTGACGTAACTCGAGACTTCCTATTCACTTGGTATATCGTGCACCAGCCTAAAATTCCCAACTGGCGGGAGGCAGACCAGTTGGCTATTTACAAGCATGACCGAGAAATTGAACTAGCGTCTACCGAGAAACAACTCCAGCTTAGTGGTCAGAGCGGGTCTTGAACCCGCGACCTCCTGAACCCGCAACCTCCGGCGCCCTAACCACTCGGTCACGCTGCCTCCAAAATAGTACTCTAAAGAAAAAATGGAGACCAGTGATGAGAATCTGTATGTCGACCTCTTCCTATTATTGACACTAGGTTGGAGATGGTATGTTAATATTTGGAGGTGAAACAACCGATGGCAATCTACAAAACACAATGTGGCGGTTTGATTTAGGTAAGGAAGTGATAACAATAACAATAACAGATGATGACCACTTTTCTAACAACATTTCGCATTTGGACTGCAGTCTATCGGTTTTGTGATAAAAGACGCTACTAGTCGCTTGCCACTAGTCTCTCGCCTTTGCTCGTGACGCAGCGCATGAGAGCCTGCTCTCATGCTAGCAAATCAGCGCTCTGGTCCAGTACATTAATACTTGAGTATACAATGAAAAAAAATAAAAATAATTCGATTCTGACTGGTTGAGAGCGGTTACTGACTGACCATTTATCGAATTTACAGTTAAATGGACCGTAAAATTGCAGCGCGAATCGGTATGTTCTCGATTCGAATCACTGTACTGCATACATGCGATCGTGTTACGCATATGTTGAAATCTTATCCGCCCGTCGCCAAAATGGATATGTTGGATATGAATTAGGCAGGTCAAACCAAACTCTCCAAAAGGTGTGTCGAGTGTTACATAGCTGTAAGTCATGTTGCCCGTTTAAGTATATCATTGCAGTAATGTTCGTTTTTCACAACTACTTTTTCAGATAATCGCACTTGGAGCACAGTTCACCCGCGTGGTGGGATATCCCCGCCCGTCCGCAGCTGTTTCTCCCAGGGAGTAGTTCCTTCGTCCGCTTTCCTTTTATCCATTCGACCGTCTACGTCTCACTCTGCCCCGCCCTGCACCCCTATGCCGTCGGGCATTCTGAAAGACGAGGGCCTGGACAGCAGACCGACTACCAGGGGGGCATCCTGGTGTGAACCTTTTACCGGATGGGAGAGGTCTGTGGCGTCACTGGCTTCCCTGGATTCCGCTGCCGCGTTAGCTGGTACAGCGGTAACTTTAAACGGCGATAAACGACGTCAAAATCATCCGGTGTCTAAGTTTAGCTCCGAGGTGTACGAGAACTCTAAAGGGATGACTCTATCGGACGACTCTTTACACGCAAAGCAACAACACAGTACCACGGGACATGAGCCTCGTCATCAGTTGAAGGCGAAGACTCTACCTGCCCCAGGTCTCCCCCGGGACAAAAAAGGTCGAGTGCACAGCCAAGAACTGTTGAGTATCAATTCTTCTGTTGGTACGGATTTGAGAAAGAGCTTGACTCGTCCTGTTGCCTGTCTTTTGGTTCTTGGCGGAAAGACGCGTACCCAGGCGGATATGGGAAGAAGCCTTGACATGTGGCGATGCGACGTCGATCCAGGTAAATGAAAGTTAGTTTCGTGCGCATAAGAGACACGCTCTTCAAGGGAAGTGACATGCTTCCTAGTGGCTTATATCACAGCTTACCAGCCATTAAATAACGTCTGTAGAGTTATGTGGGGTCATGGAAGTCAATTCTTTCCTACCGAACCACAGGTGGCCCAAGCTCACGCTGTATAACTTTGCGTATGAGCGGCATTGCATTACAAGCGTTCTATTTATTAAGGTTTGTAAGGAAACGAACCGTTTCATTTTGAAAAGTATAAATTTGAATACGTTGTGAGTCAAATAAACCTTATTAAATCGAAGTCTTGTAACGCAGTGCCACTCGTAGGCAAAGATTCACAAACATATGAAGACTTGATTGATAATCGCAGTGATACACACGACTTAAGCAGTTGTGAAATTAAGGCCCTCGACAGACTAGAGATTTAGTTGTCGACAACTATTTGTGATCGACAGCTAAAAGTTATCGACAAATAAGTCCGATAAAGGGATTCCACACACTGGCGCTCAAATACTGATTTAGCAACCGATACGCAAGGAGGTTGGGCACCAGGAGTTTTCTACGCATGTGCATGTGCTTACTACGCATATGCCGGCGGGGAAAGCTGCTGACACAGCGCGGAGATCTAAAAGTAGTCGACAACTAAGACAAAAGTTTTCACACACTAGAAAAACGCAAAAAAACGAGGCCGTCGACAACTATCAGTTGTCGACAACTAAGCAGTTTCCCTTTTCGAAATGGGAAACTGCTTAGTTGTCGACAACTAATAATTTGGGGTTTAGTTGTTAACTTGCGCCACAGACTACGTTTTCTAGTTCTCGATAACTTTTAGTTGTCGATCACAAATAGTTGTCGATAACTAAATCCCTAGTCTGTAGAGGGCCTAAATCCCGAACAAATTAGGCCTGAACGGAGTCATCGAATTCCATGACCTCTGCGATACCGGTGCAGTGCTCTACTAACTGAGCTATCAAGCCAACTGGCCGCTGGTCACATTTTGAGTTCGTAATATACTCGTAGATGGTGAAGAATAGAAGTGAATATATGAAAGATTATATATTTGATCAGGTCTTCATATCTTTCTCTGCAGTTCAAATACGCAATCTTTCATATATTCACTTGTATTCACCATAATGTTATCAAAACGTGAGCTTGAGCCACCTGTGACCGAACACGAACTGGTTGGTCTATAGGCTTCCCTTTGTGCATCGGAACAACCATCCATTGTGAACAGTTGATGATAGTTTCTTTCTTTTCAGTCAAGAAAAACCAAACAGAGCGAGTGGAAAAGATCACAGTCTCAGACAACCGTGCGACCGCGCCTTCTGTTCCCTATTATCAGTTGGAGCCTGCGCCTTCTGAGAGCGCCGCTGACGGTGACGACGACGACATAGACTCAGTAGGCAGTGACTTGGTCCTGGCAGACATGTCTGATAGCGACACCCGCAGTGTGGATTTCTTATTGGACGATTATGGCGAAGTCACGAGCACGTCACGTGGCTTTCCTAAAGTGTCCGTGTGACTAGGTCACGTCATAGACGCTAAATGCGCCAAGAGTTGACCCGTAGTACACTAAAGGATGTTATATTTTCTTGCGGTTAATAATATTTTAAGCTTGAGTACAATCATAATCGCCAGTTGTGATTAGTTACTGACTTCTTCTCACCTATTTATAATTAACCTCAAGGGAGCAAGTTCTGAGAATTAAGGATTTGGTCCCACCTGGAAAAAAAAATATTGCTTCTAAATCAAACCCTCCCAAGAAGAGTATTATTAAATGTATGAAACATAAAGATAATTTACGTATTTAACTTGGTACAACAGAATATTTCTCAGAATCTTTACAGGCTCGTTTTCAAATTAGTCTCTTATTTGACAAGACAGAAAAAAACACCTTTCATTTGTTTGTTTTTAGTTACCAGTTAAGCTCATCCCTGTGATGAGAGTACTGTAATTCCACTCAGTCGTTGCGTTGTTTTCGTTTCTAAACGAGCCTGTTGTTTTGTATTGTAATTGGTCGGCTGGTTTCCGAGTCAGTGTCCGTATATCGTCGGCTTGCAGTCGGCTTACCTTCCGTCAGTTGGAAATAAAATGGAACATAAGCGTATCGATCAGTAAAACATATTTATAAATACAAGTTGTGTAATTATACTGGAAGGACAAGTTTCTACCAATGACAAAAATGTTGTACAAATACTAATTTCGGCATGATATTTAACAAATAATTTCATATTTTACGGCGTTTGATATTGCGTTTGTATTGATGTCATTTTTTCAGTCACTCGTGATTGTAAATCGCATCTCAGGCTGGTGTAACAGGTTGTAAATCATAAAAGTTTATACAACAGGTTCTAATTTGCGTAAGTATTAAATCCGTGCTAAGCTCTCAGACGAAAGAGACAAACAGTGCAATTATTTTGAAAGCAAAAGAGTCCGTGAATACAGAAAATAAGAGAAAAATAAAATTGTACTTTGCATTAGAAGGCTATTTTCTAGATGAAAAAAAAAACGTCAAAATCCCGAGCGTCAAATCTTGCGGAAAGGTCATTTCCCATGTGTTCTCTAGATTCCAGACTTGCCCCAGGTCGACCTTTCATCTCTCTCGAGCGAAGCGAGAAGGCAAATTTTGAGCGACGAAGTCGCGAGCGTGATTTTGTAAAGGACTTTTAGTCTATAGATTCCACTGCAAAGAGCTGAACATGGAAAAACTTGATAATTGCCCGGAGTGGTTTGAATGACGAAGTGATTGGTTGTTATTGTCATTTTCACATGACATGTCAAGGCACTCTAGTGTTATGGTGTTTGCAAAGAAATATCAAATACGAAAGACTGTGTTTGACCGCTTTTCAAACACCGAAAAGAGAATTAGAGAAGAGATACGAAAAGAGATACGACGGAGTATTAATTCTGTAGCGGAGTATTTTTGACGAACTTCGAGGTGTTTTGCAATGTGATCTTGAGTGTTTGATATATCTTCTCAAACGAAACTAAAACTAAGGAGAAAACGGAGAATAAAATCGTACAACTACATGCTAATTTACGATCAGATATCCAAACACTGTTGCGGTCATGATTTACCTTCTTTAACCTTGATGAATTAGTAATGAGCTTGAGATTCATGACGTCACAGTAATTTTTTTCGTACCAGTCTCTCCACTCCCAGAAAATAAAGAGGAGAATGGGAACAAGGGATTTCAGGCACTTCACAAGATCATAGATGGCGCCTTCGACAAGTGAGAAAGCTAGGAAGCAGAAATGACGAACATTGTTTTATTTAGACGCGTGGAAGAATGTTACGTTACCCCATGTTCCCGTTTACGTCGTATTTTGCCCACTCACTGTAACGCTCAAACGGTGTATTAAGCTACATACAATTTTACGCAAAAAGAGTGTTCAAAGTATGGTTTAAAATCAGCTATCTCTCCTCATCCATAGCTACTCGATCGAATTAAATCACAGCAACTTGAAATTAAGATGAAATATTCACGAGGCTTCCTTTACAATTGAAATCCCATCCCTTTTAGCTGAGATTATTCGAGTATTAAGAGCAGCAAAGAGATTTCTTTTCGTTGCTGTACTCATTTATCGTGATCTGATATTTGTTCCTCCACGTAGTGAGCAGTGGTTCTGATTCAGCCTGAGGTCCCGAGAGCTTGTACGCACTCCAAGTTCCAAGACCGAGGGGACAGTTGATCCAGTAAGGAATTCTGTGGAGGAAAAACAACACAGTTGTTACCAAGACCAGTTTATTCACTGGGCGTAAAAAAGCTGGATCACTTGCTTTCTTCGTAAAACTGAACGCGCAACACTGGACAAGGAATCGCGATTTATGCTTGCAGTTTCCCAACGTCAACATAAGTCGAGAGCGAAGAATGGTGGCGCTCCGGCATCTCCAGCGAATATAAGCAAAGCTTCCAGTATGTAGGGAGGGGAGAGGAGAATAAGGGAGGGGAGGCATTGAAAAAGGCAGCTCCCATTGAAAAAGACGACTGAAATCATATACTCATGGCGTAGCTTTTCTAGGCTTACCGCACGTCAGGAAATGGTCGGGGGGGGGAGGGTGGTCAAAAATTCAAGGACACGGAAAAGTCGGAATTTTATCTTGATTCAGGGAAAATCATTGACATTTTGAAGAAAAGTCAAGGAAAATTTAAATTATAACACCATTGATTTAACCACTGAATGCTGGAGCACTGTGATCACATGATTTCAATGATGTTTTCCCGCAACGAAGAAGGCAAATTTGCTAAAAAATTATCAGTGCTAAATAAATGGATGGAAAGGGTGACTGTAAGGGGAGCCTGGAGGCCGCTGCTATTCTGACATTTTATATAGTTTGTTTGGTCAGGGAAATAGTATCTGTACGAGGGAAGTCAGGGAATTTTGAGAACCATGTTTGCAACTCAAGAAAGAAACTAGTGTTTTCATTTAATATTTGCCCCCATTGCAGACCTATACTGAGGTCAAATGGGGTGGAGGGAGGGGGTTTTGATTTAAGCGCACAAGAAGAAAGACGTCTGTTTAAATAACTTACGCTGTTCCTTGGACAAATTTGTGTAGCGAACCACTCCTGACTGTACAGACACATCAGAAGTCCATTGCCTACGATGAGTGTGATCCACATGAACACGTTCCAGACCTGTGACACATTCCCGTGTTTCTTTGGTTTCACAAACACAAACGACACTGAAATAGCAAGAGTCAAAAATCACATGAGTGACGAGTTATAGTCTGCATACGAGCCTAGTGGCCCATCAGGCCGGAGCTTATCCCGGTTTCCGTAGCATGAAGCGACTAGGAGTATTTCTACTCCCCCTGGCATGACTGACTGACCAACCGACCGACCGAGCGATGTTTGTCCCAAACTATAGTAATTGCTATAGCTCCCTCTAGCTAAGCTATAACTCATTAAAAAGGGAATCGGATTACTTACAACCAAAAACACCAAACACGAAGAGCAGCATCGGGTAAAAGAAGCGAAAGGCGAACATCAGAACGTATTCATGAACAATGGCGGACATGATAAACACGGACACAGTCGCAACTTGACGGTTCTTGATAATCTGAAAATAAACAAAAAAGTAAGTTCTGTGATTGGACTGCTGATTAATCAATAAAGCACTAAGCAGATCATCTTGAAGTATCAACCAGACCTCAGAGCTAACACAGTGAAATGCAGTATTGAGTAACGTAGTCAGTTAGGAGAATTGATAGTTTGATTGAAACACAGTGCCACGACCTTATGAAGGCGTGTCACTCTTTATTCCTTGAAGCCAAGATGGCCTGAAGAAAAACTGAGGCACGAGCCTCGAGGCTCTAACAACCATCAGAGGGAGCGAATTGACGTGTGGCCTACTTACTTGGCGTTCTCATTTTGTGGACAGCCACAATTTTCGCGCGTCCAAAGTTTCATTCTTATGGCAACACTTTCTACGTAAGCTAACTAACGTGCGACAAATCTTAAGCAGAGCGCGATAACCTCTATTATTATACACTGTAGTTACCATCTGTCTTCTCATTGGCTAAAAGCCTACTGTTAATTCTGGGGAACAGCGCAACCTACAGATTATTCACTAATCTGTACCTACAGATTAGTGAATAATCTGTAGGTTGCGCGCGCAATGCATGATTTCCAAGGGTAATCATGTCAACTTCGCGCGATTCGTGTTGCTTGCCGTCAGTGAAGAAGCAGAAACATGACTTCCAAGTTTTTGCGTTCGTTCAATGTATAATAAAACAATTATTAGACTCGGTTTTTGTGATATCCAGAATAATCAAGGTCTCGGTAAGGGTTATCAGCCTCAGCCTTCGGCTTCGGCTGATAACTCTTACCTCGACCTTGATTATTCTGGATATCACAAAAACCTCATCCAATAATTGTTTACAATCTCAATAAGCTATATTATAAATTATTAAAAGCTGGATCATTGCATAATGCGATTCGAGAGTTTTCATTGGCTTAGCCATCATGGGCTATGAGCCATTATACCATGCTCTACGAAGATGGTAAGCGTACGCATGATTTTTTTGAGGCGTTTTTATTTTTTCAAAGTTTAGTTTGCTCTATTTTTGTTGGATATGAGATGATTATAGCCAACTCGGCGCTATGCGCCTCGTTGGCTATCTACCATCTCATATCCAACGCGCGCTCGTGGAATAATTGTTAATTACAATAAATGTGGATCTTAAAATAGCATCGAAAGCAATAGCTAAACGCATTGAACCGACACTACCAAACCTGATCCACTCTGACCAAACTGGTTTTGTAAAGGGGAGATACATAGGGGAAAATATCCGACTTATAAGTGACATAATGGATTATACGAGTTTACAAAACCTGCCTGGCATTCTAACGTCACTAGACTTCCGCAAAGCTTTTGATTCGATTGAATGGCCCTTTATAATGAAGACGCTAGACCATCTTAATTTTGGTAGAGGCATCAAGCGTTGGGTTAACATATTCTATACCAATATAGAAAGTGCGGTTCAGAACAATGGTTTTATAACCAGTTGGTTAAAACCGTCAAAAGGAGTTTGACAAGGTTGCCCCCTCTTCCCTTATTCGTTTATCCTTTCTGCGGAAGTACTCTCAAATAAGATACGTCAGGAGTCCAATGTGAGAGACATCAAAGTCTTCGGTAAGGAAATCAAGCTGTCTCAATTTGCTGATGATACGACTCTATTCAATGCGGAGATAGAATCTTTAGAAAGGGCCTTGAAAATTGTTGGGGATTTCGGAAGAATTGCTGGTTTGTCCCTGAATGTGAAACAAAACGAAGGCGCTTTGGTTGGGGAAATGGAAAAATAATAGAAATAAACCTCTGGATCTAAAATGGTTCCACAGCCCTGTTAAGATATTGGGGATATATTTTTCGTATAATATTAAGGAGAATAACAAGCTCAACTTCGACAAAAAGATCCAAAAGTTACAAACTAAGCTGGACATGTGGAGTTCACGGGATCTGACAATATTTGGAAGAGCCATGTTAATTAAAACCTTGGGTATATCGCAACTTATCTACTCGGCCTCTAATCTGGATGCTCCCAAAGGAATTGTGGAAATTGTAAGAACAAAATCTTTTAAGTTCCTCTGGAAAAACAAAAAGGATAAAAATAAAAAGATCAGGCCTTTACCAAGATTTAGACAACGGTGGAATACGCGTGATCGATTTTGATATTATGTTAAAAGCCCTAAAACTCGCCTGGATCCCGAGACTGTTGAGGACTTCAGACAATAGTAATTGGTGTAGTGTATCATTCCAAAACATTATTTCAAAGGAATGGGAGGGTTAAACTTTCTGCTAAGGTGCAACTATGACACGAATTACTTTAGCGACCTCCTGCTCTTCTATAAGAAGATACTAGAGTTCTTCAACGAATTAAAAACTCTATACTCGTACGATCAAAAACAGGAGTTAATATTGTTTAATAACAAAGATATATTGGGGGACGGGAAACCCATCTTCCTTAGTGAATGGTTTAGAAAGGGTATTCTATCGATTAATGAGCTATTAAATGAAACTGGCGATCTTTTAACATTCCAGGAATTCCGTGATAAATATTCCTGTGAATCCAATTTTTTACAGTATTATCAAGTTGTTAGTGCTATTCCGAAACGCTTATGGTTTCTAGCCAAATGCTCCGACACCATCAATGGATCATTCTTTACCCAAAATGATAATATCTTTTCTCTCAATGAATCGACACAAATTAATCTGTGCAAGGCTAAGTCAAAGGACTTCTATAACTAGTTTAACGTCAAGATTCACACCGAAGATCAAACAGGTCCTAAACGCTGGAGCGAAAAACTCTCTTTAAATAAAGACGTGTGGACTAGAACCTTTAAATCACTGAAAAATATCTGTAAGGAAACTAAACTAAAGGAGTTTCAATTTAAATTAAACCATAGAACGATAATAACTAAGAAAGAATTATTCAGATTTGGTATAAAAACGGACGATGAATGTTTATACTGCGGAGATAAAGATTCAGTTGAGCACTCTTTTATTGAATGTGCGTTTAGCAAATTGTTTACCCAAAATGTTTTGGACTGGTTTAACCAAGTTAATGAGTGCCAAATTTCTCCTACTACAGAAGAGATCTTGTTCAACATCACTGTAAGCTCCCTAGACACAACAATACTGTAATTCGGAAATTCAATTACACCGCCTTATTTATGCGCCATTATATTTATTCAAGCAAGTTAAATAGCCTCGCCATCTCCATTCAGGATTTTATCAGTAAGCTACTCATTAGGTATGACCTTGAAAATTTTTCTTTAATCGGATGATTAATTGAGAAGTACTCCTCCCTCCTCAAAGTCAATATATAGTGTAAGTAATTGTAAGTAACTGTATGTTTAGCAAGTAACGTTTAAGTACTGTATTGTTAGTAGTGTAAGTAGCTCGTATTGTAAGTAATTGAGTAATTGTATTTTCTGTATAAGTAACCCGTATTGTAAGTAAAGTAAGAATGGTTATGTAAGTAAAGTAGCGTAATGACAAAAAAAAGTATAGATAGGACCCTGCGCGCACTCCGATTGGTTAAAAACCCATGCTTTATCAGAATGTAATACACGGCTTAGGCTTCTTTATCTGTTAAATATCCACACCTTAACCATGTCCTTGTATATGTAATTGTACAGCCAGTCGTGTACTACGACATTCCAAGAGCGATAATAATCTGCATACGAATTAGAATTCCACCAGTCCTGTTGAAACCAAAGCAAAATGTTCATTTGCGGGCACAAATACCATTTTCAATTTCAATCCTCGATAAATAACTGCCAACAAGTTCCTGGACAAGATTTAGCTTGCCAAACATTGAAATTCAAGATTCCACCTGCCAAACATCAAAAATTCAAGATTTGAAAATTTAAGATTTGGCCTGCCAAATCTTGAAAATTCAAAATTTGGTAATTTAAGATTTGGCCTGCCAGATATTGAAAATTCAAGATTTCACCTGTCAAATATTGAAATTCAAAACTTGGAAATTCAAGATCTGGCTTGCCAAATAATGAAAATATACAAAATTTGGCCTGCCAAATACTGAAAATTCAAGGATTTGCCAAATATTGAAAATTCAAGATTTGGCCTGCCAAATAATGAAAATTCATGATTTGGAAGTACAAGATTTGGCCTGCTAAATAAAGAAAATTCAGGATTTGGAAATTATAGAATTCACTTGCCAAATATTTAGGAGTGCCAAATGGTAAATGCAAGACTTTGTGAGAAGGTGAGACTAGCATTTTTCTTTTTTGAGCTGTATACATTTCTGACATTTTAAATTTGTGAGACTTGTGAGAAATCAATGAAGTTTTTTTTAAAAAGCGAGGTTGTTTGACTCTGGTGAGACCCAAGGTTTTTGAAGGACCAAGAATCACAAGCTAGGAAAACAGTAATTAACCGACCTTGTAAAACATCCGGTCAGCAAATCTTGTCATTTCTGCAAAGGCATTCAGCCACGAATGAAGGATGGCGAAGAAACCAAGGACAAGGACCATTGTGCCTGGCAGCATACAGCTAAACACTGAAAGGGTGAAATGCCTGCCAAAAAAAGAAGCAATCTTAGTTTTAGCTTGGGCAAACATTAGGGCAGGGCACTCTTTGTGCACAAGGTTCAGACCATCTTCGTCAAAAATGACTGAGTATGCCCCAGCTCAAACTGCGCGACATGATGCTCCCCGATTGTCAAAAGATCCTGCATGTTGCGAAAAATGTTTGAAGGATAATTAACACAGAAGCCTCCATTTGACATAATTTAAAAATGTGCAAGGATATTTGTCCTTGGACATTATCTGTTTCTCAAAGTTCACAGTTTTCCTTGAACTTCACTTTTGGAAAACGATTTGATTCTCCAAACAGGTAATGTCTGCAAATATGGACAAATATCTGGGCATATTTTTGCATGGAATGGGGGCTGTTGTTTTTAATTTATCTGCAGCTCAGGGAATAGAGACTGACATGTTGCTACAATACATGGGTCCACCAGGCATGCAGAGAAGTGAAGAAACTCACAACCCTGTGAATATACCACAAACTTACTTGAAACTCCATTGTCCCTTTCCAACACTTCTGAACACAGGAACACAGAACCGAGCAAATACATAGTAGGTGTAGAAGATACAGGCCAAGGTCTGGAGGGAATTGGATACCACGTAATTCCATCTGATATATGGAGTCCTGAAAAATCATTAACATGCCCTTGAATGACTTGACTTTTAAACAGAGAGTGGAAATGAATGTGAAAGAAGCAGAAAGGCTGAATGAAACTGTGATCAATCCCATGTAAAAGAACTTCAAATACAAGGAGCTCTGTCATAATCTGATTAAGTTCAAATTACTTCCTGTGTTGTACTGAAACGCCTTTCTAAATAATAATTACCTTACATACTGCAGTTCTAAAATGTCCAAGAGAAACATTCTGGGCATTAAAAACCTGGGCAAGTCTGATGAAAGGCAAATCTTGGACATTTTATGTCACATTTGTCAAGACAGACCATTTCTTACAAAGCTGCTCCAAGATGTATTAGAGGGTACCCTTGGAGATTAATTATTTGGAGAGTCAGTTGATCATAGTTTCTTTTAGAAGAGCAACATTCAATTTGTGCTTTGAAATTATCACATTGCAACTTCAAATTCGCTCCTTCTATTAATGTTATTTTTTTACATTTGAGTTTGCAAACTGGAGGTATGGTTTTAAAACCAAACGTGAAGCTTATAAAAAGTTTTTTTTTAATTGAAAAAAAGCTTACATTGGGTACTGGTCCCTGTAGATAAGAGTAGGGCAGAACAGAAAGTACAAGTATTGTCCAAACTCTGGCAAAGGTTGATTCTCCTTCACGGTTTTGTCCCTGTTTGTAGAGTCGTCTGTGCCCTCGTCAGCTTGATCTGCTTCTACTGGTGGCTCTGAGTTGTCTTTTTGCCCTGAGAGGAAAAAAGGACTTTTTGTAGAAGACAATTCATGATTCAAGCCAGAAATTGTAAGGGTTGCTATGGAAACTTGTTTACCTTGTGTTTTTTTGTATGAAAGGACCTTGGGTGCGCTTTCTCTGACAAATGCATGAACTTTCAGCATGAAGCGAATCTAGTTATTAAACAGCAAAAGAACAGAAACCATCAGCATCAAATAAGCTTTAAATTAGTCAGTAGTTAATTTGTAAATTTACTTTTCTGTCAGTAGTTCTAAAGAAAAGTTAAATGCAGGTTTTAAAAATGCAATTTAACTATTGAGTTATAGTTACAACAAAGAGCTGGCATTCGTCAGGCAGTCAGCAGTTCTTGGACGATAGTGCAGGCGCAAGGTGCCCCATTGTAGGATAGTGTTTAACTGTGGCATAGTTTTTCAGTGAAGCCCCTAGTTGTTTTACCTCCTCTATTATTGCCCCTCTCTCCCCATCTCTTTTTTCCACTGTTTTTTCAGTGTGGCAGGTGCCTGGATGACTGTGGGGGCTCATGAAAAGGTTGTGGGGATTGCCATTTCACTGTTTAGGGGCCAGCTGATCATAGTGGAGGTCCCTGGACATCGCAGGCACCCTCTTCCAGACAGCTTGATGCAATTCTTAATTCTCTCTATTACATAATTTTCTTCACAAGAATGTCAAAATGTTCACAAGCTTGCCCAAAACACAGTGTCATCAGTATAAATGCCGCCACTACAGACGAACCTTGATATGATGAAAGGTCAAGGTACTGGCAAAATATGTTCACTATAACAAAGTTTCATTACTATAACTGGGGCAAGGAATATCGTTCATTAGTATAACTCCACTAGCATTCTATCACAAAGGCATCATCATTTGCTATTTCTGTGAGTGATAGTTGACTAGGGCTGCACCCATGTCAACTATCATGCAATAGAAATCTCAAGCTTGTAATCCAGTTGTTAATTATATTGAGGACGTACATACAGGTTCATTAAAACAAAAATTCCACGGTAGAAACATCTGTGCATCACTAGCAACAGAACAGTCAATCAACAAGTAATCCTCCATACCTGTTCTGCAAGTATGATGATAGAAGACGCAGGCGGCAAGTTGTGTTGGATAACTTCCTGGACTGGGAATATTGCGAAGACAGTCAAGTAGGTAATGTACAAAAATAGCCAGAATAGATCTGGAAAGGGCAGCCAGGAATGTCTGTTTGCATGCCAAGCAGAGAAAATTGGAAAGGCGAACAAAGCCATTGCCTTCATTACAAGCCATATGCTGACGACAGTGGAAGGTTTGCCGAATGCCCATTTTAGTATTGAGAGTTCAAGTGAAAGACTGCAAATGAAAGTAGAAGTTAAAAAAATATATAATCAATAAAGATATATGAATAAATAAGTACATCTATAGAGAAAACAAATAAATAACCTTGTATAAAAATGTTACAGATAATACTATCTTATGACTGACTAGGAAGTTGAAAATCTTAGGTTAGGAGGAAAACTCAAGAGCATGCACCACCCAAACGTAGCCTTCGAGTAGGAACAAGAACAAACTCAAAACACATTGCGACATAATAGCCCAATTTCGATATATTAAAATTCAGCTTAAAACAATAGACCTCAGCACGAGGCTCGTGGGAATAACTACAGAATTTGTGGGGTTTATTCCCACGAGCCTCGTGCTGAGGTCTATTGTTTTAGGCTGAATTTTAATATATCGAAAATGGGCTATTATAATGTCAGGCCCAGGATTTGAACCCACACCACACTGGTGGAAGGCGAGCTAGTATGTTCACTGTTATCTCATCCCCACTGTGTAGTCTGTTCTTTCTCTCTTTTGTCAGTCTGTAGATCACATGGTAGTGGACAGAGGAGAAGGAAATGAGGCTGATAGGGAAAACCTGTCCTGAGAAGCATCCTGATCTTGACAACAGACCAGCAGGCACGTAGGGATCATGTTGCCGCCCCACATGCCACATGGCATAATGGGCATGAGTGACTGAGTGATTCGCACAATCTCATCACGTTTCATTTCTTTGTCATGGTTAAATTTAACAGCTACGATCTACAACCTTACCTTCCTGAATCAATGTAGTCATAGACTACAGTATTTATAATGAACACTATCAGTAGGGCTACAAAGATGTTGTAGATTGTTTTGATGTGATTGACTTCTAGGAGTTCTCTGAAGGACAAAAAATACAACCTTACATTCACAATGAATACCTCTGCATATAGTTGAAAGAATAGTTTGAGATTTGGGGGTTTGAGCTTATAGTAAGTGACTGAAAAAGTGTATCCAAGGGAAAAAGATTGGAGTCAAGGTAACCGTTAGCTCGAGACAACTGAGTTCAAGTTAGTAAGGTTTATATAATATATGTACACGCCACAACTGGTCAAAACAATCTTCTGTTGATAAGTTAAGGCCAAGAATCAACAGTCAATATTTTCATGAGAAAATATTGTACTGTGAAATTAGGCAATTGAAACGCTTAGTATAATTCATATCAACAAGTTTATAAAATAAACCAACCACCACAGCGAGCTTGTGATAAGCTGATGTGAGCCCTTCATCAGAGCTTCCTGATGAAGAGCTAATGCTTGAAACATCAGCTTTACAAACTCACTATGCTGGATATTTCCCAGAAGTTACCGGTATCAACTCCATATTGATAAATTCAGCTAAAAGCCAAATATTGATATCATTATATTGAAATGTACTTACGTCAGAACTGATTGTCGTGGAATAAATACTTTATTTCCATTTAGCTTGTCTCTGAAAATACAATGAAGCCAGTATTACATAACCGCTCTAAATTATTCACAGGGCTTAAGAAAGTTAGCGAAAGGATTCCATGAAATGCAACATCGGAGAAAGTGGTGAGTGGTTGAAGTTTTGCTTAGACTTACTGAATAGTATTGATCATATCTGCAAGTTACTTGACATGTCAATCTATGATCTTGTTTTGATCTTTACAGCCTGACTAGTCCCGCAAGTAATTCAAACTTGTGTGATTTCTGACTGTGCCAATCTTACAATCTCAAGTAGATTTTTGATCAAGTAAATAAAAAAAAAACATCTCTTACATATACTTTAATTATACAACTTAGTGTTAGTACTCATTAATGTAAGCATCAGTCAATTTGAAACTTTAACATTCCTCCTCTCCATGGACATTAGTTTTGAATACAGTCGAACCTCCGGTTGCGACCAGCTCTTGTAAGCGACCACCTCCTTAGTGACCAGCTTTCCAAGATATCAAAAAGTTTCCAAGTCAAATTACTACATTTGGAACCTCTTGTAAGCGACGACCTAGTTACATAAGAGACCATGACCACTTTTAGAGCAAAAACTTTTTAACTTTTGTTTTTAACCCCCGTAGATGACCACTTGACAGATAATAGAGCAGAAATTGGATAATAAGGTCTTGCTCTGTTTGACTTAAAACAGAGTTTATCAGAAGCAAACCACGATACTCTGAACAACTACTTTGGAAAGCTTAAAATAATATTTTTGTTGCTACTGAAAGCTATTACATGGGTTTAGATCCATGGGTATTGATGCACGGGGCAAGTCTCTGCAGTTTCCATATACTAATGAGGCAAACTTTTGACCCAGTGTGGTATAACTACTTGTAAGCGACCATCTCTCATAAGTGACCACCTAGGCTTAACATTTTTGGTGGTCACTTACAGGAGGTTCAACTGTATAACATAAAGAAGAAAGGGATTGCTACAGACAATATTTGGGCTCTATTTCAGTCATACTGTAGTCATGTGATAAGAAAAATAAAAAAAGATCTAACCCAGCTCTACAGTTAGATCTTTTCCTTTGATCTGTTTGATTTTGATCTTAATTGTTATGTCATTGCTTGTTTGTAAGTGCACCTAAATTAGAACTAGCCTTGATATATGACTGACTCTGAAATAGAGCCAAAATATTGTCAGCAGCAATCTTTTCTGCAATGTAAAAAAAACAAAACTTGGTTTTCAACGATGCTATCAATCCTCTTCTTTATATTCTCAAAATGGAAATCAACAGCCCAACCAAAGGGCCAAACTACGCAATCAGATGTCCCAGCTCAGGGTACATAACTTGGGAAAAATGGACTGTTATTACAGGGAAAAAAAAAACCCTTGAATGGCCACTTTCAGCATCCACTCTGCCAAGAATAGTTCTTTTATATGTTTTTTAAGTGAAGAAGAGACTATATTTTCACAAGTGAGACATAATATTCACCTTCAAACACTGTACAAGCCTCTTGAAAGCATGATAGTTTTTTATCGATAACATACAAAGAAATTGTGTTGTCTCTTGATGCCTTCTGGTGCAAGAGTTCACCACAAAATTGAGGCAACTTGTTTTAATCTGCCCTATCCCTCCAATATAGTGTCAAATTCCCCATGCACCGCAGTATAAACCAGCGATGTCAAAATGCATTGACAGTCAAAATATATCCTGGGGATTTAATAGCTCAGGGGAATGTTAATGTCTCCATTTGATCACTACATTATTTAAGCAATAGACCACAAGTTTCTATGAGTTATAGGCTGATAAACCATGCAGGATGTTGGTAGAACACGAGAAGAATTTGTGAATCACAAGCCGCAGGCAAGTGGTTTACGAATTCTTCGAGTGTTCTACCAACATCCCAAGTGGTTTATCAGCCTAAAAGCCATAGAAACTTGTGGTCTATTGCTTTTATATAATAATTCAGAAGACGCACGATTTTCCCATGGGTTTACCAGCATAATAACCCATAGCTGATTGACCAATCAGAGTGTGCGCATTGATTTGGTTATTATATAAACTATTTTAAAGAGGATAGAACTGTTATAGATGTCATACGTGTTGTAAAAACTGGTCATTATTATCACTACAAACATCAGAGTAATATTTCTATGCTTGACTGATTAGCAAGGTTAAACTTTTCAAAAGACAGACAGCAATGTTTTATCCTAGTCATGGTAAACATGCTTCATAGCCAAAACGTGTTTGGTACAACAAAAAATCAAATAAAACATAATAAAAACTTCCATGATATCTTTAATCTCCAGACAATTAACCACAACTTACAGAAATTATTTTATAACACTTTTCAAGTTCAACAAACACTGCGTTTCGTAACATCCTTGGCAGCATATTATCAAAATGGCATACAAAAAGGATCAAACAGCTAAAAGTGATGACAAAATAATGCTCCAGCATCTGAAACAGTATACTAAGTAAAAAAAACTATCAGCATAAATTACAAGTCATTCATATTAACAATAATTTTCATGACATTTGGCATGACCAACACTGAGAGGGGTGCGTTTGGCCTAAGTCTATTCCGAAAATACATTCATTCCGTAAACTAATACGTAGATTATTAGAAATCTGACAAAGGGTTCCACTTCAGGTAATCAGAAGCTGCTGATGTAATTTATTAACCCCGCACAAAATTAAAAATTATCGCATAAAAATCTTGACAGACTTGACATGTCGAATTAATCGATTCCACCAAAACTTATTAGAACCAAAATAAAGACGAAGATCCTACAGTGGATCGGAAATACGGGGGAAAGCAGCAGATTGCTTGAAAACCAGCTTTAGCGAGCTTTTGTAGCGTCGGTATATTCCTCCCCTTGTATTTAACACGAAACTATAAAGAAAAAGAAGGGAAATTGACAACAGCAAAGTTGTTATTTGTAAATTTGTCTCCCGATTTTTAGATCGTTAGCTCCAGATCGAAACTGCCCCTTGTGTAACACTAGTAGGTAAAATGCACGTGTGCGCACGAAATAGCTTGGTGGTCTCTTACGAGAGTACTTCGTTAGATAGGGCCATAGTGTAAATTTAGCCGCATGAAGGACATTTGCAATATTTTATAGGTCGCTTTAATTGAGGGTGGTTTGAAAATAGTACTCACCCAGCTGAGTAGATATGATCGTTCCTAGGCTCCAGAGAATCCACATCGTGCAATACATCGTCGATAAGGTCATTAAGCTGACCGTCGATTTGTTCTATTAACTCTGTCCTTAGTTGCTACCGAAAAAATAAAAAAAAATTAAGCTTAAATATCAAATTGAAAAGCGAAATCTATGGACGACATGATCGAGTTCTCACGCGATGAATGCGGAAAATTAAAAATGAATGAAGTTTGACGTTTTGCGAAGCCATATATTCCGCGCAGTCGTCGTCAGATAATAAAATAATCGCTATTTTTTAAAATTCCCTTTCGGCAAAATAATAAATTTTGAATTACAAACTTCAGTTTAAGCTTATTTGTACAGGAAACAGTCTCTTGCTACTGAACTAGTTTGTACCTCCGCTCTTCGACGAACTTCTTCAACACGCGCTCGTCCCATTTCGTCTTTCTTGTCAAAGAAATTGACCCCTACAGAAAAAGAAACAGCAAAAAAATGAAATCAATACCAAAATTCGAGCCATTCCGGTTACCAAGACATTACCTCCATTCCTTTCGTGAGTATGCTGCCTTCTTCGTACAGTCGACATGATGTTGTAATTTTTTCGAATTGGTGACCACGCATCATTGCTGGCTGAGAAGGACAGAGCCGAGAAACTCGTTTTGCGGCCACTGTCACGCAATGAGCTTGTGTGAACCAGCAAATGAATGCGACACGGTTGACCTCAAATTTTTCAAAGAAATAATTTGTAAAATATTTTCTTTATTTTATTTATTTTTTTTTTTTGCACTCAAAAGCGCGTGGGCTGTTGTCATCGTGACACGCGATATAGTATGGTTTGATCTAACCGGTGTTCAATGGTC
>OZ026601.1:30440817-30445817 GCA_964020085.1 Micromussa lordhowensis | reverse complement strand
TACTTATGGAATACGAAGAGATCAACCTCTGACAGGTCTGACTAAGGTTTAATTTGACGTTTCAGCCTTCGGCCTTCTTCTTCTTTATTATTTACAAGACAAAAATTAAAAACTAAAAATCTGATATACAAAATGTAACATTACCTCTTTAGAGGACCTTGGCTTAACTTCCCGGCTTCTGTTGTAGACACGTTAAAGTAGTTGATACAATAACCTCTGAGCTTTTACTTGTGAAACTGACTGTCACATGGCATTCTTGAAAGCCAGGCATATGAATGTCATTTAATCGTGTTTACCGCCATCAAAGCGCGCGATGCTTTGTTCTTCCTACGCGCTAATTGGTTAATGCAAATAGCGTGACATCATTGATTACATTGTCTCACGCGATAATAAACAAGCGCGGATTTTAGTCGAACATAAACAACGAAAATTTCCCCAATGAACTAGTGAAAGGGGACGCGATGGATGCGGTAACCAGAAGGCGTTCCCTCCAGTTCGTAGCGTTGGGCTGCGGGGCATATGTGGCAAGGGAATTGTGCGTTATGTTTTTCGTGAAACCATGGAACAGGGAAGAACATGGTTATGAAAGACCACCACCGCGAGGAAATTATCCTGACTTACGCCTTCATAACAATTTGATGGCGAATCACCTCACGCCAGACCTTTACGAGTCATTAAGGTAAACGTCACACTTTTAGAGGGATTCAGATGTGTAGTACTGGAGCGAATGCATATGAAAGCTGAATGTTGAATTTTCTCAGTTCTTCTGTCAAATTTCAGTTTTACAATTGAACATGTCACAAAAGAAAAACAATTTTGTCAGCTAACTAAGAGGGTAACCACGATGGAGCACCGAATTTTCAGAAAAAGTATAGAAATAAAATGTGACGGTCACTTCGGAGACTTCAACAAAAATAATTAAATACTTCAGTAACTTGAATTCAACGTTTGACGCGTGTGATCTACTAAACACGTTACATGGAAGTCGCAAATAATTTAAGTATAAGTTCATTTTGAAGTTTAATGTCGTCTCCTATGTTTGGCACCAGATCTTTTTGTACTTAATTAATCAGACTGTGATTTTACATTTCCCCTTTCATTTTCTTTTGGTCTAATAGTTCCTGTCGATAACCTTCAAAAATCCGCGGGCTTCCGGGTCAGTTGTGCAAACCTTATTTGGAAGAAACTTTTGTTTGGCTATAACTTAGGCTATCAATACGGTCTGAATCGGAAATTGAAACAAAGCAAAGTCAGAAAGCATGCTTGAGCAGGTTCGTGATATTATCATATGGCACGAATATGTTTCCGAGTTCATTTGGCCGCTGAAAACTGAAAGTTTAATTTTGTACTTTGATCGCATGATTGCGGAAAAAGACTCGTTTTTCATTTTCGAAGAGGACATTTTTAGAGCTTAACTTACAAGATACACTAATGGAGAACGCGCGTTTTGGGACGAATAGAAATGCAGTTCTAATCTGTCTTTAGGAACAAAATGCCTTTCACTGCTGGCTAAGAGTGACAAGCATTGCAGCAAAATTACAGGGAAAATGGCGTGTTCATAACCAGCTTCTCTACTCACACACCAGGCGGTCGAACTTATACACACACTAATAAGTAAAGGTCTATAACAGATATTTGTAAATATTTTCGGAGTTTGCGAAAATGTTTAGAAATGGGTATTCATTGTTTTTTATAGGTAAAATTTCGCTCTTGATCTTACAAATATTTTGTTAAAATTAAACATTTAAGGAAGTGAAAGAAAGATCGAACAATTCACCTCAAAAAGCTTGACCTTCAATATTTCAATAGCCAATGAACGCTATCGACAATCACGCGAAAAAGGGTTACTGTTAACAAAGTGCATGCTTAATTATAAGTGGTATTGGGACACCTATTTATTGAATCTGCAAAATATGTGGTATTTTCAACCTGACTCCTTTAAAAATATATGCCTTCGTTTGTTTAAAATCTGAGCAGGCACCTGACAACGGCCAGCGGTTTCACCCTTGACCAAGCTATTCAAGTCGGTGTGGACAACCCAGGCGTGCCTTGGCAACGGGCATCCGGGATAATAGCAGGAGACCGTGAGTCATACGAAGTGTTTGCACCGTTATTTGACGCAATTATTCAGGAATGTCATGGACACAAGAAAAACGATTTCCACCCCAGAGACATGGACAGCCGAAAGATTATCGATGGTCAGCTGAACGGTGACTATGTGTTGTCCGCTCGGTTGCATACAAGGCGCTCCATCCGGGGCTATTGTTTACCAGCAGCGTGCCCCCGGGGCGCCAGAAGGAACCTCGAGGGACTCATTCGAATGGTGTTCATGCGACTGGGAGGTGAGTGGAGTCAAGGTGAGGGGGCACTAATGGGGTGTTTCTACGTTAGTCGCAGAAAAGTCCGTGCAAAACGAGTCAAGAATTTATTAAAATTGGAACAAGTAAACAGATATTAGGCCCAGTTCACGTCGTCGTACTTCTGTCGTGCCGAACTAAAGTCAGGAATTAACTTCGACAAAAGCAACTAATAAGTTCGACACTGAAGCTCTGTCGTGTTACACGCCGTGCTTTTGCCGGGCTAAACAACATTCATAAATCATATTAATGTATTTTGGTGGAAATGCGTTCCCGCGGGTAGTTAGGAGGAGAATAGTTACGAGGTATAGTAAACTCTGAATTTGGTTCGACTCTGGCATGACTTCTTAATCAGAGTTGTTGCTTTTTTTGCCGTGCAATTAAGTTCGGCACGGCAGAAGCACGACCTCTGAACTGGGCATTAGTATTCAAGTGTTTATTTCCGTCTACTATTTTTATTTTGGCATTTTCCTGTTCATTTTCAGGTGAATTTGAAGGCAAATACAAACCCCTTTCAGAGTTTTCAGAATCAAACAATTCAATTAATGTTTCATGTCAACCCACGTCACCGCTGATCACGTGCTCTGGGCGTGCACGTGACTGGCCTGAGTCACGTGGTATATTTCGTAATAAGGATAACACCTTCGTCGTGTTCGTCAATGAAGAGGATCACGTGCAATTCAGGTGTTTCGACAAAGGAGGCAATTTGCAAGGCGTATTTAATAAGCTGGTTAGGGGTATGGCAGCGTTTGAGAGAGAGCTGAAGAAGTCTGGGGAGGAGTTCATGTGGGACGATCACCTTGGTTACATAGTGTCAGACCCAGTCTATCTCGGCACTGCGCTTGACGTCAGAGTGCGCGTTAAACTGCACCATCTTTCAACGGTGAGTCTTAATTGCAAGCGCTGTTCTAAATACATTATTCGTTCCAGCTAAAGCCTTCTGTAAGGGAAGAAATGCTGTATCTATGGTGAGCCTCTGTCTAATGCAACGCAGCTGAATGCAAACAATGGTACTACCGAAGGATCTGGAAAAGATGGCGTTTGAAAGAAACTGGTGTCAAAGCTGTAGTGGAGGTAGCCATTATCGATCTTTGTGTTACAGGGTCAGATGTATACAGAAAAGGAAAAGGAAAAATCTTATCACAAAGAAGTCACCTGCAGCTGCTTTTTTTCTAGTTATACTATGATTTATAAGCGAGTGTTAATGACAAGACTTCCTGTATTTCCTAGGACCCAAGGCTTCGATGGGTGCTCACATCGTATAAACTCGAGAAGAGAAGAACTGGTATGTACCCAGTAATGCAACTCTTCCTTGATTAAAGCACCAATTCTCCTTACCGCGTGGTAATCGTACTAAATACATTCCCTTTTAAGCGTTGTTCTGAGAGTTTGTTGCTGCATCAAACCATTTTCCCCTGGCCAATGTTTTTTTTATATTCTCCTTACATGTCTTATCGATTAAGTAATGCTGTTGAAAGGAGAATCGTAATGTTAATCGCATGTTTGTTTTCCACAGGGATCTCTGAAGGGGAATTGCTATCTGGAGTAATGTACATCCACAGTACCCAGACACTTGGTGTGTGCGAGGTATGTCATTTAGCTTACAGTGCACGCAAGTAGAAAGAAGTAATGTTGTATGTTGTGATTGTGAAATTCGACCATGTACAATACATTCAACAGCTGAGGAAGACACCTGACTAACGCTAGCTGATTATTTTTTATTCTCATAACCTCTCTTGTTGACAATGTACTGATTATGTAAGGAGAAATTACATATTGATCATTTTTGTAACACTGTTTTCTCCCTAGGTACATTCTGTCCAGAGGTTATGTGATGGTGTTAATCGACTCATAGAGCTAGAGCGCATGCTTGAACGAGGAGAAGACATTGATGACGCTTTGCCTACGCCCCAGATTCCTCGCGGCCAGCTTGAATTCAAGTTATAGGAACTTGCGTTTAATATATTGGAATACTAATAGGGCACATTTTGTGCCATAAAGCTTATGGTTTTTTCATGTCATTGAGTCGGACAAGACGATAAAAACAATTTAAAAATACTGTCTTTTTGTACTTTACTTTCTTACCATATACGACAAAACTTTGGAATCGTTCACTCTAAGCCATACTATTATTTGACAGAAAATGCGTGTTGTAAATTTAACTGGTCCAACGAAATTAGAAGAAGAAGAGAGGAGAAACATTAAAGTAAATAACGAAGTAACGAATGCCTATGGCTTAATTGGTAGAATAAGCCCCTGGTCACTTCCCCTGGTCACTTCCATTCGATTTATTATTCTAAAATATGTATTTTTTATAGCGAGGAAGCGTTTAGCCGTGCATACCGATGACGAACCACTCCGGCCATCTCTTTCCCAGACGAAACGAAGAAGCCGTTGCTATCTGTGACAACAATCAGTCAAGCAGATCCAGCCTGTGACTGCTGTCTTTGCGCTCCGTGCATCACATCTTCCGATTTCAAACCCAACGGAAGATGTGATGCGCGTATAACAAACCACACAAAGAGGCGGGAAGACTACAAGTGGTCCTGGAAGACCTTGAAGGAAAGGGGCTTTGGGACAACCCTACGTATCTGGAAAAAAAAAACGACAACTGGGTTGCCTTGATTAGAGAGGTTATGTCAC